>VZSV01000026.1:3903572-4012785 GCA_013398735.1 Nothocercus julius | reverse complement strand
TCTCCTCGGCTGGCAGTGCCCCCCGAGTGGAAAATTTACAGTCAAAATAGTACTTAACCTGACAGTGCGATGCTCATAAGGCTATATAGCTGCCCACAATGACAAAATTATGCATATTTTGTATATTTTTTACATGTAATGTCTCTCTCTTCACCCTGATTTTGTTTTGCCTTTCCTTATCCCCCACCTGCCACGCGCACAGCTCAGTATCTCCAGCTCCTTCCTGTGTCTGTCCACCATAATATCCCCTTTCCTGCTCCCTTGCCCTTCATGTCTCCCTGTCTCTGAGCTCACGAGTTTGACTGGGCAAATAGTCAAATGTGCGACGGTGTGTGCCGACAGCCAGCGTGTACACAGACTTCTTTGGCCCCGCTGCCGTCTTTTGAAGTAAGAAAGACACTGTGTACCTTTATCTCAGCAGATGTACCCAGTGTTGTGTGTGTTTCTCTCCACACTAGATCCAGCATAACTGCAGAAGTTTCATTTTCTTAGTAAAATGAGTTCCTAAGATTTAGGCTGGGGCACGAGTGCAAGTTATCGAAACCTACTGAGTTAGGTAAAACCGCAAACACCTATTCATTGTTATGGAGTAATGCTGAAGAAGCAAGAGGCAAAAATAATAAACAGAAAGAAATTTGCATTGAATATTTATTTTGATAAACAATGTGTATTCCAAACAACTACATATAATTTCAGTTGTAAGCCACAAACTTTTGGAACTACTGTCCCAAGAGCTCTTGTCATCATAAAATAGACAGTCAATGCATTACCACATTCTGCGGACATAGGGAGCTTCCAAGTGCAAAGCAGATTATCGGAAAAGACCTATTGCCAACCTCCTTAACAGCCTGGACAATGTTAAACTCCAGTAAAACTGCTTCATATGTCTGCAATTTAGTTATCTTAGTGCCATTGTAATAAATAAATAGAATATATATCTTCTTTCATTGGGAAGTCTATAAGAAAATGTACAAAACACTATACATATAATCCGAAAAAGGACCAGCTATTTCGGCGACAGGTAAGACAAGCACTTGAACAGATGCAAAAACCAAACATCCAAACAAACAGACAAAAATCCAATCAAAAAAAATCACTCTTACAATGGCAACTGTCTGTGTGGGCAAACATGAGAACATACGCAGTAATAAAAACCCTATAAAGAGGATAACTGCAGCTTGTTCAGGGACTGTTAAAAGATTGTACAAAGTAGAAGCAGTCAGTTAATTCACTAGTCAAGATGTGCAAGTGCAAATTTTCTAGAACAGTCAAAGATTAAAAAGCAATCATATGGCACAAAACTATTGCTGATTGGTGTTAATATTAGGCTAAATTCTGCCTTCAGAGTAAGACATTGACTTCACCCCGGACGTGTCAATGTGAGCCCTTTGCATTCACAGGATTATCTGCCCCGTCACACTCTGCTATGATGCTCTAGTATCCGTCAGCCTTAGCAGACTGCAGTGATCCTACACTAAGTATTCACAGCATGAGCCCCGGCCCTAACTCCAAACCGGCCCCATGTGACAAGCCTTGCATGAGAGAACAAGCTACTTAAAAGTTTTCTTCTTTGAATAAGAAGATAAGATTTCTTTTTTAGGAAAAGAAAAAAAAAAAAGCAAAAATTTTCCTAGAGCCAAGTCTTATGATTTCACCCTGAGAATTTCAAGACTTGTAAAATTAGAAGCTACACTTTAGCACAAATGCAACATGCTGGACAAGCTGGTCTAGGGGATTGCCCCATGTGGCACGATCCTCGCGGACATTTACACAAAGAGCGGGGAAGGGAAACTGTTAGTGATGCAGCTGAACGGTGCAACGTGAAGGACAACCTGCCCCGGTGCTGCTTTGTAGAAAACCAAATCCTAAAGCAGGAACAGTCTTGCTTTCCCTTCATGCAGTTTATCAATTGCTCAAGAAAGACACATGCTTGTTTTGGTGCGTCTCTTGAGAGCGAGTGTGTTGCACTGATACAGTGTGAGAGGTGCAATTCATGAACAGAATTGCCTCTGGAGAGTGTATACATTGAGGTAACCCGCACTAACATACTCAGTGACTTTTTTTGTGGTATTTGCTGGACTTCAGGGAACTGGTTCTGTTTTGGCCATCAGTTAAGCGAGGTTTGGGTACGTTGAACTCAAAGTGAAACGACCTTTTTAAAATAACAGATTGTGATTTGAGGATGAAATCCACAAGCTATCATAAGATATTGGAAAAATACTTGTTTGCCTTTTAATAGCATTGCCCGGTCTGGGAGTGGCACAAATGCCTAAAGAATAAAAATAATTGTGCTGGAAGGAGAAATCCTTCATTAAGAGGCTCTTGTTGAGAAGCATGGGAGGGAAACATGGATTCTTTCTTCCTTTTTTTCTTCCTTTCTTCCTTTCTTTCCTTTCATAAATACAACACACACGACATTCAGCTTGTTCAAAACAACAATATAGTAAGACTGAAAAGAACATTTCCAGTTTCAAAACCCAGGAGAGGCTTGAGGGGCATGTAACCTACAGCACTACCTGAATTTTGCTCATGATTGCTTTGACTTTCAGAGCAACTGTCCTAAAAATTAAGGACAGGGCTTATAGAGCTTGACATCTGTCTGGCCTTTGGAATGGCACACAGAATCATTGCTCTCTCTCATTCTAGTCACAAGCTAATATATTTTGGATACCATGGGGAAAAAAAGGCAACTTCCTTCTGCTGTGTTTTAGAGCTCTTGTGACTAAGTCACCATCAGCAATCATAACAATTTTGTAGCAGCAGTGGCAGAGAGGGGTAAAAGAAGGAAACAACACATATAATTGGCAATAT
Organism: Nothocercus julius; assembly: GCA_013398735.1. Lineage (NCBI taxonomy): Eukaryota > Metazoa > Chordata > Aves > Tinamiformes > Tinamidae > Nothocercus > Nothocercus julius. Next base: position 4,009,974 of record VZSV01000026.1, on the reverse strand, counting down.
TGACAATTTCATGTGCTCCGAAAAACTATTCTTCCTACATTTTATCCCTCTTTAGATTTCTTAGAGTATTCAATGCTCAGAAATGTTAGCAAAGTATCTCCTTAGCCTGGCTAGTCTAAGTGCTTACAACGATTTACAAGATAATGTTCAACATCTCAGGTTCAAGAGATGTCCCAGCAGGACACACTAATCTGCCTTTATTAGCTAGATTTTTAGCTTTGAAGGTTATGCTTTGAAGAAGGGGGAAAGGGGATTCAAGAGAGCCCACTAGTTATGGGGGTTCCCGCTCTAATTCTTCAGCTACCTGGTAAGACCTCAAAGATCCGTAGCTCACCGAGGCCTAAGACACCCACACCCTTAGCCTGAGGACATGGTAGGAAAGCAACACACAGCAGAGTATTCTGACCCTGTCACTCTGGCTTGCCTGGAAAGGGGGAATGATCACCCTGTAGCAGGACAAGCTGTGGCCCAGTATTCCCAGCTGTAAACTGGAGTCTTGGACAGGGTCCTCTCTTTGGCTAGCGACTATAAACCCTCCAGTTTGGTCCTGAATATTGTTGTAGGGAGGGACTGTATGGGAAAGGGTGACCAAAATGTGCTTTTTGACAGTTCTTTGCTGTTAGCCTACAGCTGCTTGTCTAAGGAAAACCCCCTCCCTGAAAAAACACTATTAAAAAAAACCCAAAACATGACCCATAGGAGAACTGTTCCTTTCTAAGCAGGCAGAAAGATATGGTCTCATCAATCCCCACTGGTACACTTTATTTGCTCTTCTGTCATTTCTTCCCCAACTACATGCTGTGAGTTAGCATGTGCAATGCAGAAAGACCTCAAAGAGCTTGATGGAATATCTTTGAAGCCTTAGGGTAAATTCTTACTGTCCAGTCAAGCTTCCCAGCATCTGGGCAGTCATTCAAACATACTCTTTTCACCTTAGATTTTCAGTCAGCCTTCAAATTGGCATTCCTTGTTTACATTAGCAGCCAGTAACACTATGGAAAAAGAGTGTTATGACAATTCAGAGGCTGGGAGAGACAATAATCCTTGATGGCCTTGAGATCTAGAACTCACCCTTTGAGAGGCAGCACGTAAGTTATCCTGTCACAGAGGTGCTAAAAAAGCAGCACCTTGTAAAAACAGCGAGGCAAACCTTGCTTTGTAACACAAGAGTCAACATGGTATCACCGAGCGAATCAGCAGGACAGCAGCTGATGATCACAGAACATAGGTTGGTCATGAGGAATGCTTTTCTGTCACATGTGGCCGCTCTAGCTACTTACAGTAAGATTTTGTTTTGAAAACAACAACAACAAAATGCTACATCTCTGGAGAACTCTGGCAATGTGCCTGTTGTGAGCAGTCAGTAGTCCTTCTATCGGGGGCAGTGCTGGTAGCCAGAAGGCAAAGCAGTGTGTCCTCATAATTTCATTTTCTTCACCACAGGAATCGGTAGAGCTTGGTAGATCTTAGCTGAATCCTCATCGGTGACCATTTTCACCCAGACTGGGTGGAAGCTCCCTTTGAATCCAACAAAAGCCATTTTTTCTGCAAATCAGAGCACATGCATTAGGAGGGCCTCATGGTTCCGATAGGCCAAGTGCACCCATGCACCCGCTCGGCTGGACAGGTGCAGGAGGATGTGAGCACATAAGTCTTTGCAAGACTAGTGGCCAATTATGTATTCTCCATTAAATACTTTCCTGCTGAAGTTTAATTCTAACTGTATTTGCGTGAGGCGTGTTTCCAATAAGGAATAGCCTCTATGTGATGCTTAGCAGAGAAGAAAGGGACAAGGAAAAACCTGTTCGAGCAGACAGTTCCAGCTGTCTACTGGAACTATCATTATTTGCACGATGTTTATACTCAGAACCCTTCCATGCTTGGGAAAGGCATTAGCTAGTATAACACATGCAACAGGGTATCATGTCCAAAAGCTCACAGTTAGAGCTGATCAGAGAAACATGTACAACAGAGCAATATTCTAGTGCAGTATGTGACACTTGAAATAGAGACACTTTGTACCATCAAATTGGAATTTTGTTTCAAGGGAGAACCACTAAAAATAAATTTAAACAGTATCGAAATTGTTGTTCTGAGGCATCTAGGGGGAGAGAAGTCCAGTAGTTCTATTATTAAACTGCCTTTTTATTTAAAAAATCTGGAAAATCCAGAAGAAAAAAAGAACTCTTTGCTTCTAAGAACAATTGCCAGAATGTTTTTTTTTTCTATCTACAGTATTAAAATGGATGCTGTTGTGCAGAGCTGCAAGCTGCAGTGAATACATCCTTAATAAATAAGTAAATAACCTTTCCCAGGTGTTTTGAGTGCATGCTTGCAGAAAAAGCAAAGCAGAGTTTAGGAACAGGATGAAGAGGTCCCATTACTAGGATTATGGTAAAGACATCTATTTTTTTTTTTTTTAATTAGTATTTTTAAAACATGGTTACCTTTTAACCTAAAACCTTCTGCTGCTCCAAGTTTTTCCAGTATGTTAGTCCACGGTCCTTTGGAGATGAATCTTCCTTTAGATGTCACCAGCACTATAGAGCTGAAGGAAACAAAGTCATTTATAAACACATGAAACGTTCCTCGTTTGCCAGATACCACCGGTAACTCCTGGCTGCGTGACTCATGAAGTTCAGCTTCCTGCTTTAGCAGCTTTCATCAGTGCTTTCCAAGACTTTAGTTATATGTTCACTTTTCCAATCATGCAAAACCCATTAGGAAGTGGACTGAATTTGCCTTTTTCCATTTTTTTTTTTACCCTTACTGGTTTCTTGGGTGGTTTAAGTGTTTCCAACTAGCAGATCCATCCTGCTTTGCTTCGAAAGAAACAAGCTCTTTCTGGGATGCTCTCAGCAACACTCCAAATAACTCTTATTCTTATATCATAAGCAGGATAAATCCTGAAGAAATTCACTTCCTTGAGATTTTTTGCTGGCCTGACACTTATCATTGTTTTTCACAGTCTTTTGCTTAGAAAGTCTATCACTATTATTATTATTATCATCATTACTGCCTTACTTGCATGCAGTGTATTTCAGCTCAATATTTCTTGGAATTCTTTACAAACATGAAGTGATAAACGAGAGCCAGGGGGTGAGCCCTTTAATGTAGTGCAAATCTATAAATATTTGGGTAAAATCTAGCACCTGCCCAAGCCTAATTCCAAAGGTGGTGAAAAACAAAACAAAAACCACTAATCATGAACAGATAATCATATAGCAAGAACTGTTCAGAGAGGCCACTGAACAAAGTTAACCTCACTATTTCCTACAGGATTCCTCAACACCTTCCATAGATGTCTTGGAGTGTGTCAAGCAAGAAAGATGCTTCTGTGAGTTCAGCTGAAGTTTTGCTGCTAAGTTCAGTGGGGCAGGGATGTCACTATTGCTCAGCTCCTAATTAGAGCAGCACTGCAGAGTCATTGGGAAAACATTTGCTTAGCTGACGTCCTTTCATTCCATTTTGGAGGGCTTCCATGAGTGACACTTCCAGTGACTAGAATGTTAATGTTGCAAAATAAAAGCCTTGCTGGTCCTGCTTTCCTATATCACAGTGGCCCCAAATCACTAAATTAATTAGATGACAGCTCCTGTGGAGCTCAAGCACTGAGCTATGAATTGCAGCAGTTACATCTTAACACCTCAGCTGGATCTGGAACTGCTCAGGGAAAAACAGCAATGGATGGTGGCAAAAGAACTAAAAGTCACTAGGATTTTTTCCTAGAATAAACTGAGGTGTTAGAATACTTCTGTTCTTACAAGAATGGATGGAGCTGGCAGTCTGTTTTTGACTACTTTGTGAATGCTGATTCACCTCCTTTTCTTTCACTTCACTAAAACCATTACTTCTGTTACGCCTTTCTTGCCTTGGAAATTTAAAATAAATTTGCCAGATGTTTTGTTTTGTTAACCCAGGGAAATTCATCAGAAAAGTGGATTAATTTTTAAAAATGCAATTTGGCTTACAGAGAGTTTCTCAAATGAAATGAGAGGCTTGTCATTGCTAGAAACACCTCTTTCCACATTTCCAGATCCATAAAACTACTTAAAAGTTGCTGCTTTGGCAGTCTCTTCACGAGAGGCAGGCAGAGCTTTCTGGGTGGCGGAGCCCTTTTCCTCTCCACTAGCCCCATCCCTCTGTGCAATTCATCTGGGTCATGAAGGGTGACAAGAAGCTGCTGCCTTACAGACCCTCTGCCTGCATGGTATCTGACTCTGAACAACACTATTTCTTCTAATTTTTGCCTTTCCTGGATAAATGGATGATAGATCTTTCATGGCTGTAGCTGAAAGACTTGCCTGATTGGATTGGAAAGGCCTACAGGGGAAGGGTTGGATAAGCTTTTGGTGAAGGGAGAATGATTTGGTGTTTTAACGCTTGCAAACACACACAGCTGAGTGAGATCTCGGGGTACTGATCATGTTTGATCCAGTTCCAGTCCTAATCCTAATCCAGTTCCAAAACTAATCCAAAGAGACAATCAGGTTCAGATCCAAAAAAAGCTTTAGGTCCTTCTTATGAGTACTTTAAAAGGATTATGACAGACTTAAATACTCCCAAAGTCTAATTATGATTCAAGCTTCCCTCTCAAAGCCTTATCACATGTTGCATTTTGACCTAGACTTCTTCTTCTATTAGACACTCAAATGAGACATCATCCTAAATCCAGGGATCAAAGGCCAGTGCTTTTCCTCTCTTTGTTCCTAGCTGAGCGTCCTGGCCATTAGGCCACATAGCCCTCTTGGGAAAGGCTCATTTCTGTGTGACCCCTGCGTGGAGCAGGGTGCTAGAGATGCCTGCTTTTCAGTTTTGATAGGCGAGTGATTAGGGTACTGTTTAAGGATGCTTTGGCACTACATTCATGCACCTTCCCACACTCAGCACTGTGGACGTTCAGTCAGTTTTCTATTGAGAATATCAACTGTTTTAAGGATCTCTATGCCACCCTCATGCAAAAAAAAAAAAAAAGAAAAAAGAAAAAAAAAAACCTGTCCCTATCCTGCTTCCAAGAAGTCACAGAGGGTGTTTCACCTACCGAGAGGAACTGTTAAAGCACTCCTGCAGTTTTAGAGAGTTTCATAGTTAAGAATGCAGGCTGCTGGAGTGAGCCAGAATTGAGACTGACCTTCTTGCAAAGGAGGCTGATGGAGTTCTTTGAAACACCCTATTATAATCTTATGAAAGAAAAAGAAGTAACTCCCATGCTCTTCTGTACTTGACATGCATTTTTGCAACTCTTAGAATTATTTAAGACAGTAGAAACACAGCTGTATCCACCTTTGTGAAGTCCTGCTGAAACTTCTTCCAAGTTTCCACAATAAATCCTAGAACAATATTCTGTAAATCTGCCCACAGTTACTTCAGATGATTCATCAACAGTGATTATATTTGTATTGAATGTTAGGCACCAGATTTTAAGTCAGAACAGATCTAAAAACAATGAAATATATTCATTTCCCAATAGTGCAAACCAATCTGAGGCGAGAACAGCCCCTTCGGTTAAAGGAGTCCAGAGCTTTTTTCCAATATTATTCCAGCAAATGAACCCGCTGTCCTCCAGGATGCAGGAACATGTCTTGGATGCTTACCACCCACTTCCAAAACTGGCTCCCCAAACTTAAAAAATAAAAGCACAAAGTCCTTTATTCTTGGCAAGAAACATGTGCAAAGAGCATGTATTTTATTAGTGGAATCTTTGGAGATTTGAGAATGTGTGCAGGCAGTAGAAAAATGTAAACTGTGCACATCTGTACACTAGAAACTGATAAATGCCATGAGTTTATTCAGGAATTTAAGTCTGCAGTTTATCTGTAATCCACTACATAAATATAGATCTGCCGTTTATTAATCAGATGTAACCCTGCAGTTTATCTGGGGCTTGATCAGTTCCTAAATCACACACACAATGTACATTCTTACATTGCCCGCACGGTCTGTTCACCTTTGGACACTATTGCAGTTAGCAGGTACAAACCACATTCTTGTCCCACGTCTGGCCCATAGTGGCTAAAATCAAGAAAAAGATGAGTTTTTCACAGCATTCTTGTGTGTTATGTGTTAGGAACACTAGATTATTTACTCACTGATCTTTGATGCTGTTGACATAATTTTCTATTTGTGCTGGAATTCCTTGCAGAATTGAGTTCTTGAATGTTACTCGATCAACAACTTTTCCGTGATATCCATCAACCACAATCAGTTGAATACCTTCCTCAGTCAGGAAAAACCTAATACCATCAACCTGTGAGGGAGGAAAAATAAGCTTGGTCTGTCAAAGCGACACAAGTACCAAACAATCAACTATAAGAAGCACTAGTAGTGTTGAATAACGCTGGACTGCTTTTTGTATCAAAGGGCAGAATTCCAGCTCTCTGAGGTCAAACTGTGCTGTGGTTTTGCTAGTACGGTGAAGTTATGGTCGTAATTTTTTTTTTTGCAAAATACAAAGCAAAAGAGACCCAACACTAATCATCCATGGTAACTTTGTAAGTTTTCCATAATAAAGAAGTATTTTGTCTCGTAAGTCTTACATAGTTCACTGAGCGGACTTGCTTACCTCAATGTATGCAAAGTCATCCTTTAGGTGGAAGTACTGTTTCTTATAAGTTTCTATTTTCACTTCTAGTAAGTGGTCCTTAGCCTTCTGTTTACAAATGAAAGAAGAGAAAAGGGTTTCTAGTGAGGCTGTCCATTACCTGCAGGGTACACTGTCTGAAAGCCTTTAAACCTAGAAATTCAATCAGCAAGAAAGCTACATAACAAGTTGTGACTTGCCAAATTGCACTGCTAATGAGACTGGGCACAATGGTAACCTCTCTGGTTATTATCTCTGTCAGCATTTAAATTGTTTCACAGAATGGCAAAGCCTGAGTGAGGCTACAGTTGACATAATTCTCTGAGGCTTTGCTCTGCTTTCCTGTTCCAGGGGTGATGCATAAAGGGAAGCAAACAAGCAAACAAACAAATAAACAAACAAAAAGAAATAATTCATTTTCTTCCTAGAACCACACTAGGTTGGATCCAGGAGAAAAAGTGCTACGCAAAATCCTTGATAAGAGCGGTATACCCAGCTATGCAGTCTCTTCTCTGACACACTGCTCTTGTTACAACCTGCAGGAGCTGGAGGTCAGGTAAGAGGCCTTGTGTCTATCCAGATACAGATTCCCTGGACCAACATGTCCTTCAGCTCATCATTCTTGACCCGGCACTAAGTATTTAGCTTCAACTAAAATCTTGGTCAGGTCTGTCCCGTGAGGACCTGTGCTTTCTACACTTGCAAGAATCTGTTCCATATTGTTTTTCATGCCTGGACTGTTTCAGAAAATAGGGCACAGGAGATGCTGAATCTGGTACGAAGTCTTTCTGTGACTAGGGGAACTACTTCTACCAGAACCACAGACTTAAAGGACAATAATGCCACAATAATAAATGAACAACTTTACCAGTTGTGCACTAGAGAGCTTCTTAGGCATTGGGACTTCTACAATTGGTGTCTCGATGTACTTGGGATAGGCCACGGCTTCACAGTCACTGACACCAGCGGTCTTTGGAATCACAGCTTTGATTCTTATTCGTTCACAGCCTTTGACAGAGCAAAAAGCAAATTTCTCCTTTTCGTTTTGAGCTTTAAGTTTCAGAAACAGCAGTCTGCAGATAGGGGAAAAAAGTGAACATCCCTGAGTGTTCCACTCAGACCAAATGGCTTAGTCCCGGTTTCAGAGAACTGTTTCTTGACACCCTGCAGTAATGTGTCCTGCAAACCCTTTCCCATTATTTTAATTCTTTAGAGAAAACTAATAAGCTTAACTCTCACAGTTCCTGTGGATCCCTGCCTTGCTGCTTAAAAATGGTGCTGTTCAAAACAAAAAGGGCTGGGTGTGCCTCCACTTCAGCTTCATGTTCCATGGTCTGCACTTTGCTTTTGTTTTCTTCCTAATTTGTATTCATTTGGCATAGCATTTCCCAGAGTAATTGGCAGTGCAGCAGAACCTATGAATGACTGGCAGCTGTGGGAGTCCCAGGAAAATTAAATGCTGATCACATTCTCAGAAGGAATCTTTTTTTTTTTTTTTTTTTTTTTTTTTTCTTTGATCTCCTTTAATGGCATAAACTAAACAATTCATGATTCCAACAGCTTTCTCATGTCAATGTCCAAATCATCAAGGCCTGTTTCCTTACCCAGTGTCCTCATCCCAGTAGTAGTATCCTTTGCTGGGATGTCTGTGCTCCAGTTTCTCCATCTGAAAAGTTCTATAAAAGGTTCCAGTTTTGTATGTTTTCTTCAAAAGACGATTATGGATGTCTGAGAGAATGGAAAATGTTGTCCCTTTAGGATAACAAAACCCTACTTGGATCCAGTCATTCCTAAAATAGCAAAGATCCATATTAGAACAAGTTGACACATGACTATTATTTTCCTGGGCATGCTAGAAGCCAAACTAAATAATTCACTCTGCAACTTAATTTTTTCCTGGCTGGTAAAAATTTTAATGGTTTGGGATGAATCAATGCAACATAAGTTAGACATAATATCCATGGGTTAACTGAAGTGACATGGGTCAAATCTGATCCTGACTTCTATACCCCTGACTTCCATGTACCCATAATGAACTAGCTCTAGCTTATCTTCCAGGGCTTCTCCAGGGAGGCAAGAGGAATCTGAGATGTCAGATAGAAAAATTCGGTACTCAGTGGACTTCATGAAACAAGTATGTTAATGCTGGAAGGGCTCACGAGGTGATAACCTCACCAGTTAAAAATTTAGTTACACTAGTGGGGGATGGAATACCCTGTTCATGGTTTTGAATTCAGTCAGATCACTCACTTGTTGAAGTTGATAAGCCATATGGCCAGTTCTTCGGGAGCTGTCTTGTCCCAGTGGATGGTGTAGCCCTTCCTCAGAGTTATAACTGGCTGATACTGCTGGTAATGAGTACTTTTGCTCAAGGCCCCTTCTAAATACAGTGGTCGATTGTGGTAGTCATTTTTTATTATTTTCATTTTCAGGTTGGCTGGCTTGTAGGCTTGGATGTAGATCTAGATTAAAAAAAGAGATCACATATGATTTAATGACTTCCAGTAAAATATTAAAGGCCCAGCTACTTGACAGGTGTGAACTGATAGCAGGCCTCTGACTTCAGCAGAGTATGTATGTATGACATGACATGTATGACAGACAGGAGTCTGGCTATGTACTTATACCTGCATATTCAGTGTCTTAATATTCTTTTCCAACAAGGTAAACTGTTTTCAGGAAAAAAAAAAAAAAAAAGAGGACCATCTCCTCATCCACTGAGTTCAAGAACATGTGCCAGTTAAGACCTCAAATAGGCCTGCAGTATTTCACAGTGTTGGTGGTAACCCCCAGTAGAGGGACAAAATCTACATAAGACATCTGATTTCTACACAGACATGGAACTTCCTGTCTAGATTTCCGAAGTAGGAAAACCAGCTTAGTGGTTAGTTGGCTTCAGTTGTACTACTCCGAAAAAATAGCACTTGCAGCCCCCTGAGACAAAAAAGGCCCTACTCATCAGACAGACGTAAAGACTTTCTCAAGGCAGCGGCACTAGGCATTCATGTGGTAGAAATAATGGTTTGGTGGTTAAACAACAGGATGAAAGATCACCAGAGTGCAAGTCTGATTTTGATTCCTCAGCATACTTCCTATAATATTGTTGCCAAAACTTCCTTCCATAAAATGAGGGAAAATTATACTGCTCAACCCTACAGCCTAAAGAATTATATTAATCTGTTAAAGCTCATAGAGTTTTTAGAGGTCTTGGGTAGAAGCTATTGCAGTTTTTAACAGTCTATGCCAAAATATCTGAAAATGTATATCAGTATCTACGGGCATGCTCTGTGTTCAAAACTGTGGGCACAGACCTGCAGTTAAACAATGACCATCCCGAAAAAGAAAGAAAACACTTTTCTACAGTTAGGCTGATAAGCTTAACAGTGCCAAGATCATAGAATCATAGAATGCTTAAGGTTGGAAGGGACCTCTAGAGATCATCTAGTCCAACCCCCCTGCACACGCAGGGTCACCTACAGCATGCGGCTCAGGACTGCGTCCAAGCGGGTTTGGAAGATCTCCAGAGAAGGAGACTCCACAACCTCTCTGGGCAGCCTGTTCCAGTGCTCTGGCACCCTCACTGTCAAGAAATTTTTCCTTAAGTTCCTGTGGAACTTGTGGTGCTTCAGTTTGTGGCCGTTTCCTCTAGTCCTATCATCGGCCACCACTGAGAAGAGGCTGCCCCATCCTCCTCACTGCCTCCCTTGAGGTCCTTATAGACACTGATCAGGTCTCCTCTCAGCCTTCTCTTCTCCAGGCTGAACAGGCCCAGCTCTCTCAGCCTTTCAGTATTCAGATAAGTATTAAGCCATGACAATACTGAAAGGTAAGAAGTGTTACCTGTGCATAGTGTCCACTGCAGATAGACCCTCTCCAGTCAGGCACATCAATGCAATCAGGGTGTTTGATTAACCAGTTATCTTCCTTTATGAGGTATGAGCCTGGATATTCAGACACAGAACCATCTACATCATGAAAAACTGATGTTTTATCACCATCCATATTCAGCTCATTGAACCATGGTCCAGGTTCTCCAAAGAAGACCCTTGATGTAATCTAAACAGAACAGTGAAACACATTTGCATCTCCAACAAGGAATTCATCACTTATGGTACAACGCAAAAGATAACCAAAGTCATAAGAATGTCTTTAAAGGACCTGGTTTTTGATGTTCTTTGGCATTGGAGAGTATGTTGGCCAAGAAGTGGCTTTGGATTTGTGTGTTCAACTTGCACATGAAAAAAAATCTGTGTATGTGTCAACATAATCCTTCTTTAAATGTCTCAGATTTTGGTTGCTCAGCTTGAGGACATCGTAGGCCTGAGTCTGTTCAAAGGCTCTGAGGTCCCACAATTCCAGATGAAGTCAGGAGGGCTTCGAGTGCTTTGAAATAGCACTTGCATGGTAATAAACTTACTGTGAGCTTCTGAAAGTGTGCATCAAAAGATAGATGCACCCAAAGCATTTTCAACAGTTAGTCTTGTCAGCTGGTAGGAACATCAGTGTCAGGAATATGGTACAGGAATATTAAGAACGTCTCTCCTTTGTCCGCACACTGCCTCTTCATAAAGCCCGAAGTCAACATAGAGCTGGGTCATGCCCTTAAAATGTCTGATTTTTCAGCCTGAGCAGACAGATTTTCTTGCTGAGCATGAGGGAAAGGTTCAAAACACAAGGATTTCAGCCTCAGCTGTGATAGGCTTCTTTTAAAATTCTGGAGAAAGGTTCAGGAGACAAGTCTATTTCATTAAAACCACTTCACTCAATGTCAGTTAATATATTTTTAAGGTTGCAAAGTCATACTGTTGCTGGGAACAATCAATGACATCCCCAGGGAAATGGCTGCTCAGGCAACTTCTGAATGATATTTTTATCCAGTGAAAATAAAAGTCATGTCACCAGCTTGCCTGATGCAATGTGAGAGAGTGACTGACAACATTTTTAGGGAAATTTTGCCTTTCCCATCCTATTTGGTACAAGGATTGCTAGTCAGCATTTTTCCTGACATACAAGCAAGTTTGCTAACTTTTTAAGTTAAGCAACGTGAAACATTTCAGTCCCAACCACTTTATTTATTTGTTTGTCATGTTTGGCAGTTGGATTTAACAACTGCTAGAGGTGAACCTCAGCAACCAGTTAGCACATATTTATGCAAGAAGATTCCCAAATAACTCAAAAGCAAAGACCCCAGGATGTGTTCAGACAACCAGTCCAGAAATTTCTATTATAATTCAAAATCTGGCAGATTCTTCTTGGCTGAGTTCTGCTCTCATTTATGTCTGTAGAAGTGAAATATTACCCATAGAATTACCATGCTGAAGGACTACAGAATTACCCAGCATTTGTTCAGTTTCATTGACTGTTTCCCCAGATCAGTATTTTCTACTTCTCTTTGGGTTAGCCATTCCACAGCAGACATTCCTGTGTTGCCACTTCCATATCATGCTCCTGTTGAAGGAGATTCTTCTCCTTATTTCAACAGTTTTTGAGAAACATAAATTGAAAGAATTTGGACTTCAATGATTTTTGAAACTAAAGCCTGCTTCTGGTTTGCTGCAAACCTGTCAGAGATTTGGATTTGCTTGTTATTTTACCCGTTCAATTTTATCTTTCTTAGCTAAAGCCCTCTTTGTTCAACTGGCGAAGACAATGGGCTCTACTGCTTAGCTGTTTTTTTTCCCAAAGGCTGCTATACCCTTTTCACACAGCACCGTGCTCAAAACCAAATGGCAAAAGCCTTGCTGTGAAGAATTACTCACAGGGACGTCTTCAAAATGAATGTTGGTGACGTTGTTGTTGGGGCAGCTCTGCCAGGCGTTATTGAGCCGGAACGCCAGAGCACTCGTGTGCCTGCCGTCCAGCGCAGCGAATTTGCGGAACGTGCAGTTCTGGACGTTGATTGGTCCATCATAGAACTGAATCCCTCGAATGGGAAAATTCCTAAAAACATTTGGATGACACAGAGACTTGATCATGACTCATTAGCATGAGGTTGAGAATTTATTCTAGACAGGGACAGCGCCATAGCATTTGATTCTCAGCTGCTATAATTTTTCTCAGCCCTTAGGATGACTCTTGAGTTAATGTTTTGGAAGAGGAGGGATTTCCCTTCTTTTTAGGTGTATGGAATCCTCTTATCCTTGTGAGCTCAGTTCAAGTTTTCTTGTATCTGAAAAGATCATCTTTATTTAGTCTGTACTCCTCGAGGAAAGGAACTTACAGCAATGCCAAGGCATTGACCTAAAAATGAATAAATTCATGCTTGCCATCACAAATGAGTTCTGCAGCAGTGAAACTTGAAACTCATCAGATCTGCACAGACTCCTAGGACTGAATAATGGCAGGGCTAAAAGAGGTCCCAGCACATCTTTCCAAGGAACTTGGAGAGAAGCAGAGCAACTCATCTACAATAAAAATGGATGCAAAAACTAGGAAAGATCTTGCAATCCATTGCATGGAAAACAGTTGAGGGGGGGACAGGTCAGTGAGACTTTTTTTTTTTTAGTATTAGTTGCAAGATAAAGTCAGTATATTTGACACATTAAATGAACACAGTGCTTAAACTTCTTTACAGACTAATATAGGATGTTTCAACTTTCTCCTACAATCAATCAGAGGTTGATCCCTTCCTCATATATTTTCCCCGAGACAAAAATTATCTGTGTTGGTCTTTTTGAGCTTCTCTATATAACATACACAGCTACCCACATAGATACACATGATGGATGTTAGAAGCAAAATCCTAGATCATCCCGTTCGTGGGATGGTTAACAGACTTCCTGCACCAAGAAGCAAAGCTGATGAGTGCAATTCTACAGAAAAATATCAGCTGTGCCTTTTGTTCAATGTAGGGCTATTGTTAGGATAACCACACTTCTCGGGATAACAACAGATCCTTACTGCACTTGCAGACCAATCTGTAGGACTAAGGTCTAGAAAGAGCACCCACAGAAGGTTCACTGGCTGTATCTAAACTATTTAGCAAAGGCATTGGATTCTTCTAGTACAGAAGCAATAGTAGGAATCATTTTAGGGACCCTATCACCACTTCTAGGTAAGCCCAAAGCCAGGGTACGACTTCAGCAAGATTTTCTGGCAGTCACTGCTGACAACATGTACAAAATTGCCCAGCTAGAGCATATTTCTTTTGCTGGCTTATGAATTTCATTTGCAAATGGGAAGAGAAAGGGAGTCTGACACTGTACTGGCAGACTACAGATATGTATCTGCCAGCAGTGGCTGCACAGCAAGGACTTTGGGAATGGGAGATGTAAAACCAAATCTTTTGTGTGCAGTTGTTATTAAATAGAACAGCTCTGAGGAAACCACCACATTGGGCTGAAGTCTGAACTGAGTAGAAACAGCAAGTGCTGTGGTGTGCTGAGCTGAACTTACGGGCCAATGGGCAGGGTCCTTCCTCTGTGATCCAGGCCTCCAGGTCCCCAGATCTCATTGTCCATAGTCTCTGTGCCCAAGTTTCCACTCTCACCAACAAACAAGCTGTTCTTGATTTCTTGCTTTGATCCATCATCGTGAGGGAAGGTTCCACCACTAGGAGGGAAAGGGATGGAGGTGAAGGGGCTGCTCCCACCCTGCCCAACCGGCATGTACAGGCTTGCAGGACAATAATGTGTGACACTTACCTTGCCAAGGTCAGGCCAATACCATTGTCAGCAAACCTGTCAAAAGAAGAGAAAAGATGGATTTTTTTTTTAATCATCTCCAGATAGAGCAGCCAATGTAATAATGTGAAGAGTGTCAGGGCTTAATTAAAAAGACTTCTCATGGGGCAACTCAGGCTTTTGTAGATTTGTTTCTGTACAGCTTTGGAAGATCCTTTTTGGCAGATCTTGCAGTATGAATCATAAGAAGCCGCAGTCATGCTCTTGTTTGATAGCTCCCAGTTGAGGATAAGTCTGGATTACTGGGCATAGTTCACTTGCTTGATAAAGCCTTTTCTCTGTATCTAATGTTAATGCTCTTTTCACTGTTAGATGAAAAGATAATGCTTATCTCTCACTCCAGCCGGCTTCTTTTATGTCATAACGCTTAGCCCTATGCACACCATTTTATGATTCTCTGTGCTTATGTATCATACACTACTACTTCCATGAAATAATTTCACAAGTGGAAATGTTACATAAGCAGTTGAGCGTGGTTTCTTTTTTGTCATCAGGAAGATAGATGTCAGATATTCCTTACTTCTTAAAAAAAGAAAAAAGATTAAAATGTCCTCCAGTTTTGTTGAAATTCCAAAGCTTTTACTGGAGACAAACCACAAACGCAGATCCAACTTATGTATATATATGCTGATCCAACTCCGACTTACAGGAAAGCTTGAATTAATATGATAGTTTGTGCCCGCCGTTTGATGGTATTTGCACAGCGGTGTCATTCTTACATTTCTGGAACTGCCCTTTCCTGCACAGCAAAAACCTCAGTGTTGAGTCAGAAGCAGAATACCACCCAATCCTGCCTTGTCCTGCTTCTGTCTCTAGGTGGCAGCTCCATTATATGCTATGTTATTTCTTTTTATTTTTCCAGCCCCACAAACGTACAGAGTGCTTTATATCCTGCATGTGACATGAACATTTGTTTTGTTAATATAATACGTAAGTCTTACTGCAGCAGCAGAAATGGAAATCACTGTCGCTATAAAAACAATTACAATTTGATGGCTGCTTCCTCAAATTCAGATACACCTTCAGGTTTACTGCTAGAAACTGATAAAACGGAGCAATGTACTCAGTATTTTAGTAACCTCGGTACACAGAGCACCACAGATTCTACATGCCATGCGACGGAGCTGCGGGAGCCGCGCTTGGTGCCTGTGGAATGCCAGACATTTCTGGTTCAGAAGTTCACAGGCAGCATAAACAAAAAGACAACTTGGTGTTACGTTTCTGGGCGTTTTGCTGCGTTCTCGTTCTTGCCAGCCTGACATGTTGCTGAAACCAGCTTCTAGCCACTGGTTGCCTTAAGAGGCTTGGCTCTCCAGCTTGGGCCAGCAATTGGACACTATATAGTGGTGTGATAGATATTCATACCAGGGTTATCACAACATGCCTTGTGAAGTAGCTTTTCCCTTTCTTTCCTCCTCTTTCTTCAAGGTTAATATCAATAGTCTGGCTCAGGGAAAGAAACTGTAGAAGATCAACTGTTTCCAAGTGTAAAGCAAATATCTGTTCTGACCAGCACAGGAAGCAGCCTTCAAAGAGTGCACAATCTGCCTTTGCCCAGCTTCCCTCCCTTGCTGCTGTGATGCATAGTTTTATGTCTGCTTCGTCAGGACTAGCTTATTCAGCACAACAGTGAACCGCATAAAATTGATCTGTGACCAGGCTTAGCTAGGGCAGGTGGTTGATTTTGCTACTTTCTTTTTAAAGCACCTCATTTTTCATGTAAAAACTATTTAGGTGTTTGCACGTGTGTGTGTGTTGCCAATTTTGAACAATGGTCAGAATTACACGGAAAAACAGCATGAGGGATCTTTGGTTCAGACAAAACAGGTTTCATTTGTGTAAAATAATGCCTGTGCTCACTTAATGTTTCAGCTTTACTGGAATCTTGTCCATTTGAAAGGTGCAAAGTGATATTAATAGTCTGAACCACTGCTATGCTTGCCATAAACACCAGGCTGAACTGCTAGAGTTGAAATAAGGCAAAACTCACTGGCAGTTGTCCAGCCACACATCTCCACCCCGCAGCCAGGCCCCGTGATCCTGATTCTTGTAGGCAATAAAGCCTTCAATTATTGCAGGTTCCCTGGGCTTCAAAGGATCAGCATCCTTGTGTGGGCTGTATCTGCAACCAGAAGAGGAGAAGAAACCATTGGTGAGGGAAAGCAACCACGCTCAGTGCGCAGCCCCGCTCCACATGCACTTGTTGAACACCTGGTTTCTGTGCATCCGGGAGCAGCTCCAGGACAAGAGCCCATCTAGTCAGGTAGCACAGGGAGCAACGGCCAGGCACAAGCGCCAAGGAAAGGCCAGGCCAGGCTGGGCAGCTTGTGGAAGACTTGCTCCAAGTTTCCTTTTGCCTTTCCG
Organism: Nothocercus julius; assembly: GCA_013398735.1. Taxonomy (NCBI): domain Eukaryota; kingdom Metazoa; phylum Chordata; class Aves; order Tinamiformes; family Tinamidae; genus Nothocercus; species Nothocercus julius. The sequence continues at coordinate 3,993,348 of VZSV01000026.1, read as the reverse complement.
TTATTGTATGGCTGACAAATTGCTGAGCGCATGGGAAGTTTATACTGCTCCCAAAACACTAGGATTTTTTTTTAATCCTTTGCTGTTATCCTTCAGCATATTCATGCTTTTCTTTCATTTTTTTTTTCCCCTTTGGAGCATTATTAGCCCTTATCCTTGGCTATACTGTAGCAATGAGCTTCACTAGCAAGTTTTCCTCCTCCTTCACTATTCCTGCACGCATTTCCCAGGACACACACATGGGATTTATTAGCTCTGAAGCTCTCAAATGTGATGAAACATTGGCCAGATGAAGCAAAAAGGCAGCTAGGAATGGAAGCTACCACAGAGTGATCCCCCAGCTGCTGCCCATCAGCCGCCACTGGGTGACAGGACCTCAGTGCGGAGCTGGTGTGCCACAGCAAAGCTGAATTTGGTTGCCATTTCCTCAGTCCTGAGGGGCAGCTCTCCCTTTCACTGCTGAAGGAGCATCTTAAATCCATACAACACAGCTTAGAAAACCTGACAAATGAGTATCCAACTCAGTGCCAGCAATGGATGATCCAGGGATTAAAATTCATTCTTAACAAATGGGTGGTGAGGCCAAGCTGTCGAATTGCTGACAGATATTCAATAGCATTTTGCTACACTTAATAAACCATCATATCAATATAAAACTGAGCATCAGGCTGATAGTTTTGCAGTAAACGAATATTGCTTTGGCAACTTCATCAGGATGATTCTGCTTTTAGTGAGAGATTTAGTATCGGCCTTTGTGAATTCTGCAGATATTGTTAAATACAGATATTCTGAGATGGATTGCAGTTTCAGTCACACACGTGTAAAGCTGGAGAAATGCTACAGGGTACAGAATATAGCCCAGGTATTTAATGTTATAACTCATTGCAGAATAATCTCACCAGCTTTGTAGCTGCCCAGCCTTCCTCAAAGTCTGCCCTGGCCAGGGCAGCTATTCACTGTTTCATTCCTGACATACAGAAAGTGCACAGTGGTATAAATAACCTAAGCTGCAACCTGCAGGGTAATCGCCAAGCATAAACATGACTGCATTATAAATTGCTTAGCTTGCAGGGGTCATTCCTGCCCTTGTATGGCAAGGCACAAATGGCCTTTTGTAATCACTTACCGCACCTATGGCAAGAGGCAGTTACCCAAAGCTCATGTTCAGCTATATGGAAAAGTGGCACTGGGTTCCCAAGAGTGTTTGAAGGTACTGGCAGAGCAGGTTTCTCATAATAATTACATTTCTTACCGTTTACTTTTATGATTTTACTGCAGATTTTTATTATTGAATTAATTTATATAATTATTAAAACACTAGATTCTATGAATAATATTTACTTTTGAAGGCCTTTTAGCATCAGCAACAAAGCTGAACAATTGGGTGATATGTATCACAGGACAAAGGGCACTAGTGGCACCTAAAGACTGGCTGCGTTCCCTTGGGGAGGAGGACATCCCACCAGTGCAGTGTCCCTCCAGTGTGTGACTGCAGCCATGGGGGTAAGCCGAGCCCCAGGGATGGAAGGGAGGAAAAGGAAGAATCGGCAGCTGTTCCCTCCTTCTGCACAGACATCTCCAACAGGTTGCTGTTCCTTACAGGGCTTTGTCCTGAAAGCAGTGCAGGGGCAATGCAGCTTGGATGTCACTGAAGATAACTGGCCTATTAAGAATGAAGACTATGAAACAAGAGAATGTTTAAATCATTTTCTCTCCCTGGGATCAGTATCTTAGCTAAGAAGCAGACTCAGCCTCTAATGAGATAAAAGGGTACAAGTGGAGCCCTTACAGTATTAAACTTTGCCCCCAAGAAGGCCTTTTGCTTGCCTCAGCCTGCTCTCTGGAGTCAGCATCAGAGGTGTGGGAAGGAAAGTGGGAATTTGCGGGAGCCACCAAGGTGATACATTAATATAATACACTAATGCGATACACTCTGGAGAGTAGTTTTTAGTATTTCTGAACGGTTCTGTTATGTTGCACAGAGGCCCTGCACATCTGCAGGGATGAAGGGCTGCTCTAAGCATTCAATCACATTTATAATTATTATTACAGCATCAGATTTGGAACTAGGCAGAAACCGGGCATTAAAGTGTAAGCTCTGTCATAAAGCATTCCCTGTCCAAGCAGGTCCTGAAAAAATGAAGCAGCTTTACAGTTATCCCAAGAACTATTTAATTTCCTATTCCTGGGAAACTCTTGCAGCCAGTTCTGCCCAGCAGGGTTGCTGACCAGACATTTAATTTTCTTGCTCATCTACAAAGGAATTAATAGACTGCCCTAGATCAGATATAATATCCATGACAGCTCAGCCCAGCTCATAACTAAAAACCAAGGATGAAAATATAGGAGTGTGGTTGCTGGAAGTCCTTTAGAATAAGGAATAGAGGAGGCACAAGTTAGGAAGTGATAAATCTAAGCGAAGACCTATCCCCACTGAGAGCTTGATATGGTCCCACCACAGAGACATTGCAACAATTCTTATCAGCTTCCTTGCAAGCAACTTCACAGCTTTCAGTCACTGCTATAGAGATTTTTTTTTTTTTTTCGGAAGCAAATTGTGCAAAACAATTTACCTCCCAGAAATCAGAGTCAAAATAGGTCTTTTATCCTTGGCTGAGGCTGGAGTAGTTTTAACACCGTTATCAATTATCATCCCAGCCTAGAAGAAAAGAGAAATGCAATGTTAGAGTGTGTTTATATATGCTGCAGTTCTTTCCATTTCTAGGTGCTGTTTCCAGTTGCTCTGAACTAGAGTCACTCACATTGTCCTAAAAAAGGCTTCCATTAGCAACTGTAAAACGGCAGGCTGTGCACACAGCCATGGCATAACCCCCCTGCCCAACCAGACTGCCTCAGATTTCCCAAAACTGCACCTTTCTTGTAGCTCTACTTATTCACATACACATAAACAGCTTGCAGCAGTCCAAAGCACTGTGTAACAGATGCAAGCACAAGTTCTTCCCAGCCAGCACCACAACGCGGCACGCTAAGGAAAAATAAGTAAAGAGCTGGAGAAGGTGATTAGGCAGCTTGGCCCTTATTTATCCCCCTGGAAGACATTCCGTTAATTGCAAACATTGGCCGTTGAGGGCTGTAATTAGACACACTGCCAATAGATGCTACTGGAGCACTATTTCAGGAGAGCAGAAGCAAAGAAAGAATCGAATGAAGGGAAGAGCCTCTCAGTGCCCATGAGCCTGGTACTGGCTCCCGATGATCCTGCACCAGATACTAGCTGCTTTGCTGGCAGATGCAGATGAACTTGCAGGAACTCTGGGTGAAACAGAAAGCTCAGGCATTAATTGCTTGCAGACGCAAAAAGTTGGAGCGAGAGAAGGGTGGTTTTTGGAGAGAAACATTCCTGTTGCGTGCAGGCTCACCCGGTAGTTGGAGTGCGCGCGGTTGTTGGCGAACGTCCCCATCGGAATGTGTTCCGAGTAGCCAGGGGAGTACATGCCAGCCGAGGGCCCCGTGGGCACGTGGTGCAGAACGAACCAAAAGCCTGTTTCCTGGGAGAAAAAAAAACATCTGAGCCTTCACTTGAACTTCACCAGTTTACATGAGCCAAGGGACTTACCAGTGAGTACACAAAGCAAAAGCCAAACGATTTCAGGTCAAATCACAGCTAGCAGCATTGACCTGTATAACCACATGCAATGGAAAGGGTATCACACGTATACATGATGCACAAACCTGACCAGCATTTTCAAGATGCTTTAAGTTAAGCTCTAACATCTATATTGGAGCTGTAAGCGAGCCTTTCAAAATTCATAGCATAGACATACACTGACGCCCTCCTGTCACTGATTTGGAAAGACTCTTTGTTTAAGGCTTGGTTTGCTTGTTTATTTTTCTTAGCAGAAAAATAAAAGCTCCTAATGTGACCAAGAATTCCTGTGGAATTAGCATTAGTGCTGATTGACATTTCAGAGCACCATTACTGTAATGCAATCAACAGAATCATTGCCAAAGTCTTCATTGAGACTATGCAGTCAAATTTATTTAATTTTTTCAGGCTGCACCCTATGTAGAGATAGAATTTTTGTTAAAGCAGGCCAGCTCTAGAAACAGCAAGTGACAGGAAGTACAGAACAGAAGGAAAAGTATTATTTTTTATTGGCAGTATGGGCTACATTAACATGTGTCTCGATCTAGGACTTTCAAAAATGCTTGGGCAACAGAAGCAAGCTTTACTCCAGCAAGAAACTCAGCCTTGCAGCTATTACAGTTCTGATTTTTTACCAATTAAGAAATATCTGCACTCACTTCAGACCCTGCAGCTGCACAGTTTATAAGGTTGTTGTGTGGGTTGGCGATCCAGAAGGTGGATACAGCACTGCAGATCAGAAAAAAAAAAAAAAAAAAAAAAAAAACAAAACACAAAGAATAACATGAAAATGGCACCTAGAGCACACACAGAAGAGTCCATGATCAACCTCACGCTGCATGAGCAGGTATGATGATAACTCCTCAGATAAGGGATTCTGCCTCAGGGGAAAAGGGACTGGTTCTTTTCTCTGTCCTCTCACATCACATTTGTCCTTTATAGTTGACAGAGAACATAGCCTTATCTTTTAAAACCCCAGGTATTAAATAAGGAATTTCTACTGCAATTCCAAGCCTGCGATGAAGCTGTCAGATGTCAATTATATTTAACGATAAGGTAAATATGTTGTTGCACAAACTACAGAAAAGAACCTTGCCCCCAAATAAGCCCTCAGGTTCATCAGAGACTTGTTTAATCAAGGGACCCCTTGGATTGTTTTCAAGGGCTTTCCAAGCATACCCCGGCAGCTGCCTTTTCCATTCCGTCATCTTCATTTTCTTCCACCCCCTATGCTTTTTTTTTCAGGACAAAAGGGCTCCATTTGCCTAACGCACATAAAAGGCATTGGCTGAAAGACTCACATCAAGGAAGAGGGATCAATCCATCATTGTCCATCCTGCGACATACAGTATTCATTAACTGTTGGGCACATGAACTTTCAGGGGAAAATATTCAGTGCTAAAAAAGGGCAGACTTGCTCCCTAAATCTTGTGTGTGAGATTCACCTTCCTGTCAGAGATGAACTTATCCAACCCTTATGCCTATCCTAAACTCTCTGCGGAGGACTTCCCGGGGGACTTAGGCAAGGGTCTTGAACCCGTCCTGTCTCCACAGTGTCCTGCAATCCAGTCCATGCTCATTCCTTGGAGTCGTGTGCGCTGGATCAGTTCCCGTGTCATTTGGCACAACCCTGTTTCTTCTTGTTAGCCCTTGAATTCTTGTATAAAGATAGAAAGAGCACGTCCAAGTCGCCTATGGCTTTTTCAGAATAGCTCTGCAGATCATTCATAGCACTTTTTCTTATTGCAATCTTCAGAATGATACGAACTGTGACCTCTGACTATTAAATGAATTATCAGTGGAAAATGAGCGCAATAGCTGATTAACTCTTATTTTATGAATGGAGACATGAAGTGTAATTTATAAACAAACACAGATGTGAAAAAAAGCATTGCATGAATTTCACCTTTTCCTTGCCAAAGTAAAAGCTAAAAATATGTTTCTTTGGACAAAACCCCAGTTTATTTGGAGGACAGAATGGGTGATATTGATAGTCTCAGCAGATTGAGTTCATTGTCAAATAGAAGAAACTCTTAAAGATTTGTAGTTGTTATGCATCAACCAATTTCTATCTGCCTCATCTTCAAGATTGAAGTCTGATTCCAGAGACTCTCTCATTGACATTTTTTGGTCAGAAACTAAGCTTTCATGGAATAGATTTTGCCCCCTCCAACCATAACAGTGTTAAATCAGAGAAAAGAAATGAAGATTGTGGGCAGAAGTGTTCTTCTCACCCAGCAGCTTCAGTGTAGGCCCACTGCTCTTTGGCCTCAAGACAAACTCCACCATGGAAGCTCTCCTGTATGCATATAGCCCAGTGCAAATGATAAACAACCATGAGATATCCAGAAAGACTCTGGTGGAGGTTTTCATAATACATGGCTGGGCATCTGTTATCCTGGGGAAACATTGAACCCATGGCTAGGATAAGTCAGTCGCAGAAAGAGCCATTAAGCACATAGGTTCTTCCTTCAAAAATGTAGTACTGTCTCAAGAAGAATGAGGAGAGCGGGGGAAGACCAAGAAAGTAATTAACTAAAGTAATTAGCTACCTCATGTGCAACAAAATGGATAGTAGTCAATAATTACCATATTCCTATAGGTTTTGTTCCTTGATTTTAGGAAAAAATAGCAAAAAAGAAAAAAAAAAAAAATCAAGAGAAGGAAGCCTAGAATGTTTTAAGACAGGACCAACTATTACTACAATATTTCTGACTTGCATTTCTATAACCTGTTCTTAAAAATTACTGCTGATGAAGAACCCATGACTTGCTATGAGAAGGAATTCTAACACTTAACTAGGCAGCCAAGTTGGTCATGTTTTTCTTTTACTTCACAAGGCAACAGAACTGCAAAAAGAACTTGTGAAATCCCTTCTCATCGCAAATGCTTCTATAATCCTCATCTAAACCTCAGCTGGCAGATCTGAAAAGATACATAAGAGGAAGGGATCTTGCAAGAAGGAAGATGAAAGCCAGTCAGCATTTTTCAAGGTTTAATACAGAGTTTGTTGTGTATCGAAGTTTTGGGAAGTTCTCATCAAAGCATTTCCATGTGCTTACGTATAGATAATCTATTAGAGATGCTAGAGGTATATACAGTCTTTGATCTTTTATTGCCAAATTCTAATTCTGTGATAAACTGCATTTAGTATAACCATTTGAGTTTCATTACACAGCTTAGGTAGACTGTGCCAAATGAATGCATAATGCCAGTTTCACATCATTAAGCAATGTCCATTCTCCACAAATAATGACTTTGAAAGTAAGCAGCGTATTTGAATAGCTAATTACTATTTGACATGAGCACAAGTGTAAGAATCCAGCCCATTGCGAAATCAGTGACTAGTTAATAAGCCTTTAGGGATGTAAAAGACCCCATAAGGTACAAGACATTGCTATACTTTGCAAGGGTGATTATCCACAATATCTGAGGCAGCCACCATCTCAGCCTACTTAATGCTAAAAAGGAAAATTAGCCCTCAGGTGGATAGACATCTAAATAACACAAGCAGAAGGATCCCTCAGAGACAGCGTTCTCAACTTTTGGGAAAGCAATCTAGACTTCTGAAGGTGATTATATAAGCATATACACATAATGCTGCCTTTCATGGATAAGTCTTGCAAAGAAAAAGAAACAAACAGAAAGGTTGCCACTCACCTACAGTCCTGCCTGGGTTTCGGGATGTACCCTGGGTAAGCTCCCTCTGTGATCATCTTGCACATCCTGCTGTCTCGGTCGGAGGGGAGCAGAGTGCTAGGCTTCACAAGCAGCCCAAGGCAATGGTCAAATGTGTTGCGCTCTTCTGGTCCATCCTCAGTAAAGAAGCAATGGCCCAGTGCATCATAACCCACAACATCCTTCACCTGCAAGTACAAACCAGAGGTCTGTGTTCAGGTTTCAACCCTCAGGCACTGTGTAATAGTAAGAAAACTTGTAGTAACAACATAAAGGAACCCCAGTACCTTCTTGAACTAAGAGTATACAAGCAAAAGCAGAAGCAAGACCAATCACTGATTTAAGAGTATTTAGTCTAATCAGTGTCTTAGACTTCAAAATAATTAGAGTTTGTCATCACTTGCTAATTCCATTCTTCTTTTGTGTGCCTTTTGATTTCACAAATCAGAGATTATTTTAGCGTGAGACTGGAAAAAACATGGAAAGGGGATGCATGAAGGACATCAGATGATTAAACCACATCTGGGCTTATTCATCTTCACATGTAGTTACATGAGCAGCTACATAAAATGCATCTGAAAAATGCAGCTGATCTGAAAAAATATTTTTTCAGGCTATCAGAGAGGTGACAAGTTGTTTTCCAGACAGGCTGGCTTGTTTTAGGTTTGACCTGATCCTTTTTTTCCAAGTTGTTGACAGAAGCTTCTCTTGACCTTGAGACAGATCAGCTGGTGTTAATCAGTGCTGTTATGTTTTCAGTTTGAATGCTGTTAACATTGGAATATTGTTGTGTCCGACAGAACAATAGCTATCAGCCCAGTGAAAAATCTGAGAAAACAATTTCAGGCCCGGGTATGTGACTTTGAAAACTAAGGCTAAGACAGGTTAGGAAACAATCCTCAAATACAGCCTGTGTCTCACAAGTCAAGTGTTAGTGGATTTGTCTGGGATGTGGAAAATTAATTTCAGGTCTGCCCTGGCCAAGTCCTAGACATTGGAGTCCTGGCTCTCCTGGAGTTTCTCTTTGCTTTTCCCATCTGTCTTCACCCATTCACAACTTTGTACCTAGAAAACCTTTCTGATAGAGTTTTGTTTGACACCAATATCTTTTGTATAGATGCTTCTGATGAAAGAGTAATTGCCAAAAGGCAAAATACTATATTAAGCTGGATAAATAAAGCATATTCTTGAAGGTGTCATTGAAAGACTTAGACTTCCAGATGCCTGAATTATTTCTGTAAACAGGACTGAGACTGTCATCTATGTGTCTCAAAGTTGGAGCACCAATTCTGAATCAAATCCCAGGACTAAAGCTGAAATGGTTACAGAGATATGTTTTCACATAAGAAAGCAAGTTTCACTTGCCAAATTCATTACAAGCTTACATCTGCACACACATCTACTATGCATCACCCATGCTCCAGTGTAAATATTCAGCTCTCTGAACACAAGACACCACAGTAAATTAAACACAGCTAAAATGATGTGCAAAGTGGTGCATTCCTTTAAACTACCTGACTGAAATTTGCTGCCAACTTCTCTAATTTAATTAGATGGCTTTTGTGAGGTCAAGGTTTCCTTATTTAGGTGTAATATATAAGTACTAGACTAAACTGTCCTTCCTTAGAAGCATGAACTTTCCTAGCCTTGCAATTCTAAAGGTTTATGGGATCGGAGAACATTTCAGGAGAGTGACCTATTTTCAGAAGAAATATTCCAACATGTGCAGGATGTCTTTTAATCGCAGAGATGTCAGAGCTGCACAGAACTAGCCTTCCAAACCTATTAGTTTTCTCTCAAACAACAATACAGTTGGAAAGACATGTCAGTAATGGTGTTGTAACATTTAGGTGATGAAAAGGCGTTCCTCGGAGAAATGTTCGCCACTTGCTAATGCCATGAATCTTTCCAGCCAGCACAGCACTGCACCGGGACTGGGACAGGAAACACTGTGGTGATTAGCTAATACCTGGGGCAAAGCCACCTCTGTGCATGTGGAGCAACAGCACAGGGGAATACACCTCCTAGTACAGTAAGAGAGGAATGAGGCAGAGAGAGGAATGCGGACTAGCAGAGGGCCTCAGCTAACCACTTGTAGTTATCCTTCATCCCTGACAGCCAACAGAGCAGCACTGATTTATCAGTCATGGACCTGGTCCCTAATGTATCTGTCACCCTCTGTTTGATTAACTTTTGCTTTGGTCAGCTCAGAGTTAGTTTCCTGTGCTTGTTTTCATACAGAAGCCCAGTACTGAAATGGCTGGATAGCAGAGAGTGGCTCATTCCAAAAGAACTTTTCCAATGAATTTAATTTTTGATTTGATGAAAGCCTTCCTGATAGTGCTGAATCTTACTTCATCCTTCAGTAATTTATGGCTAGGTTATGCCCTCTGTGGTAAAACAACTGACATGTAGCATAGCTGGATTACTAAAAGCAGATACCGCTGTAGTGCTTAGATAGCACAACTTCTTATTCTGTGAATAAGAGGTTCTCATCCCATGAATAAGTTCTCTGCTGGATCCTGTCAGTCTGTTTATTGACCTTCATTTAATTTCCTTCCCTGATGACTGTCTCTGTTTTTGCTTGTACACTAGGATCCAGTTGAGACAGTGGGAATCAGAGCAAAGTTTGATCTCTGGGAGTGCAGTGGTGTAACTAGGTGGTTTTATGGCCAATGTATTATAAAGAAAACATTGTGCAATTATTGATATTTTCTAACAGTAATTATGGTGAGAATTTCTACATTTTTTTTTCTCCAGAAGGACCCCCTATGCCTTACAGTGAATATGAATTTGCAGACGAGTGCAGAACAGTCTAGTGATAGAGGTGAGCTACTGTTGGGATAGGGACTATTAGCAACACTGCACAGGTCCGCAGAAAAAAAAAAAAAATCTGGCATCAGGAATACATAGGTCGTTGTCTTTCTCCTAGTGTTTTTGGTGTATTTCTAAAGCTTGTTCAAAGAGTATGAAAAGTTTAAGTGCCAAGAGAAAAGTAATAGCCAAGCAAGCAGAAGAGTCTGTATGTAAATTACTGCTTTAATGACAGGTAAAATAAATGATGCCCCTCTCTCATCTGTTAAACTGTTTCCACAGGTACTGCAACATGTTCATGTGAGAAGCCACTTTGAAATGAGTGACCTGAAGTCAAACATGTCCTCAAGTGCTTTGTTATGCCGAAGTTTAATAGACCAGAAAGATTTTGGTATGTCTCTTTCCAAAGAGTGGTTCATGCACATCAGCAAGGCAAATCATTCTGCAGCAAGTACGTTTTGGATTTGTCCAAGCTCAGAGGAAATATTTGTTACCTGGAGGGATGCAGAGCTCATTGCTGTTTCTACAAATGATCCTTGTGCATGTAGAAACAGGTAGTGTTGCCCAAGTAAGGGGGTAAAAGGCTATTGGGAAATACATGGACTAGTAGCAGTCCTCATCAGAGATCTGTCTTGGTGCCTGTGAACATATCTAGGGCAGGAGGAGGAGGAAAAGAAGGAAAATAGAGCAGGAAAACAAAGGTGAGGAGAATGCTATGGGATTGCCTGATGAATCAAGGGATGGAACTGCTGACTGCAGATATCTATCACCAAGCAATGTAATGCCGTTTAACTGATGCAACCTTTGGAGCATCTCCTCTGTGATGCAACTGGACAAACATGGTAAGGGTGCTTTATTTTACTGGAGCTTTCCTTTCAGGTGGAGGCAATAATTGGTCAAAATCAAAAAATATGTTAAGTATTATGGGTATAGCTTAGTGCTTGCATATTATAATACACCATAATCATCAGGGATTAAATTCTTGATCAAGATTTCAGAATGTATATCCCAAAATCTAAGATTTCTTTTGAGTGCCTTGACATGGAGTTGAATCAAGATCCTTTAGGGAATTGTGGCTGTTGAGTAACAGCATACGAATCAAGATCCTTTCATCAGTTACATCAGTCTGTCTAAATTTCACCATGCCCTCTTGGCTGGAAAAGCCTGAGAACATGGATTCCTATAATATTTCCGTGTTACAGTGACACAGTTGTCACTTGGAGAAGGCACAAGAGACAGAAATATTTCCAAATGCTCTCTATAAAATCAACTATCTGACCCATAAGAAAAACACCAGGCTTGGGTATTTGGGTTGACAAATATTAGCCCACAGAGAATTAACATCATAAATTAGGTTTAGAACTAGGGCTTTAGTTGACCTTCAGCTAATCAACAGCTGTGCACCACTGTATAGCCAGAGAATGTGTTTGTGGTACCACTGTTAACAGCTTTGCTATTATGCAACAAACAAATCCTGGTAATTTTGCCTTTCCACTCTGTATATTAGCTGTGTTGGTGCTTTTGAATCAGGTGGGAAGTTGCTAAATGACCTTAAATGCCTTTATAATTTCTGTGGGAGATGTTTTTGTTTTTTTTCCCCCAGAAGTCAAGGTCATTTGGTAGGTTTCTGGGTTCATGTTAAAAACTTAGAAGGAGAGAGGTCAGGAACAACCTCAGGTTCATAAATAGCAGATAAAAGCTGCTCTACTTCTAGACCTGCAATTTCAAAGCCCTCTCTTTAACTTCAGTGTATTTTAATTATGTCTGTGGTTTCCTTTTCCAGTACTGCCACTTTCAGAGGCTCCATGCTGTGGTCCTTGCTAACAAGAAGACGGTAAGACCAAGTCATCCATCTGCTCGAAAAAGCAAAAGACGAAATGTTCCTCAGTAAGTAATGGGCAGAAGTCATCTCCTAGCCAGACAATGAAAATGAATATTCCTTCCCAGAAAGCTCAAGCACGGTAGACTCTTACAGACTCTTACTATGAATGTATAGGGTAACTTCAGATCAGTGACATGGTTGTGAATTCCAGATGCACAGAGACCATCCAAGTTACACTCGCCAATAATGTGTCTTGTGGTAAGACTCTGTCATATACAGACATATGGAAAACTCTGACATATACATATACTCAGGACAGATTACTGTACATTTTCCCAGGATGGGTAAAGACTTCTCTTTTATCACATTCATTTCATGAATGGACCTGGTTGGATATACAGTTTCACTAAAAACATCCATGCTGTAGTTTTTAGATCCTGATTTATTTACTGTAGCCAAATGGGTGTGCTGGGCAACATGCCCTATCTGCAGCTTCTCATGGGTAGCTTTCAAGATACTATTTTGAAACAATGGAAGTTCAAGTTATCAGAAAAACAGAGGAATCCAACCAACACAACGGATCTGGATTTGAGAAACGCTGAAGGAACAACCGTGTTCTGGGAGAAAGACTTCAGACGAGGGGAAACAGAGGAAAAATAATTTGGGGGGTTTATGCCAGTCTCCAGGACGTTCAGGGTTTTAGCACATCTCAGAAATGTTTTGCCTCACATCCCTACCACCAAGACAGTGTCCTAATATTGGGGATAATCTGAATGTGTTCTTATCATCCTTAGGGTGCTGCAACTTGTCTGACAAGTATATGACGTTTTTATAGATACATCCTAAAGGATTTCTTGTTCTGGAGAGCAAGTCTGACAAATCAGGCTCTGTAAATGTTTAATGCTGTGCCTGGCACTGAAAACACAATTCTTTATTACAGCCAAGTTGAATCATGCTTAAACCTTCTGATTATCCTCTTTAAATAGCAAACTCTCCATCTATAGATAGATTCAGCTACTCATTAGAGATGGGCTGGTCTGCAGGCATCTCTGCACACAGAGAAAAGCTCTGCCTCCTCTGAGTCACACACAGGCAATAGTGCCACATCCCCACACTGACCTCCTCATTCTTAACACAGGCTGAAAAATGCCTGGGGTGTGTATATATATATTTATATATGTCCACAGAAATCAGGATGGGGGAAAGAAACAGACATTACATGTAGCAGTAAAACACATTACCCTGAAATAAATAGCCTATATTCATGACACAAGGAAATAATTTGGCTGGTACTTTGATCCGTAAGGCAGACATAGAAACTTACCAGCAAACCATTGGATCCATGGACTGTGACACAGCGGGAGAAGGTGTGGTGAATGGAGACGTCTTTCACGTATGTTGGAGGGTTGTAGCCTCCTTTCTGGTCCACATCTCCAGCCATATGGAAATGAATTGGGTAATGTCCCATTGTCTGCTGGCCCATATATTTCAATTCTAGACCTTCAATATGTGTAGCCTTAAAACCAAGACCAATCTGGAGAACAATGGAACATTAGTCAAAAACCATAAAAGACTTTTGGGAGTAAGAAAGAGGAGAGTACAGAAATAAATATAGTTGTATTGTACCTATGGAGAAATTTATGGTATGGAAGGAACTGCATGAGTGTAGAGTGAGGGAAAGAGGGTCACACTGCCTAAAACAGACTGCATCTGCTCTGTGATCCTGTGGCTATCCGTGGCTATATCTGACTTTGGTTTGCAAGGGAAACTGTTCGCATTTAATGTTTTTCATGAAGTTCTTTAGATTTTAGCCTGGCTCAAATCTAAACCCTCGAACCAGGAAAACTGGGCTTGGGATGCAGAGACTGTATCTCAGCCTGCCCAGCTGCACAACATCTGCAGAGGTGTGAGGTGCCCTTCAGAGCAGGGGGAACAGCAGCAGGGTGGACCTGCTGTGCTTCAGGGAGAGGCTGTTTGCTCAGCAGGCTGACGCGAGGAATTTCTTCCTTTTAGCGTCCTGGCTTCTCAGTATGTGCAGGTGTGGCTCTGTGGGGAGGAAAGTGCAGGGAGAGGGCTCCAGCCCTACCTTGATGTGTCCCCCGAAGGTGTCGAAATCAAAGAAGGAGCACAACTTGCTGCTGTACTCGTAGCACTGCCTCTCCATCTCGCCCATAATCATGATGTTCCGGCTCAGCAGCCCCACTTCTGCTCTCATGTCGACACCGTCAATGACTTCTCCAGTGTGGAGGTACGTGGCTTTCCCTGAGGGAAGAAGATCCAGTTTCAGAGTTACGCTGCCAACGCTGCCGGTTTCCCTTCATACTTCCTGCGGTGGGGTTAGCTTCATCATGAAAAGAGTAATTGAATCAGCAAAAACTGTTGGCCAACTCCTCAAAGGAGGCAAGCCTGGAGCACAGGTGTTACCCAGGGTCTTGCTGAGATTTCTTCAACAGAGGAAGTGGGATTTTTGGTCTTAAATTGCTTCATTTAGCTAGGGAGTTAAACCAGCAGTTTGTTAGACAAAACACATCCTACCTTGAAGAGAGACTGTGATCACTGGGGAATTTTTCACATTGGTTTGCAGTCAGCTGTGTATGAATGTCCAATGCAAAGAAATTTGCTGAGGTAGCTACTGAGAAGTCCAAGTCTCCAAAATAAGCAGAGCATTTTCTATAGGGAGACACTGGGAGATGCTCAGATCCCATAGCACAGCCCACAGGTGAGTATCTGACCCTGCTCCAGTCAGGCTGTTAATCTAAACAGGGACAGGATGGGGCAGAAAGCCCCATGGAGAGTCTGGCCTGAGACAGTCACAGCCCCAGTCCAGCTTGTGGGCTCCAAGATTTCTCCCTGTTTGGAGCTCCCAAAATGCCCAGTTTTGGGTTCACCTGCACATCTCCAACTTGCTCCCAGTGCTTCCCTCTTTCTTGGCTTAGTCAAGTTGATGGGGATCATCTGTGTGCCCCATGCTGGACATACAGATCTAACAGTCTCCCTCCACACACACACCTGGCTCCTTGGGAGGGTTAAGAGCACTAAAGCCTTCCTTGGCCTGACCAGAGAGGGGTCAACTCCAGGCAGTGTGGATGTCTAGAAAGCAAAATAATCTCTTTGCTGTAATTTCATTCAAACACATTCATCCTCCTTCCTGCCTTGGCTTTCTGCAGAGAATGCAGTTGGGAAAAGGCTCGTCTTACTGACTACATTCTGTTTTATTCCAGTAAAAATAAGTAATAAACTCTTTGAGTAAACACTGAGCTTTAAGGAATGCTACACTTGCATGTATTTCATTTCAGTGGAACTGTTCAAAGGAGTAATTAGAAACAAATGGTAAGCCTGAAGCCGAACTATCACTGTGGAGCACTTTGTGCTTAAGTGGAGGTGCCAAGCTGGGGTGGGTAGGAGGGGATTTTGAACATTTAAACATTCCTGTTTTAAACAAAACATGATGTTTGACTTTATGACAAAGATAAGCAAACACTATTCACTCCCCTTTTCTCCTGGGCCTGGGAGCAACGTAATGCACTGATAATGTTGGGATTCAGGAAGGGTGAGTGCTCTGCCTTCCTCTGAGATTGCCACACTGTGTGACATGCAGTTACATGTGCCCTCTGCCTTACCTCCTCCACCTATAAAATAAGTGATATCATGAGAAAACACTATCTATTAAATAAAACAATGGTGGTGGCAAGACAGGTAGATGCAAACCGACACTTTTACCCATTTATCCCCTTCTTCTGATGAAGAATGAGACGGCATGTTGGGGAGAAGGCTAAAAGACATTGCAGGGGGATTAAATACCTTGCAGCAAGCTTGAAAGGCAGAAAGGCCTGACTTACTCGGGTGTCCCTGGAGCATCCCCTCATCAGGTGCACATCCAAAATTAGATCCAGCCTGTGCAAAAGGCAACTTCATTTCCCTTATTCATGTACATTAAAAAGCCCTGGCTACAAGTGTCCTCTGCATGACGAAACTCTATGCTAGACCCTTATGCAATTCTGTTAAGGAACATGGTTTCTCATTTTGAAACTGTTTTTAAGCTGTTATTTTCAGTTTGCCCCCAACATTGACCTTTCTTTGATTTACTGAAGTGCAGGAAGAAGTTCGGATAATCATAAGAACATCTTATTTCAAGCCACATTTCTGGGAGTCATGGCACTGAAATTTGATAGGCAGTTTTGTTATTTATGTGCTGAGCTCTGGAATAATAAATGTCATGCTTGCATGTATTTAATTTAACACTAGCCCAGACATGCAAAATAGTGTAAGCACTGACAGGAATGTTAAACACGCACTAACCAGATTCTAAATATAACTCCTTGGATGCATGTTTTTCACTTTGCACTTTTTGCTGACTTGACTAGTTTGAAGATAAAAGGTGAGAGGGAAAGCAATTCCCTTCCAGTGTAAAAGTGGATTTTGAATAATAGATCCTTTAACAGAGTTTTGAAAAACAAACCTCTCCTTACAGCAGCCAGAAATTCAAGCTCCCCACGGCACTTGGGGCCGTGCTATGGAAACGGTTCATAGGAGTGAGGAGCCCTAAGGTGCTGTAAATTCTTTATGGACACCAGCACCAGGCAATTCCCATGGGGCTGGCCGTGCTGGGATGGAGGCTTATAAAGCTGGGGCGTTTGCAGGCAGCCCATGGGGCCTGTTCGGTGATAGGCATGAGGAAATAATAAAAAAAGAGAGTCTGCTCAATAGATGCGAACTCCAGGGAGGACACACGGAAATGGGAGCTGTAACTGGAATTTGGAGCAAAGCTGTTGCTTGTAGCGGGCACGCTGAGCCATGCCAGGGAGCAGCAGATACCTGAAACCCTGAGACCTCAGCTATTGGCAAGCCCAAAGTAGGAACTTGTGAACGGGCACTGAAATGGTTTCATGATAAGAAAAATAACACTGCAAATCTGGAAGTGGGAGGGAAGCATCTGCTGCTTCAGCAGCGAAGCCGGTTCCAGGGATTTCCCAAGCCAGAGCTGGGGAACCGATTCACCAGCTCCTTCTTTGGGCTTGGTCTGGCTACATCCCTCACGGACAGGAGTTGCCTCACCAGCCAGCGTGACGTGTGCTGGCCTATAACCTAAAGCAAACACAACCTGGCAGTGACACAGGTTATATCTCTGTCTGACAGCCCTATGAGCTGGGAAAAGCATGCCCTGGTTTTGCTGCTCTTGCTGTCGTGCTGGTGCCTGCAGAGAGCAGAACATTAATTCACAGGGAAGAACTGTGTTAATTTGTGGGTTTGCCTGACACAGGTCTTGATTCAGCAGAATATGAGCACATTTCCATGCTTACTACCCAAGACAGCAACTATTAAAGTAGTCAGTGCAGTTATTAGTAAGGGCAAGGCAACTATTGAAAGGAAGTATGTATTAAGATAAACACAGATGATCCACAAATCAAGGGCAGGCTTATGTCAACATAACAGTTCAAAGTGGAGTCTCTGCAAACTGTGCAAAGCTTCAGGAAAACCTGTCATACTTGAACTTAAGCATAAAACCTGGGTCTCACTCCTTATCAAGCCCCCAAAGGGTGGAATTTTAAAACTATTTCAGCAGCTACAGAGGTGGATGTGTGCCTGGCTCTGGCGACCTGGGTGCAGATCTGCCTTTGAAAAGCCCCCAGGTTCACTCATACATTCCTAAGTGCCTTGGTCTAAATGACTTAAACTCCTAAGTCTCACTTTCAGAATTCAAGCAGGCACTTTGAGGTCTAGGCTTGATTAAGATGAAATGGATCTCAGATTCTCCTGGTTTTTTTTTCCCTCTTAAATGTTCACAGTTCTCCAAAGAGTCTTTTGTTCTCCTCGGCACTTTCTCAGGCTGGGGATCAGACCTTCTCTCTCATGGTCTTTTAACATTCCCTAAACGATAGTTTTTAAAGGAAATGTTGAACACAAACTAGTCTGTTCAACTCATGTAATACAGTGACATGGAATACTTCGTTTTTTTTTTTCGTTTGTTTAAATCAGTGTAACTCATTGTAGATGCCAGCTAATGGTAATGCCATTATTGCATGTTTTTAATAACCAGCAAATGTTCTCACAAGCATCCTATCAAATCCTCATTACTGAATTACACTGATTGCACCAGCCACCAAAAGGAATGATGAAAAAATGAAAGCCACAAATCGTAATGTAATATGGCATGGTTTGGGAGAAGTGACCAGCTTCTTAAGTTACGCAGTGTGAAACTTTGGAAAGAGTTCAGACCTAGCCCACGCTCCTTGGGATACTTTCTGGGTAACTCACTCTGTGGAGCTCTGAAGTACACCCTTTGCCTGTAGGAAAGCGAAAGCCACAAGTTTACAAGCAGAACATTACGTGTGCGCTTAAGTGGTTCAAAGCCTTCTGTCAGTAGCTGTTTAGTTTCAAGGCTGCAATTAGTGACCTTATTGATGCAGGCAGAAGCGACGTGAGAGGTGATGGGGATGGACGGGAGCCCCTCTGCTCCTGCTCCGTGTTGGCTCTAGTGCCTTAGCACTTGAGCACAGTGCTGCATAACAAGGCTCTAGGGCTTGAGCCGGCCCTCTTGGAGGCAGGGTGGACGTCTGCTGGCATCCGTCTCCATCGGCATCCTGGAGTCAAGCCTGGCCCCGCCGCCCCTCAGGGAAGAGCTTTGGTCTTTGGTGATCCCACTGACTGCCACATCTTTCCCTCCTGTCCCACTTCATGCCCTCTTTTTGCCCTAGCTCATTGGCAGTAAACCAACATTCTTCTGTAAATGGGAAGTTTTCCCTCTCTGAGCTTTCAGGGTTTTTTCTCTCCTCACGCTGACATTGAAGTCCTTGCAGTTGGGCCAGGAAGATTAAGCAGGTCTGGCTGGCAAACAGATCAAATCCTTACTTCTTAAAGAGAGCCCAAACATGAACCTTTTGAACGGCTGTGTAAACTTTATTGTGTTTCTTCTAACTCTGCTTCTAGGAGATGGCCAAAGGTGGAAAAAGGAGCTCTGAAAGTCTGCTAGAAAGGGCTATTTCACAATATTTCCTGCCCAACCCTCAAGCACCAGAGATGCCTTAAGAAAAAGGGTTTGCAAGGAATTCCAGCCGAAAGGATGCCAAGCTCTACACAGACCTCTCCAAATCACTAGAAGTATCTGAATTTTGACAGTGAAGTAATTTCCCCCGCTCTCAGAGCACAGTACAAATGCTGACACTGGCAGTTACTGTGGAGTTGTTTGAGAATTATATATTTACAATTTCTTTTATTTCAGAGCAAGTTCCCGGCATGAACTAGAGCCCTGCAAACTCCATATCTCTAGAATATCTGCAACCCTATAAGCTTGATTTAAGACATGTAATTGTAATAATAGATTTTCTAATACGTGGGATAATTTGTGTAATTATCCCAGGCACAAATAGTTTTTTCATGCTTTATCAAAAGCCATATACAAGCACAAAAGGGCATTTCAGCATTTCTCTTCCATGGGGAAACTTATCGGCACTGGTAGTAACTTCATACAGAGGGACTGAGATGCAGATAAGACCTGTTTCCCAGGGAAACTAGACAAAATACTAGATCTTTCCTGCTATCCAGTTCTGCCACGACAACACAACCCTTCCTTCCTTCCTTCCTTCCTTCTCCCTCCTGCTCTGCGGTACTGCTGTCCCTCCCCGGGGCTTTGTGAACTTCCAAGATCAAACACTTTTAATCTGTTCCCACAGAGAAAATAATCCAGACAGAAAAATGACAAGCAAAAAAGTTAAAAATAAAAAAAGGAGGTGAGAGGGGAGAAAAGCTCCATTTGAGTGAATGACAGTTTGACTGGGACTTGTGACCTTCGAAGTCAAGTGGAGTTAGTGGAATTACTTGCCCCAATAAAGGAGTGCCCAAAATACATCCCTGGGTGCCCTCCCTTGCTTTCGAAGCTGATATTTTTCAGATACAGTTAGACACCCAAATCCTGCTAAAATCTAATGAGAATGGAGTATTAACTTGCTTAAGCTCTTTTGAAAAGACCAGCCTTACTTTCCTTCAACACTCATCTTCTTTGCCTCTAATCAAGCCATTTCTAGCAAGTAAAGCAAGTATGACTCTTCATCAGGAAGCATCAATATAAATAGCACATGAGCTAACTAACATGCTTGACTTATTTGGCACAATACTCTAAACCATGTCTATTAAGATATTACTAAACGATGAGAGTAGCAATTATAATTAAAGCTTGGGATGCCAAGCAGCTGTCACATCAAATTGTCTGTCCATGGAGCAGAGGTTTTCTGATTTTTTTTTTAACAAAGAGATTCTTAAATAGTTCAGATATGACATTCAGGTTTTGATTAAAAAAATGGAAGTAGAAAGGAAAAATAAGATTAAAAGGAATATAACCCATTATGAGAAGGAATGGTTTTATCATTCATCTTTAAAAAGAAGAGACTTCTGGAGTTTTCAACTGCTAATCTAAACTTCTCAGGAAAATTAGGCAATTCTAGTTATTAGAAACGACATTCCCTCCCAGGCCATGTATATTAGTGCATTGGCATAAAAGTTTTTTCTCCAAAGGAGCAGAGCAAGCCTGAAGATCTCCTGCTGGGAAAGGCAGGCAGACATTCAAGAGGAAGGTCTTTTGCTTGCAATTAGGAGCCCAACGCATCCACTGTGCTGGGGAACCACTTTTTTGCAAAGGCTACAGGCCCAGCCCTGCTGCTTGCCAGGCATGTTTATGCAATTGCTTTCTGTCTGTCACTCCCTCTTGCCATGACATTGGAGTCCGATGGCCAAATACACCCCCAAACCTCCTGCCGTTGGGTGGCCACCTCTCCGGCCAGTCATTGCGGGCAGGGGTGCAGGCTGCAGGGAGCTGGAGGCACGAGGATGGGTGCACAGAGCCCCCGGATGGGTGCAGAGCACCCACCCAGAGGGTTGTTAATTCCTCTGAACAGAATTATATGATGGCCAAGCACAGAATTGCACAGTGACCTGCTGGCTCCTACAGACTGCTCAGCCATCCACAGGATTTATTTCACCTAGACTGAACTTAGGATCAGGCAGATAATTTTATTTTATAGTGTGAATGTGCTTTTGCTGCAAGAAAGTTGGATGTGATTTTTATTACGAGACCAGATTCTGGCCTGATTGATATAATCAGTGAAATCCCAATTGACGTCAATGGGGTTGCCTGGATATAAGTAAGGGCAGACTTTGGCCCCAGTATTCAAGTTATTTGTGGTAATAAAAGGAATGTCCTGATTCTCCTAAGGAGTAATTGGAGACCAAGAGCCCAATTACTTCAACAAGTGTTTCCACTTGCTTCTTTACTTGAAAACCATATAATTTTTTGTTGTATTTAACTCCTTATTTATTTCTTTAAACTAACTCTGTGGCCTTTCGTGTGGAAGATAAATGTAATTACATGAATTTCACAGATCCTTAGGATTATGGGAAGAGCCTAACAGAAATATGAATCTATGGTCTTTATTTTTATTGACTATCTTCCAAGATCATCCTCATGAAGTAACTTGTATCCTACTAGTCTGGAACAGTTTTTCCAATAGTTCAAAACTTGTTCAAGAAAAATATTCTGTTTGGAGATGTCTCTTCTTTATAACTTGAAAGTACTAGTCATTTTAAGTCATAAGACTATGATACATTCAAAATGAGAATAACATTTTTCTTGGCTTCACAAACACCTCTCCTTTAGGCCACCTAACACTGAATGACTAGAGCTCTGTGAGAAAGCACTTACAGAGGAAGTAGATTTGTATCTTCCAGAAGAGGTTGCATCAGAGATAATGGTAAAGTAGCTCATTTCACAGAAGTGAGCAAACTCCCTGGTGCATTGGACGTTCCAAGTGCCCTCATGGTTTCTCAGAAAGATTTTACTGCAAATATACACAAAACCTCTGCCTAGAAAAATTGCCAGTGCTTAAGCAAAAGATAATGTAATATGCATGAATTATCACCAGACAAATACCACTGTTCAAATACCACTGTTCAAGTTCTTCATCTATTCCCAAAGGAGGCAGTAAGGTGATGTTTCTATATTCTATTCATCAGTATGGCAAAATCTAGTTCTGGAAAAACCTAGTTCACTTTACAAACTCAAGTGGAGATGCACATCTCCAATTATTCATCTCACTTCTATGCTTATATTAATAACACTCTTTGATTGACCATATTTACAGTATTTAATTGGTGTTAGTAGCTGAAGGCCACTGTACAATCATTAGACTGCAGTATCTCATCATCAGCAGCAATATGTTCCAGATTTGAGCTAGTCATCATCTAGAGAAAAATCTCTTGCTCTGCAAAGCTTCCTTTTACCTTCTGCTCAGATTAATGCAGACAACTCCTCAAGTACTGTGGCTCAAGACAATATGGTTGGCCACATGACTCCAGAAATTCTTGGTTAATACATCACCTCAAAGCAATGCAGTCTAGACACACAGTAAAAAGAAACAGCAGCTTCAGTAGTGCAGAACAGAGTTTTGAAAATGTAAGATTACATTTCTGGTTAAATATAACTTTCTTAGGAAAATAGCCAGCTACACATTACTTCATAGCCTTAAAAATTTCACATGGTCAGCTCCTCCTCTAGCTCACCCTCCAGTTCAGCTAGGCTCACCTCCTGCTCTTCAGAAAGTGCCATGTTTTCAAAAATAGAAATGCAAAATTCTATTCAAGAATTCTTTTCAAGAGTAGTTCAAACACATTAACTGATTTGCTTCCTTAAATAAATACATCCATTCAATAGGGAAAAAAAAAACAAATAGAAAAAAAAGTCAGGTACTGAGAAGGAAAAGCAGAAAGGAACTAGAATCAAGACAGAATTTTCTTCAAGCAAGAAGGGCATATGTTACTGAAAAACACCTCAAAACTCTCACTGTTTACTTAGTAGAGATACCTCAGTGCAAGTGGCAGAATTATCTAATGTAATGCTGACGTGACAAGACATATTCCTTACCTGCTACCTTCACCTGGTTGGCTCTGCAGGCCCTGCAGGACAACACTGGGAACTCTTCTGCCTGGTACATGGAGTAGTCTGTGCTTGCAACCACAATCCTGTCCCCGGGTTGCCATGAGCTGACATCATCCGCCAGGTTCAAGACCGTGCTGTTCACATTGGTGTCAATGGTTACTGTAAGCTTGGGCTTCACTGAAAAACACAAGTGTGAATTCAGTTAATCTTATCGCAAAGTGCTTGCTTGTGGGGTTTTTTTTGTGCATCATTTTTTGAACACCACCAAAAATTATGATTTCCTCATTCAACATGAAACAGTTAACTCTTCCAAACCTGCTCTTTGCTGACTTTGGTTTGGAAAGCAAACAAACAAGAAAATGGTTTCTTTTAGTTGCAGGCAGGTGGATTTTCAGCTAATCCAACTAAATTTAAATGTAGTTCTTAGCGACTTCTTTTCACCACACCCATTTAGCAAGAGCATGGGCTCCAATATTTACAGCAGCCTAGTGGTCTTTAACATAATGACTGCTTTTCAAAAAAACAATTGTTTTCTATCCTTCTATTCCCACCAGTTGGACACTAAATCCCATCTAATAACTATGTTAGAATAGTGGTGTTGGAATTGGTAACTGCAAAATAAATTATTATTTTTATAACCTGCTGTCTTCTCGCACACTAGATGAGTAATCCTACTTCATTCCAAAATGCTTTAGTGAAAGGCAAGATATGTGAAGAAGGGACTTGCCCAATATTTGCCATAGCATAGTCTAGTTTTCAAGACACCACCCTGTTACCTCTTCTAGTGTGCAGGAATTTTTTTCCAAGATAAATCTTCAGCTGTTGTATCTGTGTTCATGTCAATATGCCAGCCAAAACTGTAGCTTGGGAAATTGCTGAAGTAACTCTTATGTGAGCAAAAGTCACTCATCAGAGGACAGTATTTCTGCCTTTCCCTGATCTGGAGTAGGTCTATACTACCTACATCAGGCAGGGTGCTTTTCAGAAGAGACCACAGGTCTCTGGGTACTAGCAACAAAAATAGCACATGACATTCAAGTTTCTCAAATGGATTCTCTTTCTCAGAGTTAAGTAGGCCCTCCAAATGAAGTCTGGCTTCCAGAAAGAGGTCACATACCAGATTTGCCACACAGGAACCGTACTTTGTAGTTCTGGCAACCTTTGTCCGTCTGGTCCTTACCATGGCATAGGAACCTATAATCACGGCCACTTTTGTAAAAAACCTCAGTTGTTAAATTTGCCCCATCAAGCGTCATCGCCTGAAATGAGAATAGAAATATGAAATGGATGATAGCTACATGTGAACGGATTGCACCTACACATTGGCACCTTTGGGACAGGCTATTGCTTTGGTTTCAGAGGATGCACAATAGTTGCCTAACAAAACAGGGTAACTCTTACATGTACTATCCAGCCAGCACTCCAGCTGGTGCTCAAACAGAGCTATTTTATGTGCAGACTGTGTAGATTATTGCTAGGTGTATGTGTTTCCCCCATATCTATATTAAGACCATGTGCTTTTTTTGGAAGGAGTACTCTGAGCTTTGCTAACATCTGCCTTGGTGCCCTAGATTTTCTCTTGCCATTTATCTGAGGCCAGATGAAAACATTGCTTGAACACAGATGCTTGTACCCAAATGAACTCATGGTCTTCAAGCCTCTTGACTGTATTTGTTTCATTACTTGTGGCAAGACTGTATCTGAACCTCGCAGAAGAAAGAGGTGGCAGTGTCTTATTTCTTCTTTGCACACACCAGTGATAGCTGCTATCTCTCCTAAGAAAATATGAAGCCATTTTAACACCCATACTGAAGTATTTCTCCAAAATAACCCAAAGAAGTAGCATTTTCTTACACATATGTACCAGCCACCAGTGGGATACATAGACTCTTCTATGTTCCTGCTGGAGCAATACCAGTCCTCAGGGCCAGGCTAGATTTCACAGCTTGGGCTCTGAGGCTTGCAATTCTCCTGAGGCTTTCACAAAAATTCAACGTGTTGCTCTGGACAACCCAAACAGCACATGCATTTTAACAAAGCACCAGGAAATAAAACATTTTCAATGATGAGCCTGATCCTGCATCTCTCATAGATGCCAACCTTCCTTGCTAATGCAGTCACTCCGCTACCCTGTTTTGATTAGCACCACCAGCTGCAGGGATGTGCCTCTGGATGGGCTGGCCTTCTATGATTATCATTTTATCTTCAGTTTTCTTGCATGTAGCATAGCTGGAGCAGGCCAGCTGGTATAAATCAGTGTAACTTTATGAAGTCAATGAGCGACAGCAGATTACACTGCATGAGGATTTTCCCTGGGATCCTGAGGATAAACTAAAAAATGCTGTTTCACTTTTAATATTCATGTGAAAAAAAAGGTAGCTCTCACTTAGCAGAACAGAAAAATAGCTTTGATTCTTGAAGAAAAGAATGTATTTCTTTTTTCCCCCCTTCTAATATACATGCTAGAAGGGACTGTTTGTAATGAACATCTGACCTCCGTTCTAAACTAAATTGTCACTTCAGCTATATAAGTATGGAGGCTGAAATAAATGTGGATTTGCTCAGACCTGGCAAAAAGTTATAGGGCATTTTTTTTCCTTTCTGTTCAAGCAGAGATTCTTTATAACATGTAGCCTTGGAAACTTTCACTGATACTGTCAGCATTCCCATTTACTTCAACAGCAGCATTCTTGTCAATAAGGACAGCTCTCCCAGTTCGGAGTATGCAGGGACCTTAGTGAAGTAAAGCATTTTATTGGCTTTTGCTAGGTAATGCTTCTGTTGTTATATTACCAAATAGATATGTAACATATATAGCTAGCATTTACTAAGAAAGGCTTTTTTTTTTTTTTTTCTGGGAAGGCCTTAAGGAGCCTTTTGCAGTCTTGAAAAAGGTATATGATCTCCCCTCAGCATGCTGGCCAGATGGTGTAATTATAATGTTTATCCTCAGATAGATTTCAAATTTCTTTCCACAGAGAAAAACCAATTGACTCAAATAAATGGCTGCAAGGTCACTAACATTTTTTCCAACCTACCAGTTGGTAGCTTGAGCATCTCATTGCATTCTGTGATTGATTTTTCAGGTAGGATCCATTCCAGAATCATTTAAAAACTTTGAAATTTTCATGTGCTTTTTTTTTTTTTTTTTCCTCTTTTAATCTTGCAACAGGGAATCACATATTTCCTAGTACATCTGTGCTGTCTGTGGCCCCATCTGTACGCCTGCTCATGCCAGAAGCCACAATTTACTGAAGAAAGCTTAATTCTGTAACATTTTATCTCAAAAAAATACAGAGGTTGGATATCAGATCTTGTCAGTTTGGTATTAAAATGGTAAAATAATCAGTATATTCTATTTAGAAACAAAATCCACTGACAAGTACTATATTTTTACGTTCTGATCTGATTCACCCCAAAGAGGCCTCGCTCCGTCTCTCTGAAGCAAGTGGAAGGCAAGTCTACCTGGATATCAACGGGCTGACTACAGATTTTATCACGATGAGCAGCTTTGAAGTCTGAAAGCTTCTCCATGTCCTTAGATCTTGCTTTATCAGGCTTCTCAAACCACTCTGTCCACTCTACATCTGGAGACAAGTGCAAACAAGAAAAGTCATTTGAAAGTCAAGCTTAATGAATGCTGCAAAAATGCATAAAGCATAATTTGATCTCAGATACCATTCACAAGTTTCTTCACCAATGATCTGATTCCTGTCCCTTTCTACCAGTCTGTCAGCTGCTTTTAATGATTCTGCAAAGCATAATCAGCCAAGAGAGGTTGGAGTTATTAAAAGCTACATAATTGGAGTATGCAGAATGAATATTATTAAATAGTTATGGATTTTGGAACTGTGTTCTTCTCCTTAGCTGCCTGTTCTGGTTTTCAGATCAA
Organism: Nothocercus julius; assembly: GCA_013398735.1. Taxonomy (NCBI): domain Eukaryota; kingdom Metazoa; phylum Chordata; class Aves; order Tinamiformes; family Tinamidae; genus Nothocercus; species Nothocercus julius. The sequence goes on along the minus strand of VZSV01000026.1, from coordinate 3,966,611 downwards.
GTTACAGTTGGTTACTGCATGTTGTCTGAAACGTAGATATGATGACTATGCAGTCAAAAGAAATAAGAGGTTGCGTGTGATCTCTTAGATCATAAGAGATTAAATTTCATACTCAGTGCAGTAAAGAAAAAAGGATCCTGCTTACTCAGAGGGACCTGAAGACAACGAGAGAAAGAATCTGTGCATATCTTTTACTTGGCTTAGCAGCAATGTAAATAGCAGCTAGCAAGACCACTGTTCCCCAATGGACAAATATTGCAGTAAAAAGGACCATTCCAAAAAGATTTCACCCTGTTTGTCAACTCCCTGTCATTGAGCTAAGGGGCAAACAGGCCTCTTACCTTGAACCCACTCACTTGTTGAAGAGACATTAAAATATTCTCCAGTCTCAGCTTGGAACAGCTTGAATACTTTGGCCACTGCTGACCCTTTGTGGCCTGCAAAATAAAAATGACTGGTAAAATCACAGTCTGCAGTCAATAGAAGTCAGAACTGAAAAGGTAAAGATTCAGGTGTGCGTTTGCATATTTTGGACATATAATCCAGAGTTAGCCCTGCACAGCTTCCAGAAAAAACTCTTGATCATGGAATCAGGTTTCTGACACTTTTATGGCTGCTTGGACAGTCACGAGGAAAAATTTTCAAAAATCAAGGGGACATTAAAAAGACTCTAACAATTTGAGTATATTGCTATTTTTATTTGATGTTGTAGCAAGTGATGTCATTAGCTATTTCTGACGATGCCATGAAAAGTCACAGTAAACACCATAGCTCTTCAATTTTTTATGAGGATATAGTTTTGCAGGAGCTTTTGAGATTACCAACACAGGACGCATTGATATATATTTTCAACTGATATAATTGGGATAGCCCCATAACTCTCTGCCAAAGGAGGCAGACTGATTTCAAAAGAGCTACATGGATTTATATTGATGCAGGCCTTGGCCTTTTATCTCAGGGTTCAAAAAACCCAGGTTGTTAATCTCATCTTTAACTCCAGTACTTCTAGAGATAATGTTAAGCAAGTATTTTGTACATGAATTACCTTGGTATTCAATGTGGTCTTCAACAGAAGAGGAGGGATTTCCTTTAACAGTAATAAAACTCCATGGGTGTCTGGGAAATCCAAAAGAGAGAGGATCAAATTATTTAATGTATGAGATGCATATTTTTTAAAACACAACATTTCTTGCATTTGAGGCACCACACTCAAAGCAGTAACTGGCAGTTTAGTCAAAATTAAAAATACCTTAACAGTTTATATTTCTTTAGAAAATATACTGCAAGAGAAGGGAAGTAGGGAAGTTCAAAGACAAATCCCTTCTAAATGCACACCTATAATTAGTAGTTTCTTGAGCGAGTATTTAAAGAGGTTTGTTTGTGGCAGGAACACAGGACACTGGCAGCTCCTTGGGGAGCCTGAAAATCTTTTTGTGTATTGTTCAGGGGTGCGTGTGTGTGTCTCCAGGTGCACAAAAGGACACAAAAAGGTTAAATGAATTTAACTCATGTGAAATCTTATATGTCACTTCTCTCCTTGGAGTGATCCATGAGGATTTCTAATATATAATTTGGCTAGAATAATGCAATAAAAATAACTAGATAGTCTCTGGACATAGAGTTTCCTTGCTTTGAACACTGAACAAGGGCAAAGACTTACGAGCCTGAATCATCTGTTCCGACCTGATCCTGTGGCAGAAAAAAGATGTCAACTATCTGAGCGTTATTGGTTGAGTGGGTTCAAGAGCTCTTAGCAATACAGGAGAGCATGAACAAGCCTGGAGGACACACACTGAGGTACCCTGGCAAACTTGGAGATGAGCCCAAGGAGCAGGTGTCAGGAGGGTGTTTGATCAGACAGATGTTTCTGACTTTGAAACTGGAGAATTCAGCGTATTTCTTCCTAACGACCAACAGAATAACAGGCATGCCCTCAGAGAGGGTGTCACCCTTATCCTCGGTTTAACAAATAGCCCCACAGATTAAGTTGTGTCTCCATCAGTAAAAATACCCCAGGATTTCAGTAGCATCAGGATTTACTCTTGAGTCTTGGAGGTTACCCTGTGCCCCACATCGGTTGGCATAGCCATGGAATGAACCACTCTTGGACCTCCAAGGAGAGCATAAAGGGACACTGACAGCCGCTGAAACCTGCGGGGCTGGCACAACAGGGACCCACAAAGGCCCTGTCACCCTGCCCACAGAGACAGGCTGGAAAGGAGGAATGATGCTTTATCGCTCAACAGGCAAGATTCTGGATTTTTTTTGCATTATTTTTTGGTCCCCCAAATTTGAAACAAATGACAAAAAGATGATAGCTTCAAAATAGACTAAAAATATTCTAAAATAATACAAAGCTAGCTGTTTTTATAAGCCAAGCTTTGGCCTCATTTCCATATGTTACTTGTTTCCCTTAGCTAGTTTTTCACTAACAGAATTTTTAAAACAGTTCATCCTCAATGCATGAGGACACACACCATCTGTCTGGGACATATGAAGTGGGAGGACCAGTAAGTCCAGTAAAAGTCAAACCAGTGCTGCTTGGCTGAGATTCCAAGAGGAATAATTGTGTCATCGAGTGCTGAAAACCTTGCTCTTCATTTATTAGTAAAAGGGGGGGAAAAGCTCACTCAAAGAGCAAATTTGCATTTCAACAGGGCAAGAATAGAGGAGGAATGCAAAGATTTTCCTTTCTTTCCTCATCTCCCAGACGGAATAGGCAGCGGGAAGCAATGCCAGGAGCACAGAAACCAAGCTGCATAAATTAGCATTGCTCATTGGCTCTACTGCAGCAAGGGGGGTTCAGGCGGCTTGACCATCTGGTTGAGCGTGGCACAACTGGAGATAGCCCCACATTTGTCTCTACAACCACCCCCTGATAGTCAGAAAGCTCCCCAGCACACGGCCAAACAGCTTTCAGAAACGCACCTGAGGCCTGAGGTGTATACCCCTACTCCTAGCTATAGACTTGGCTGCAATGGAAAGCAATATGGCTAAATATACTAAAGTTATACTTAAGAGAAGCTGTCTGAAATTCCTTATTCAGAAGTCCCTGTTGCATTTTACACAAACACATCAGCTCCCCAAAACACACTCCATCTCCACGGCATTCCATGCTGACACTTGCCTGTTCCCAAAGACAGCTTTTTTTTTTTTTTTGAATTACTTATCCCTGAAAAGTAAGGGTTGTTTTTGTTTTTGTTTTCCATGCTCAGTAAAGACTATGGTCAATAAAGGAACATCCACCCTTGAAAAGACAAACCAACAAAAAAGCCTACATGAGTTCTGATAAAAACAAAAAATAAAATGGCAAAAAGCCTATGTTCTCAAAAACAGTGGGTGTGCCAATATAGACACTATATTGGCTGCAGAAGTAGTTACAGTCCACAGCATAAATCTAATGAATGCTAAATTTTGTGCTGCACAACACCCGGGATATGTATTGGATGAGCTGAAGAACATACTGCATGCATGTTTTTAAGCATTTAGCTAGGGCTATATGGAAATTCTTCTAGCCTCCTTAATGTTCAATCCATCCGATCCACTGTGTGAATATAGACATATTTCTCAAATCTTTGGAGAACAGCTTGCAAATAAACAGGAATGAGTAACTTGTGGAATTACTATCTTGGAAAAATGTATCTTTTTTAATGTGAATCATATGTTATTCCTCAACCTGCTAATAAAAAGCTCAATATAGACACTGGAGTGCATCTTAAACTATCCAATTAACTGCTAAGACTTCATATTGAAAAGTTTCCCTCTTCTTTTTCTTTTTTTTTTTTTCTTTTTTCCCTTGTGAAGAACCCTGTGCCTTTGAGGGAGTGGAATTATTTGGGCACCCAAAGAGCATAATAGAGCCTCTGTGCTGGTAGAGCTGGCAGTGCAGGCACATACCTAAACCCAAGGTGGAGGAAATGCCTGCTGCCCAGTTTGGTCATTGCTTTCCTGGCTGTGTCGTCCAAGTTTCTGGATCCTTCATCATTCACAGCAACTGACAGGATCATGCCGTCCGCAACCCTGCTCAAATACTGGGCAAGACGGATACTTTCCCCTCGTGATCTGTAGGTATCAAACCTAAAGTGGTAGAAACACCCCAAAACATTTACTTCATGAGCACCACAGCTTTTTGCATTGACAAGCGAATATTATAAAGAAATCGTCCCTTTTCTATTGTTTACAAGAGCAGTATTTTCCCATGCACTGGACAATGATATAGATCAGGAGAGTTCACTGCTTTGTCTGAAAAGATACATGAGAGGTTTCTGAACTCAACTGAATTGATTAAGCTCTAGTTAACAGTATAGCAAGACATTAACCATACTCATTCTTCTGGAGATTACTTAACTAAAAGGAATTGTACAGTAACATGCAATTAGACCCACTTAAACCAAATGCTGAAGCGCATGTCCCTGATCTTGCTGAGATACTGTTCCCAAAGACCCTCAGACCTAGGTAGTTTTAAAGTGACTCACCGATCTGAATGGACAACTGCCCCTGTCTTTGGGTCAATAACATGGACAATGACACCCCGATGGCCCCAGCTCCTTTCGAAGTAATAGCCACCTTCTTCCATGCCACCAGGATGCAGAGTCTTGTTTAAGAAAGTCCAGGATAACTTTTTCTTTCCATGGATCTCAAGAGTGCCACCTCTACTTACTCCAATATACTTTCGCCCAAAGTAGGGATTTGGTTGGCTGCCATCACCCGCTCTGCAAGAGGAAGAGGAGAAAGGATCCAATTTTGTTTTAGAATCTGATAGTCAAGCAGCCTCTTTCCTTGTTCTTCTACGGCCCCTGGAAAGAAGTGTCATGATTTGCAATGCATTTGTTTCAGCAACACAAAGAAAGAGCAATTGTTCACACTCCGTGGAAGATACTATATTTGAAATAATATTAACAGCTACTGAAGACTAGCAGCAATCTGGAACACAAATTATATGAAACCTAGACTGAACACAACATGTATATTTTTGAATCAATTTCCGTAGGAAATTAGGACCCTAACTAGGAATTAATAGGTTGGGGGTTGCATCCTTGAAAATCCTAGAGATCCTGTAGTGTTCTGCAACACTTTGTCTCATTCGGTTCTGACTCTTACATAAAAAGAAAGGATGTTTAAGGAGGAGATTCTTTCAGAATGAAAAAAAGTCTTAAAAAGAAATAGCATATTAGACTTTAAACCTATTCTGGAAAAATCTAGTAATCAGTCTGTGATAAGGTATATGATGATCTTCTGACATGACCAATAGGAAAAGAAACCAGAAACAAAACTGCCGTTTTTTAAAGGTCAATTTTTTTAAGGTCCAACAAGCTAGTGAACTTCCCGCACAGCACTGATGTTAGGTATATCTGAGACAAAGTAATTTTAAGGAACATTTTATAACTTCCTGCATTGAAGAGATATTCTGGCATGTTCTAAGATGATATTTTATTGTGCATACATACCGCCCATATAAGATGATAGCCACATTGCCTTGGCAAGGGCACATCTCACTGCCGATGTGCAACTCTCCGTCATTTTCAATGAGTATATGTCTAGCACGCAAAATGATAGGTTGTACATCGTCTTTAATAACCAGTTTTCCTAAATAGAAAAAGTTAGGTCATTTGCTTTAATTCATAGCAACTCATCCAAGGTTGTGATACAGTCATGCTAAACCCAGTGCTGAGCTCTCATCTAAACTATTGAGATATGCTGGCCATGCTTCCCAAAGCAGCTCCCAGGCCAAATCCCAAAGACATTACATGTTTTTTTATTAAGCCCAGTTCTTGAAGACAATAATTAAGAGTTGAATGGAAAAAGACTTCATTCAAATCTGAGGCAGAAGTTCAGAGTCAGGATGAAGAAAAGCTGTACATGCTAGCACCACAGCAACACAGATGCTGTCTTTGCAGACAAAGAGGCCATACATATCTGCCCTGTCCTGAGACCCTGAGAACACAACTATTTCATTATGATGCTATCAGCACAATAATTTAATTAAAAAAAATGTTTTTGAAGCAAATTGCACAAGCAGAACTAATGAATATATTGAAGTACTTTTGTAAATTCTCCAGCAAGAGCAACAAATAGGTTAACTATCATGGCCAAAGAACTGATATCATCTCAGCTACCACCCACGCCTGTACCAAACTAAAGCTGGGTTTGTCCAGTAGCCATCTAGTTATCAGCAAGCAGCAGGAAGCCCGCCCATCATTATACAGGGCATTATGATTTAAATAGCCATAATGGAAATTATTCTCCACTCAGCCTCGCCACCATGGAGGTAGCGTGTTTTACCTCCATCTGTGATGTGGATAGAGTGGACAGTGGCAGAAGACGAGAGAAGGAGCTTCCTGCCATTACGGATTTCAATGCGGTTTTCCTCGTTGTGACCTGGGTTCCAGTTTTCTAGATCAGGATCCTTATCAGGACATTCCACAGCTGCTTCTACTGGATGCAGATGAAGAACAAGGACAATTATCTTTTGTTCAGTGCAAGACAGAAAAGCTCTATATCTGTGCATCTTTACAAGATGGTTCTCATACCCCTCCTTGCTGACTCCCAGGAATGCAGCGATATCTTTGCAATTAGAGTACATGGAGTAGAGTGGAAGGAGGCCTTGACCAAAAGAAAATGAACAACTGCTCATGACATAGGATTTTCTGTACTCTGGAAGCAAAGGCAAACCAGCTTCCCCATGCAATGCAGCCTTGCAAGGGATGCCCAGAAAACCCAATGCCCAAAAGGAATGCCCAAGATAAAAAAAAAAAATGCAATTAACTCTGTTCATAACTGCCCATAACTGCCCAGATGAAAGACTAAACAAAAAACAACCTTCAAAAATGCCACCTGATGCCCTCAAAATAACTGTAAAGTTTGAAAACCTCCATTTAATGTAAAGAAGAGAATAAAGTATGTCTGCATGCCTTGTTTTCTTTGAGGATGGGAAACGATTGTGCTCTAAGTGTCAAGAACACTTAGGTGTCAAGGAACTACCAGTCCAACCAGAAATAGAGAGCAAGGAAATATCCCACGAGAGCCACACGGGCTTTGTGAGGTCTTTCAGACAAAGCTGATAAGGAGCCGTTCTCTTTAGATTCACACATCACTAGTCTCCATGCACGTTTTTGATTTCTGACTGCCGTGACGTGTTTGTCTAAACTGCTCCATCCAAGAGTCTCATGTTATAAATATTTACCTAAGATAAAATATTTCCCCGATATAATCTCACTGGATATGTGAGCCTCATGTTTTACTCTAATCAATGACACTTTGCGAGTGTGAGAGTCCCACGTGTGATGCACATTTTCTGATGGTAGAAACCTTCCTAATCTTCGGAAACTGAGGTCAGTGGAAGTCTGAAAAATGTCCTCTTTGCCAGAGTGAGTTGAGAGTTTTCACCAGCTCTCCAGATTTTTTCTTTAAAGCTAAAAGACTACAGGACTATAGATGAAGGGTAAGGTTCAGCAGAGTTAGCTTTCCAGGACTCTCAATTTGGTTGGGATTTCCACCTCCCCCATGAATACTAATGCTTTCAGCTCATGGAAAAGACAGCTAGAGTGGGTCCATGCAGGGAAACAAGTCCCTGAGCCAGTGCAGCTGGGGAGGAGCTGCGGCCCAGATACTGCTGCTGTGAAATTTGGGGGACATCTGCAACCTAAACAAAACCCATCATGTGTGTTTGCCTCCTCCTCAGATTCCTCCACCAATTCCATGTCTCAATATAACAACAGAAGTGGACCAGCCACTGCCTGGATGTCTCCAGGAACCCGTTAAATGTCAGCTCTGCAAGGTAAGCAAAGGACATTTCGTGTGTGCAACAGATGCCTTGGCTCTCTGCAAACTTCTTCCATACAAATGAAGAAACCAAATCAACAGGAGCTAATAACCCGTTGGGTAGCTAGTCAAATGATAAATATCCAGGGCCTAATTTTGATACTGCCTGTGCCAGCTGAAAATTGGAAGTGCATCGTTAATGTCAACAGCACTCTTTCTGATTTACAGTAATCGAGGAAAGTAAGTAGGAGGCTCCTGGATCCCACTAGGAGATGCACAGAATTAATAAGTGTTGGAAAAGATTATTATTTTGGGCAGTAATGGGACTTGCATTGTGAACAGATGCTCAGAGATGCACACTGGCAATGAATTCAAAATATACTCCTGAGTTTCCTCACCTCATCCACGTTATCATCTTGTTACACCTTGGATTAAACGGTGGAAAAGTGCTCAACCTATACCAGCAGTGTCTTTATTTAAGAATACTATTATGAACTGTGTGCTTTTTCCCCCTGTTGCTGGAAAACTTACCTGTGCTTGTGATGAACACTACGAACAGAAGCAGAACGAAGTTTTCCACCAGGCGCAAGGAGGTAGACAAAGCCATTCTTCAGTATTTCTAACTCTTTGGACACCTATGAAGACAGAATAGCAAGAAAAAAATGAATTTTTCTTTCAGCTTAGAAATTCATTCGCTATGTAAAGAAGGTTATATCCAGTTTTATGATAGGCTACTTCCCCTCCTGCTCAGATTAGTAGCTAAGGACGCCTCCATGCCACTTCTGCAAAAGCTTAGGCAGAGCAACAAAGGCAGGGCAGCTACTCACCCTTTGTTAAGTCTAAAATAAAACCACTTGGGAATCCAAATATATACACAGAAAGCAACCACCAGATGTAACCAAAAACTTCTTAGGAATGCAGCATAAACACGTCCAGTGTCAAGACTCTCTAGAGCTGAATATTCACATGTGCAAAAGAGTAATGAAATACAACTAGGAAGGAGTTTGCAGAGTGGCAAGTTCGCATGAAAAGGTCTTTCAAGGGCACCTCCTCCTTTCTCCCCAGCTTCTACTCCCACATTTTCTCCAAATTTGGTCTGTGGACCGTCCCGCCAAACTCGCACTTGCACTTGCACATTCAGTTTCCTAGACTTCAGATCCAAGAAACACTCTCATTTAATTTGGCAGCCCAGAACTTTGTTGCAAAACCAAAGACAGCTTTGGAAACCAGTTTACCAATGTCTTTTTAATTTCTGCATTAGATAGCAGTGCAGCAAAACCAAAGAAGCCATATCATGAAAGGCAAACTTAGGATTAATGTGATTCTACCCAATGTCCTCAACTGATTTATTCTGCAACTCTACCCCATGCTGGTGACAATTTATTGACATGCATATTCACAATGAGGCAAGGAGATCCAATTCTGCAAGTGTTCCATGATCTATAGGCATGAGATACTACTTAAAATTCACATGTGGTCCATTAGGTTTTATCATTGAAGCCAGTATTAGAGAAAGAGGGAGAAATTTATTTGTAACTGTCATGTCACATAGCAGTGCTCAAATAGCATAAACGTATGGATCGCATGGCTTAATTATACATGGGAAGAAAGCAATTCAAAGAAACTGTAGGATGTCCAGTTTCTTTAGGACAAGATCAACATATTAGTTTTCATGTCACTTTCTAAAATAAAACAAACAAGCAAACAAAAAAAAACAGAAAAAGATATACAGAAAATCAGGATTTGATCTGGAGCGAATTTAACAGTGTAAGCATAACACGTCTGCAACTCTCACAAAGGTGATACAGTTCAAAGTACAATAACACATTCAAACCACCATTCAAGGTATTAAAAAATACCATTAGAACCAGATTTGCCAGGAAATGCTGCAGCAGGAAACTGTTTGCTTGCACCAGTACGGTGCGTTTGACAGCTGTGAGCTCTGGAAACGGCACAGATCAGGGCCCAGTGCAGACAGTCTATCAGGTGCTGAAATGCTGTTACAGAGCAGCAGAAAAGAGGAATGCACTTAGAAATGCTATAACTTCAAATGATATACATTATCTGAGAGCAGTAACATTGCTGTGGAATTTGTGCCAGAACAAGGCTGCACATGCTTGACATTTTAACAGTATTAACCATCAGCATTTGATAAGCCGAGCTCTTTTAGAAAATATTATGAGAGTTACACCCAAAATACAGCAGCCAGCATTAAAACATGAAGATTTGTTAACGATTATTGTAAAGTGTAATCAGTAAACCCAGCCACTAGACCCAGCTTTAATGACAGCAAAAAACAGTAAGACTGGTAATATCACAGGATGGTCATTACAGATAAGAGAGATTTGTACAACGTGGACACAAGTGCCTACCAGCATTGCATAAAGTCAAATTCCAGGTGGCAAGGTGTTGGTTTTATAATGCAATCGTGTGATGGCAAAGTTCATAGAAATGAAGAGCAGGGACAGAATTTACGACAGTGAGAGCATGCCTTCGCTCTCCTATTGCTTTGTCGGTAGCGAAGAAATTCTGTGGCCCAACAAAAGCTGTGAACTCAGAGGGATATCCCTGCCAGGTCAGAACAGTAATCTCTCCAGGTCCCAAGTCATCTCGGACCATAACCAGTGGCAAATTAGTAGGAAAAGGGTATGAGGAGTCTCAGAGGCTTTGCCTCCCTTAAAGCCAAGAGCTGCCCAGTACTGTCAGTTCCAAACGGCTCTCGGGATCTCATGCTACTCACAAGGGGACACTTCCCTGGTGGCACCTGCCTTCATTAGCAGAGATCAAAAACAAGCACTGAGACAGGGAAAGCTCCTCTCATGTACAGAGGCGTCGGCTTTACGCTGAGCTCCAGCGTGCGTCGCCTGCTGCACGTTGCTTCCTTGCCGACGAGGCAGGGCGCTTCCCGCAGCTCCCGCAGCAGAGCTGGCTGCGCGGCGAGGACGGGCCGCGTGGGCATGGCGTTGGGACGGCTCCGCGCGGAGCGGGCCGGGAACGGCTGCTGCCACCAGTGCTGCCTCCTCTGATCCGGCCTGGCCAGCACAGTGCCGGTAAAGCTCTGCTGAAAGTGTAAGCTCAGGAATTTTCTTTTGAAAACATTCATTTAGGATCTGCCTCAACTCCCCAAGCAAGATATAAGAAGTAATTTCCCTCAGCTAAGAGGAGGACGGGATAGTAACCCCTTTCACGAACGTCTCCTGCTGGAGAGGACTCGGCAGCAGCTGGTTACCCCGTGTCAGCGGCCGCCGCACCAGCTCCGCACACGGCGCCGTCGGGGAATCGGCCGTTGCTCCACGGCGCTGCTGAGCTCAGCTCTGAGGTAACCGCTCCTGGCAGTAACTCCCTCCGCGGGCCCGGGCTCCCTGCCACCCCAGGGGCCACACGAGGGTCCTCTGAGCCCACCTCAAAGCCTTCCCAGACGCTCTGTGAGGCCTCTGTTGGGTGAGGAACTCTTCCTCATCCAGGCACGGACGGCCGCCTAAGAAGGGCCCGCGGGACGCGCGCCCTGGCTCTGGCAAGACGCGCGCTCCCAAATGACTCCCAGCTGTTGGATCACGCCAGAGAGGGAACAATAGCAGCAGACAATGCTAAAAGTAGATACAGGAAACCATTAGCACTTAGCTGGCTGCTACCGCAGGTGCTAATAGCGATGCTGTACTAGAAAGCACACCCCGAGGATGGAAAGCCTGGTCGCCGCGGTGCCTGCAGGTTTGATGCCGGAGCCAACGCAGAGCAGATGATGCTGAAGGGCAAAAAGCGATGGCCCGGGGAGGCGGCATTCCCTGCAGGCTCCATGGAGGAGTGGCACGGATGATCTCCTGGAGCTGGGGCTTTGGAGCAGCACAGCAAAGCGGGACTTGGGAGAGAAAAACCCAGGCTCTGTCCTGGACTCTGCACTTGCAGGACTTGGGGCCAATCGCTCAGGTCCGTGGCAAAAACTTAAAAAAAAGTAACTTATTACTGGGTATTTCAAAGGGCTTTTTAAGTCCGTCTTTATACGCTTTGGAGGATGTGCCTTCAGCCTTGCTGAAATGAGGCTCCTTTCCCATATGTCAAGAGGGGCATAGAGAGGGAATTAAGTCATTGGTAACTTGCAAACAGGGCAAGTTTGCAAGCAGCAGCCCCCTACTCTCCCCTAAAAAAAGGAAGCCAAATGGAAAATGTCCCATTTACCCTGGGGTGAGCAGCGGGGAGGAGCTCAGCAGCCGTGCATCCGCAATGGTGCTTGGAGGGCCTGCAAGTAAAATCTGCTATCCCGAGGGAGGGCCTGCCCAGGCAGCTGGTGCTCCCAGAGCCCCGTGTCGGGACCGCTGTACATGTTGGGGTCCAAACCCCGACCCTTCCATGCCTTCCCTAGAAAAAGAGCAATGGAAGCTCACAGTGAGGGTTTAGTGGCTTGATGGCTAGGGCAGAAGTGCTGCTAGATGCTTCTTCATTCATACGCAAAGAAGCCCAGGTCGATTAGGAAGCTGATTCCCCAGAGATGAGGAGGAGGAGGAGAGGCGGAGGTGTTCAGTTAGCATCTCTAGTAGGTTCCTGCTGACACCACACAGGCAGCGGCTGCCCTTTCCCTCATGGCTCTGCTCTGCCTCTGATGGGGAATTTTGCTTCTCAGCCCAGCTGGGCAGACCCATCTGACCAGCACATTTACCTTGCTGACCAGAGGAAACGTCAGCAGGTTGTTACTGGGACATCCCTGCGCAAGGGCAGCCTTCGCCCACCGGGCCGCCAGCACGGGTAAAGCCCTCAGAGAGCCTTGCAAATAAGCAAACAAGTTTCTAGGGATCCGTAAGAAAAACACCTTCCTAACTGCAGCATGAGCAGCACAGCTGCAGAGCTGCTCCTGCCACCTTGAGCTTGCATTTGACTAGTGGAGGAGATGGATTAAACTCAGGATCAGACGTAACTTTTCATTAAATTCCGTTGTCAAGTCCAAAGCACTGACCTGACTATTTCCCCCCCCCAAAAAAGGGTTCCCTATCAATTTTCCCAACATTCTCCCTACCAGGCAGATGGTTCAGCTCACACATCGCTGCAAGCTCCCTAATTCCTGATATTCATAAAAACATACTTCAAACAAGGTACAGGAGTTAGAGGGAAGTTTTTACAGTTAATAAATTAAAGAGAACTAAAGTGTTTGCAAATCTGGTATAATACTGCAAATAATTTTGGGCCAGAAAAAAGGGAAAATATATTGCATTTAATTATTAAACTTTTTTTTTTTTTTTTCCCAGAATTATTCTCATTTTTTCACAGGTTACAGCCCTTGGAAAGGAAAGGAAGAAGTTTTTGGCTGGGCTAAAACAAAATCATTTGCAATTCACATCACCCCGCCCATTAGAGGCTGACTGACTTCCAGTTTCAAATGCTTTTGAAGTGCTCCGCATTTCACTGTGCTAAACTCTCGCCTACTGCATAAAGTTTTCAAAGCATCAAAGCAGCAGGAAGCTGAACCCCATTCTCTGAAGCTCGGGACACGCTGAATTTACAATGCCCAAAGAGAATAATTCAAGATGCAGTGGGTCTCATGCTTTCAGGAAGCACCAGCGCTACTGGGTATCCATGCAGAAATGCTTGGGGGATAATCAGGAAGGCAGCATGTCCTCGATGCATTATTTTAGCGAACATGCCTGGATGGGCTACAGGACACACGCACAGTCCACGTGGACTTGAGCATGCAGGAGTGCGTGCTCCTAGCCAGGAAACCCCAGAGCCGAACACAACAGCACGACAGAAGGGCAGTGCCCGCACTGCACTTACCACTGCAGCCTCACACACACGGACGTCCGGGGCACCCAAACTCAGCAGCAGCTTTTGCAGGCATCGTCCTGAGTGTCCACGGAGGAACTGTACCCTCTGCTGAACGTTTTGGAGTTTTGAAGTCTGTTTTCCCTCTCCAGGTAAGGAAAATGTGTGCAGTGGCTCAAAAGGATCACAACATCCTAAATCCTCTTCAAACTGCTGCTTTTAACTACTCAAATATCAGCATCAGGATGTAAATATTTTTCTTTTTGCTTTTGTGGTACTTCGCTGTTTGCCTCTGGCTCACCATGGCTCCATGCCTTCCTCTCCAGGACTTTTGCCATTTGCTCTCACTCTGTGGCAGGAGGAAGAAGCCAGATTTTTCAGAAGTTTAGGCACATTCCTCGCCTTCCTTCAGCAAGCTCTTCCTTCGCCAATTGTTTAGTCTCAGGCTGGGGTTAGAGCTCTGCAAGGTTTTATTGGGATCCAGGGTCTGGACCTGTCACAGATTATCAAATAAATCTCCAGGAAAATAAAGAGCTGGTTCTGTAAGTAGTTGTTCCAATGTTGGGCTAAAGCTCACAGCCAAAAACATCTTGCTTTCCTTCCCTCAAATGGCGTCAAAAATCATAACAATTAGGTACTAGCAGGAGTTCAAAGGGACTTCAGAGGGCTACTTGGAGGGTCAGGACCAGTCTGCTCAAGCTCTTCCATCATTCCTCACCTCACAGAGGTCTCCCGCAGTGCCTGCTCCAGATGGAGCAGCCACCACATCCCATTTCACATCCCTGAGCACCAGCATTGACTTCTTCACATTTTATAGTAATCCAGAACCTCTCCCCTTGCCAGTCCCAGCTCCACCTCTCCTACCTGTTGTGGAGATGGAGCCGCAGCTGCTCCTCTCCTCTGCCTGTCCCCGTAAACCTGTCAGGTGTCCTTTTACTTCCTGGTCCCCAGGGACCAAAGGGCATTAGGTATCTGATGGAGGTAAGTGTCTCAGCAAAGGAGTTTAGACCCAGCTCAGTGGCAGAGCATCAGCTGGACGGCGCACGCGGATGCCAGAATGACTTACTCACCAGGGAGCAAAAGTCTAGCCAGCAGAACTCTGACCTTTCTCTGCAGCAACTTCTTTGGCCATTTCTGAGAATTTCAAAGCAACAATGGGATGTTAGTAACAAAGTTGTCACCTACCTGTTGAAGAACCTGCATGCAGCTGTCAGGAATTCAAAGGAAAGGAGAATTGGTCACGTAAGTGAAGTAAAGGTTAGCCTTGAAAGGCAAGGCTCCCATTATACAACATACAAAAAGGAAAAAGTCGACCACATTCAGCAGAAGAGCTGGAAAAAAACATGTCACTCCATAAAGAAAATAATGTTACACAGACACAGACATTATGTGTCTACACATACAATGTAGATGTGGATTGTGTGTACCTATTATAGACATGAAGGCATGTGTAGGGATGCACATTCACCTGTATATCTGAGCAGTAAGTGTGCCAACAGCTACACCTTTAGATTTCTCTCTGCTAGACAAGATCTATCACCTATTGGTTTGCCTCATGTGTAGAAAAAAAAGAATGAGACAAAAAATGAAGTTCTCCCTGTCTAAAGAATCAAAACTCTGGCCATTGTCTCTGTTCTACCTTTCCCTCCATCTCGATGCCCAATCAATCAAAGCCACAACGCCAGTCCTAGAGCAAGCAAGAAAACAAACTATTGCCAGGGTGACCACAAAGATGCTGAAACTTGGCTAAAACACTACAAACCTGTCAGGCTAAAAGAACAGGCATAAACAAATGGCATCAAAGAATCCAATACAAGCTTTTTACCAGTCATCTTGAAGTAAAGATGTTTGGGTAGGCTTCTCCGATCGTATAATATGAGCTGATAGCTGGAAAGCACTGTCACAGATAAGGTACAGGACAGCAGCAATCCTCACCCCAGCCTGCCTGGCCTCTCGAAGCAGAGCACCGACGGCACTTAGCCTGTACACTGGCCAATTAATTTTCAGCCTCTCTGCCAAAACCACTAACAAAGTCATTCCTGCTGCCAGCTGCAGAGCTGGCAGCTCTGGTAACATCGAGCTCCTCCTAGAAATGCTCTGCAGAAAACACCATGGGATTAGCTAAGTGACCAAATACCACTGTTGTGAGCAAATAGACCCCACCTGCAAATTTTCTTGCACTCCTGTGTATAAATACAAAATTATTTCAGTTTAAAACCAACAGTGTCTTTACTGGCAGAAATCCTTTTGATTTCTGTACCTATAAAGCAAATCTAAGATTTTGGATACAAACAATAACAAAAGGAACATCATGGAAATTCATCTTTTCACTTGCCTTTGGCTTTCTTTTTCCTTCCTCGTTTCTAACAAATAGCACCCTTTCCTTCTCGTATTGACAATCCTGCTCTTCATACCAACTCAACACAGAAATAGCGAGCACATTGCCTCCAATCAAAAAAAAAAAAAAAGACATCTTCCCTCGTGTAAGATTTTGGAGATTTTTTCCATACAATGCACTCAGCGATACTTAAATACATTTCATATAGCAGTCTCTTTGGCTTTGATAGTTCAGAGCATTTTGGAAATTTGTTCTGTGTCTGTAAAGAAGTCTGTGACAAAAACATGAATAGTTTGAAATCACTCCTTCACTGCTCTTTCCAGTTAACACCATATTCAAACCAAGTACATTGTAATTCCAGGATAACTATGTACCTTAACCTTAGTGAGGTTGTTAGTTTTCTCTTATTTTGTATTCAAAGATCTTATTTTTTCTTTACTGCAAAAAAACCCAGCAGCATAAATGAAGAAGAAAGAATGTAAGCTACTAATACCAGAAGTTGTCCAGTCCTCAAAGGCAGAAGGAATTCAATATAAGCATTGTCTGGAAAGAGGAACGCAAGATTTTGCCCTACACAGCATGTGTTTTATCCTGGTTTTCATTCCTGTTGGTCTTTAATTAAATACTCACATCAGCTGAGCAAATATCATTTCACCAGTCATTAGCTACAGACAGAAACACATTTATAATTCCTTGTTTTGCCACATATTTTCAATTTGATTAGAAGATATTATTGTAAGATCAGTGCAGGCTTATCCATCAATGTAAGCAGGTTTTATTGACCTGAGTTCACCTACGGAGCAATATCAGATGGACACATGCTTTTTTTTTTCTTTTTTTTTTTTAAATGCAGACATTAGCATAGGGAAAGTGGGATGAATGGAGAATTCCCCACCTCTGCTGCAGTTCATCTGTTTCCCCAGATGCTGCTAAAATTCCCATGCCAAGTTTCATTTCCAGTTCTTATGACTCTGAAGATTTGTTTTTTACCTTCAAAACTTACCGTTTTATACCAAATAGAAGATATGTTTGAATGCTTCTCATCTCCTAGAGAAGGGCAACCTGCAGATTTGTCCTATCCTGCCCTCTGAGGCGCTGCTTGAAAATAACACTCAACCGCAGACGATAAGTTGAGAATATATTTATTAGTTATAAAATATACAAATAAACAACATTGGCTTGGTACAATTCCATAAAAACACTGGCAGATTTCGGTAACACTGGTAGGATCTGCCCAGCTGGTGTCGTGCGGGCATGCCGGGATTCAGTCGCGGAGCTCTGCAGTCTCTGCAGAGTTGTGCTGCGCGTGGTCCCGAGACAAAGCCCATCTCGGGGGCTCGTCAGCACTACCTGAACACCAATATTCTTTCAGCTTCAGGGGAACGTAATGCTGCAGAGAAGCAGCTTTCTGATAAGCAGCTTGATTAAGGATTTTAATCCAGGAGGGCTTGGCTTGCCCTTTATAACCAAGCATAGCAAAACTCCCTGAAAAACAAGACACAAAGAGAGTGACTCTCTGCATGGATCAGTTCACTGATTAGCAGCACAGCATGGACTCACTCCTCTTATCACAGAAACTTCTTGGCCTTTTTTTTCTTTTTTTTTTTTGCCTTGGATTAAAATAACAGAACATTTAGGAGACAAAAAAAGGATGATGAAAAGGAGAATAAGCCTTTCTCAAGCCATAATCTAACTGCAGCACAGATCTGCAGATATTTTAATAAACTAAGGTAGATTCCCAGATGTGAGTAAGCAGGAATATTGTTTTACTCTTTATTTTTAGGCATTGGTACTTTTTCATATTTGACTACATGAAAATGGTTAGGAGCTTTGAATCCTTCTTTTATTAGTTCACATCAGTTTCTTCCTGCTATGGCTAAACTGTTCCCCATGTCATCTCCATTACCGTTCCCTGTCATCACGAAGTACAAAGGCATTATGTCTTCTTTGATTCTAATAATAATGTCCTGCGTTTATATTATGCTTTTCATTGCAAAGTCTCCCAAGGCTATTTGCAGATGGTTGGATTGAGACTATTCCCATAAACACTTCTAATTTGAATACGGTTCATGCAAAACTGGGCAAAAAGACCCTAAATCCTGATCCCACTGGTGTCAAGTGGATTTTTTTTTTTTTTAATTTATTTGTGTTACCTTAGCTAGGAGCAATATGCACTTAGGAGAATTGTTTTAACCTCCCTCAAAGTGCAGCTGCTCCCCAGAGCAGCCCGCAGCAGCTGCTTTACGCAGTCCAGCATCAAATCATGTTGAAAGTTAGGAAGTCAACCAGGGAACATATCTGAACCAGCAGAAAAATGCTAACGAATCAGAACATAATTACCTGGAGTGGGAATCAGGGCAGACCATGGTCTTGCGAAAAGCATAACAGAAGCAACACTTGAGGGGCCTGCAGCAGATTAGTCCAGCACAGCATCCTCTCACATCACCCTAAGCAAGGACAAGGCCACTGGCAGCTCCTTGCCTTGTCCCTTGCACTGCGAGCTTTGGCTGCTACTTTTAATGCCCCGATCAGGGCTGGAGGCAGAATCGAGCTCACAAAACGCCCACCGAGTGCCGCGCGAATCAAGTGGCACAGGTGTTTCAGGGGGAAACAAGTTTGACAAAACAAACAAAACAAGATTACTTTTTAATTGAAAAATTCCTTCCAAAAGTATTCAGGGCTTTCATGAAAGAATGACGTAATGAAGTTTTAAGACAAAAAGGGAAAAAGAAAACCTCAAATTTTTGCTTTTAAAAGGATGAAAGAAAAAGCAGCTACTAGGAAACAGAGTGGGCACCAAAGGCAAATCACTGTCTTGGCTGTAAACCTTCTGCTCTCCTCTGCCAGGGACAGTAATAGGAACACGCCTTAGACCTTGGCCCAAAAACTGATGCACAATTTAGTAAAATAGAAACAAAAAAAGAAAAAAAAAATATAAAAAGGAGCTCAAAATACTGCCAATTCTGTATCTGATCTCTGCTTAACAAATAACAAATGAATCCTCACCAAGCTGGCTGGTTGCTCTCCAGTCTCAAAAACTGCATAAGTTAATTCCCCAAATTTGGACTTCAGCAGCCACCCAGCTTCCAGTAGGAAACCCAGCATGGTAAGGGCAATGCATGGACAGCAGCTACCTGTACCCTGAGCTTCCACAAGAAGTTATGGCAATTCAAGGTAAATATCTGATAAGTACTTTCCCAAACTAGAGATTTCACTTTCCTTCCATCCAAAAAAAAAAAAAAAAAAAAAAAGTTTCCTATTTCACTTCAGGCTATTTTCTTTTTCATCACCCTTTTTCAGTTATGATTGTTTTCCCATGTGAAACATTTAAATTTTAGAGTTGGAGTCTTTATCAAATGTTTACCAAATGATTTGTTTTTCATTGGAAAAACGGGCTCTTTTTAGGATGAAAAATTTGCAGCATGCAGTGTCTTATTGCTGAGTTAGGGTCAAAAAATTAAAATAACTCTTCTGCTTCTGGCCATCCCTGAGGCAAGAAGTTTATAGTAGATTACATTGGTATGGTTTATAGTAGCAAGTATACTGATAAATACCATGGAATTTATCTGTACATTTTGGCTAGGGAAACACACCAGTAATTTGAGGGCAAAAAAAATATGGCGGAATGAATATATTTACCTTTTTTATGGAAGGTAATAGGCTTTGCAGAACCTAACCTGGTGAAGACAGACATTGCAGAATTCCCTGCCACTTCTGTGATGTCTCTAGAGCCCACAAGAACAACTGATCTGAAAAGAAGGGCAGGAATTACTGCATGATCACAAAATGTGACTTTTGTTAATCATCTGCAAGACTTAAGTGCCAATTCAGAAAAATCCTGAAGAATCTGGTCAACTTCAAGAACATGCATAAACCCCTTTGCTTCCAAGCACACATGAACTCCTGGAACTTTAAACCTGTTTTAAGTATGTTCCTGAATTAAACCTGAATCACACTCAGAGTGGGGTGTTCACAGCTGGGCTTTAAGCCCTCAGTGAATTGTACTTGCAATGAAATATAGGCACAACAGATTGCATCCAGTTAAATGCCCAAGCTTGCAAAATAGGAGAAAATCAAGCCAAAGGTACAGTCATGACAGGGATAGATGTCATTTTATGCGCTTTGCACACAGATACATACACATGTGCTTTATAAATAAAGATATAATAACTCTGGAGCATTCAGATCGCTGGTCATGAACTGCTCAGAAATGTCTTGGACTGAAAGTCTGTGTTCTGGTTATTTGACCTGCTTCTGTCAGCAGCCAAGAATTTATCTATAAATCTCTGTTGTTCCGTGTTTATGTGGCGACACATAAAACCACAAGGAATGTGGAACAGACACAAACAGAGATGATCCAGACCTTTGCCAGCGCACATTCAAGGCAACAGAGCCGGCAGGCAGGCAGGCCTATCTGTGGCTGGCCCAGGAAAATCGTACAGGCTAAGTCGGCGCCTGTGATTTTTTCATCTGCTGAAAGATGTAAAAACAATCAGTAAGAATAAACAGAAGCCAGCTTATTTCTGAAATGGAAAAATGCATCATCAGCCACCAGGAAATCGCTGGGCATCAGGGTAAGTGCACAGAATTGCAAATGACACTGCAAGGACCTTACCTACCCCCATACTGGAAAATGAATTGTTAATTTGGAAGGAATTGCCAGTTTTATGGAAAAATCTGTCTCTGTCTGCTCTAATCTAGGAAGGTGTGTCAGAGGAACACTGCTTCTCTTCTAACCGATTGTTTTTTAGTGTTTGAACATATTTCATATTTGCCAGATTTTTTCAGAGCCCGGATACAGGTATGAAAGTAGGCAATTTTCTTTTCTTTGTCTGTCACCCACAGGTTGTTACATGAATGGGGCTTTCAGCACTTTGCTTACCTGTCTTTTATAAATGTTTGAACATAGTCACTTATTGCATTGGCAGCATTTTCACCACTAACTGTGTCAAAGTGCCGTCTACTCACAACTGCTCCAGAACATGCATCTAGCACCACGAAGAATATCCCATGGCTATTGAACAGGAAAACTTTATCATTTATCTGCAACAAAAACAGAGGAAAGTTTTAGGGAGGCAGACAGTAAATGACAGGGGAACTTTTTCATAAGATGGAAGTTACAATCAAGTACAATACCAAGCCTTTACAACCCATTAATTTTAAATGTGTAATTGGTACAGATGAAATGATATCACTTACAACTGGTGAGTCACAGGAGGCAGGCAAAATCTTATTTCTCACTGACTCTGCTAAGCCAAATGAGGGATAAACACGTGAGAAATAAAGTCATCTACATTTTTTGTGCATTAGGAAGATAAAGTTGAGAAGCTGAGAATCCCTGGAGAAAAATGCTTAGTTTAGTCTTAATACAGATTCTTTTCATGTGGGTTGAAATTACTGTGGCTCAGCAAAAAGCAGATTTAACCAAGTAGCAAAGGAGATGTGGTGGGACAGTGGATGGGGAATAGAAGCAACAAAAACGACATTTATTTTCCCTGGAAGCGTGACTATCTGAGTTTAAAAAACAAATTATTTATTCTTTGTAGTATTCTCCCAGTGTCTCGAGGAAGATCTAGCACAAGCCACTCATACTTGTCACCTTCTTATAGTAAGGGCTCTTGCTCAGATTTCATCTCTCCTGATGCCCCATGCTATGCCCCATGCTCTTCATGTTTAGCGGGCAGAGGCTCTCTGAGGGGCCTGGCCCTGGTGCATCCCCAGGGCATCCCTAGGGCCCAGAAGAGCTGCAGGGACAGACACTGCACAACCTCCTCCCAGCCCAGCCATGGCAGGGAGAATCCTCAGCCCAGGCCACATGTCACATGCTCTACGTGGTCTCCAAAGCCCTCAAATATCCTGGAGCTCAAATGCATCTCATCCATGTGAGACATGGGGATGACTCCATAGAACACTCAGTCAGAGTGAACAGGAAAGGAAAGTGTTAAAAAGTGGCTCCTGCAAGATGACGGAGGCTGAACAGGATGGCGAGTGCAATAGAGGGTCAAGGGTAAGGGAAACATGAGTGTCTGGGTCATGGGTGGGTGGCAGGGAGTTAGGACAAAGATGGTCTAAATCCTTCACCGTGGCGCTGCTCGTCCCAGACCCCTTGGGCAAGCAAGCTGCAAATGTTGAATTCTAGATGTAGATGGGGCACAGATCAGTGCCACAGATGGCAAGAAAACAGCCTGCTGCATGTCTGCCTGTCCACTGCATGCTCCCAACGCCTCCTCACACCAGCCCAAGGCTTGGGTCCTGCAGCAGGAGAAGGATCAGGGCACCATGGGGTGCTTCAGCCTCTTGGGAGTGCTCCCCATCACTCCACAGCTGCATGAGCCCTTATGCCAACACATGGGATAAGGTGGGAGCATGTAGCTGAGGGCAGGATAAGGGAAGGTGGGACTGCCCCTTCTTCTTAAAAAGAAAATTACTTCAAGCCATGTGGAATCTTGGACTATACACCTGAAATATTTTTTGAGATCTGAGTTTCATCTGACAAAACATGAACCAAACACCTGCCTCAGTAGTGAGGGCTTCTCTTCCTCATCCCACTCTTTCTATATCTCCTCAACCTTTTTAGGCTGAGGGTAAGAATCCTCATTCAAACACTGATCCTTATTGTTTTCCTAGCCCAGCCTTTGACTCAGCTAAGAGCACATGTGCCCGAAACAAAACTTCCTTTGGAAAACAATGATTTGAATTAAAGCTTTGGAAAATGCAAAGCGGCTTTGTAGATGCCCCTGGCTTGCCACCTCGCTGAGCCGGCTCTGCCACAAACAAAGCGCCGGCGAGCGCACGCGCCAGGCTTTGCAGGTGAGGAGGATGCTTCCTCAAATAACTCCCGCTTGCTAATAGTTTGGAATTAATTTTTGACAATGCAGCCATTTCACATGGCAAGAAATCTTGGCTGCTCCAGTTCCTTAAGGACACTGCACTAGCTTTGCTTGGCATCTCTTAGCAATGAATGCTGTTCAGTAGCATTAACCTGGCACACACAGCTTCATACTCACCCTTCTCCATCTATGCAGACAGGTAAGGGGTGTGCAGGGACAACCTGACAATTCCAAACTCTTTCAGTAGTAAAAATATAGTTAATTTTTTCGTTTTCTTTTTTTTAGTGCAGCACCCACAAAGAGAATCAGAAAAACAAACTTGTTTTTGTCTCCTACCTCCTCTACAAACAGTGACTTCTGGTGTGCTTTTTTTCTTCTCATTCCTCTATATTAGAGGGGTGGCGTTAATTCTTCTTTTGAGGTGATAAAAGCCTTTTTTCTCCCCTCTTAAATGCTCAAATCCTCATCTGAATAGAATACGAGCTCCCGGGCTGCTTTAATGGAGCTAATTACAGAGGAGAACAATGCAGCTGGATCTTCCAGTGGAACATCCCATTTCCGCCCATCAAGGCTCAGCAGATTTTGCAATAACTTTCATTGGAGATAAAGTTTCCCCTGTTTAATCACCATTTCAAATGTGGTAAAACATGTACCTTAATGAACGCAGACGTCAAGTGGTTTTGTATATCAGCTGTGCTGAGAGACTGGATCTGTATTCTTACATACTTGATCGAGGGCTTGCTAGTTATAACGAGCTGCAATTTTGTGAAAGACAGAAATGTAAAAACTGGCTTGTTAGCTAGATTTCATCAACAAAATGACATCGAGTCATCACATCCCTCTAACACTTGTATCCATGATGGCAAAACTGTAAGAATTCACTTTTAGATTGTGTTTCTTGTTAACATATAAGTGCTCCTTAGTGAAACAGCTTTTATCAGAGTCATGGCAATATCGGTCAGCAAGGAACTCTGGAGGCTGTCAATCCACTCTCTCACAAAATCAGTTAAAAACTTGAATCTAAATTTCAGATATTTTGCCTGTCTATAAAATCTGTATGATCCTGAAGCAGCTCTGCAGGATTTACACCCTCAGCATCCTTCCATCTATGTCACACAATGCTGACCAGACTCACAAGCAGGCAGGAATTCCCTAAGACTGCGAACGCTCTGGCACTACGGAGATGAATTGACTCTGTGCAGATGCACAACTATAGCAGTACCCAGGGGCTTCCTGCAAGCTGCCAGGAGGTACCTGAGGAGCCCCACATGCCCTGCACGGCCGGGCCCGGCGCTGGGACATGGAGTGCCGGGGAGGTGCCCATCGGACGCTGGACTCTGGGAAGGGGTTGGGGGCACAGCTCCAGGATCCCGCTCCGGACATCTCTGCCATGATCTTGATGCGTTCGCAGCCTCGCTCCGAGCAGTAGCTGTGTCCGGCCCGCGCTGCGTGGGCTTGCAGGCGAACAAACAGGTACCTGCAGAGGAGAGCGCGTGGAGGGGTCAGAGCCGCTGCGCGTTCAGAGGAAAACTTGACCTGGGGCAGGGTCTGCGCTTACTAAATTGCATTAACCCTCCCACCACCCAGCCCAGGCCTCGCACGCACACCAAGCACTTGCAGGCAGCCAGATCCTCTGCCCTCCAAGCCCTCTTTTTCCTAGCTGTTCTAAGCTGTTTTCAGTCGCGTCCAGTTTGCAGTTCAGGCTGAGGAAATTATATAAACAGCTCAGCTCGGTTTTGGGATCAAAAAGATGCCTGAGCTTTAAAAGCATTTTTCCTTTCTTTTCTTTTTGAAAATAAATATTTGTTTCTATTTTCTGGAAGCAAGAATGAGTAAGCCTGGTTCCTTGCCAAGGACCCAGCACGTGGGGTTAAAAAAAGAAGGGGGGGAAACATCCCACTTATTATGAAATCATGTCTAAAAAACAACAACAGGAAAAGAAAAAAGCCAATCCTCTAACTCCTATCCTCTGAAAAGCTAAAAAAAGCAACACTGAATTAAACAAAGAACCAAAGGCTGATACTGCCAGAACGCAGTTAGGTTAGGCCCATCGGCCTGCACATACCAGGTCCAGATGGCTGCTGGCAGCCCGTGGCTCTGCCCCACAGACCCACACATGGAACTGTTTACCCCACTCTTTACTAGTAAACAACCCATTTACAGAACTTGGGTGACATTTTATGTCCAAAAAAAAAAAAAAAAAAAAAAAAGAGAAAGGAGGATTAACTAGTAAGCTGCTGTTTCACGATTCCTATCATGAGACAGGAGACCTGCCTATCTCCAAGGCTTGGTGAGCAAGGAAGACTTTCCGGGACCTAATTGCTCATATGTTATGACTGACTGAATAAATACCCTATCTTATTTTAAAAACTGGCATTTGTGGATTGATTTCCAAATGAGCTGTTTAGTTAGGTAAAGCATCATGGGACCCATGGTTAGACCACAAAAACAGTCTTTTCCTCCCCAGCTATTTTAGCTGACCGAGAAACAGTTTCGTAACATGTTTTTATTACCAAAGGTGTTCTAGATTCTTTCAAGGGTAGTATTAATATTGCTCACTTTTGGTACTGCTGAGTTTTTGGCATCTAGAGTTCCAAATAACAAGCCCCAAAGACAAGGAGATAAGGGTAAGCAACCGGCCCAGGGGAGGCTTTGGCCCTGCTCGAGGCAGCGCCACATGTCCCATTGGAGAATTGAGGGCAGAGTGGCACCTGCCAGAGACCTGCACATGGAATTCGGGCATGGAAGTGTGTCTTTTCTACCCTAAGGATTTCTTTGAGTAGCACTTGACAAACAACGGGTGCGTGTTCTCTAGCACTGATTTGATGATTTCAGAGAAGAGACGCACTGAGATGCTCTCCTTTTTTTAACAAAACAAACTATTTTTAGCCAGTGCGAATTTTAGAAGTCTCTCATCAGCATAAAGCAGCTGCAATTTCCCAAACTCTCTTGGTTGGAGTCACCAGAAGGCTCCTTGTTAGGGTCCTTTGGGATGAACAGATTTTACACCTAGTATTCACATCAGACCCACAGCCCCAGCAATATGAACACCAGCAGCCAGGAGGCCTCCAAGCACATAGCTCTGGGCACAAAACAAGCCATTTTCTTAACAGAACACAAGGATCTGCTCAGTGGTGCAGAGGTAGACCTCGATCAGAGGCTCCTGTCTGCATTTTGGGCTGAAATCCAGCAAGACAAGCAGGTGAGAGGGCCACACAGTATTTTAACTGGGAGAGAGAGGTCAAAGAGGTGCTGAGGTATCCAAAGAGGTTCCTCAGCTTTGGCCACGTGGCTCCACTCACCCTGATGCCCGGTCGAAGAAGAAGAGCCTCTCGCTGGTGCCTCCAAGCACACGGTCGCGGGTGGCAGCGGTTGCATAGTGCGTCACGCTGTGCACTGTCCCCGTGCGTCGCTGGTAGACATCCGCCACCACATGGAAAACAGCTTCCCGGGGATAGCAGAGGGCAACGAGCAGCCAGTCTCCTCTGTGGGCACAAAAGGGAAAGAGAGGAAAAACACTTCAGGGCCTGCAAACACAAGAGATGGGCTTCAGCCAAGAGCTTAATCTTCAGGGGAAAAAAAAACAAAGAAATGCCCCTTGAGGTTCTCCTCCTCCTTGAAAAAAGAAAAAAAAATCCTCAAAGACAAAGAAAAGCAGAGTTTTATTTTCTTTGTCTGGAGACAACGGCTGCTTATTACGAGAGATGTGATCCAGAGACCCCAACCGACCTCGGAGGACTCTGAGCCAGGTGCCAGGGCTGCTTAAAACCGGAGACTTTCTCTTCCCGGCCCCTCAGGCTGAGCTATGACCAGTCCCATCTCCGCAGCACCCCCGGGCTGGCTTCAGTGCATCCTGAGCCACGGCAGGAGAGGGAATCGGCGTCCAGCAGACATTTCCCAGGGGCAGAGATTCAGGAATTACCAAGTAATCTCTGACTTGAACCAGAGCCATGCTTTAGAGAGACCTGCTTCCTCCGCTTTGCAGCAACGTGCATCGAGATGGTTCCCATTAAAACTGCTCTCTCCCCCACTCTCTCTTCAACATTGAAAGTTTCAGAAGAACTGAGGCCAAAGTGAAACGCGCATTTAACTCTCATCTACTAGAATTTCATCCCGCACATTTACCTCAGCCAGACAACTGCCCCTATAGCTTTCCTTTGCCCTCCACTTTGCATGGCCAGCCTTGCCAAGAGGGGAACAGCCCCAGACTATGAACCTACGGTACCAGGAGCAGAGCCGTAGAGTTGGGGCAATGCGATCCTGGCACCGATGGCTCCCAACGCCCTGTCCTTCCTGTGCGAGGTGCCCCAGGAGGAGAGCGTTCCCCACGGCACCATCACAGCAGAAAGCCACGAGTGGGCTGCCCTTGCAAACAAAAACTGAACACCGAGGTAATCAGCTTAAATATTTTTTTTTCTCTTCAGCCTCTGAAGCAGCTCAGTGTGCCCCATGCAGGTGTCTAGGCCTGCGGCTAACCCTCCTTATACTACCAGAAGCCATCTGGGCTTTAAATGCATCCTTTTAATTACCTGGTCAAAACGTGAGAATATAAATTTGGCCAGAGATAGACGAACAAAATCTTTGTCTCCTGTCTTGGGGAGTCCTACAAGGCTGTGCAATGCAAGTTTTCTCCAAAGGCTCCACTGAAAAGACTTGTCATCCACAGGAAGCAGTAAATGGGGGGAAACTCCTTTGATTTGGAGACATTGGGGGTCTACACGCCTAGCCCTCTACTTTGCATTATACATGAACAGCGCAAGAGCAAAGCTCCATCAGTCGTCTTCTGTTTTTCCCATTAAAACAAAAGAAAACAATATCTACAGGACGGAAGGAGGGATAGGCTGTTCTAGAATAAAAAATCAAAGCCATATAAAGACATATTGGCTTAAGCCAAATGCTGCCCTCTAGATTTTAAGCAACTCCAGCTGTGTCATAACACAGGACAGCTAGAAATGGATATATTTTCAGATGATTTGGCCTCTGACTAGAGGAAATTAAAGAAACGCACCAGAGCCATGCCTGTAGAATATTTTAGGGCAAAGTCCCAGGACACTCAGCTGTTTCATAAGGGTGATTTGCATCAAGTTAGCACATTTCATCCCCTGAAGATGCTGTCACAAAAAGACCTCATCATTTCCCTCCAATTCTGGGAAAGAGCTTCAGTGCAGTGTCACACTGACTGCCACCTTCCCAGAGGTCAAGAAGGGCACTAGAAAAGGAAATTGGAGGCTGAAGGGAAAAAAAACAACCATCAAAAAACAAAGAAAAAAACACAGCTGTGACTGTCCTGAGTCTCCCGGTGTTTGAGAATATGACTGCTAGAGCCTATCGTGCAAACGAGAAGGTTGAAATACTGAAATGCCTTATATCAAGATAGAGAAGATCAAATGAAAAGCACCTACTTAAGAGCTAGTGGAGGATGAGATGGCAATAAGTACATCCCCCAAAACAGAGTTTGGTGTTAGAATTTAGCCTTTACATAAATACAGAGAAGAGTAAGTTTGTTTTCTCTCTGACATACTGGTATGAGACAGCTTCCTATTTTGTTCTTTACTTGATTTTTTTCAGCTTATACAGAAGTCACTGTAAACCCTCTCTCCTATAGCTATACCTGGCAGTGCTGCTGAATTGGGTTCCACTATAGCTGGGAAAAGCAAAGCAAGGTTAGAGTTGGCCTGCAGGACTCTGCCTGGCATCTGGCAGCCAGACAGGGCTTCGATGCCTTTCTTCCAGCCACCACCAAGACCGAAGGAGAAGGGCAACCTCAGGCTATGAGCTGTAATCAGGCATGGAGGGTTTGAAGATTGCCTTCAAAGGGACACAGAAGCACACATGCCCTCCTCAACCACGGCACTGGCCACAGAGGACCTTCTGGCTGGTGACCAGGGGACTTAGGAACACAAAATGCACTAGCAGTTGATAAGGCTTGTGCTGTCACTCACTTTCTGAGGCAGCTCTCTTTTCAGGGAGAGAAAGCACTGAAATCATAATACATCCCAAACTATGAATTTAGAGTAATTTCAGACCCTTGTCTGAGTCCCCTGGGAGCATCTCTAGCTTGATCTTATGCTCAAAGACTTGCACATAAAAAGCGAGAAAAAAAATCATTTAAAACACAAGGGGTAGGAGTCACATTAAGCAACATACAAAGTGCTGTCAAATACAGTGATGAGGAGGAGTTATTTCTTTCATTTTTGGAAGTTACTTGCAAGAAAAACAAAAATATGCTCAACTAGAACACCCTACTTTTGAAACAGCTGTCACCTTAAGTTACAGTCACGTTAGCATGTATAGAAAACTTCTGAGCTTCTAGGATATTTTTCATCACAAAACAAAATAACTGCATTCACTTTTTTTTTTTTTTTTTCCCTAGTGAGAAAGTTCAGCTTGTTTTAGACAAAAGGAATATTTTTCCTTCCTTTTTTTCCTGTTTGCTTTTAATCAGGCCAGCAATTTCCTATATGCTCCTACCAAAAAAGTGGCATTTGGAGAAGGAAAGCTAAACATGTGCTAGCACAAAGTCACTGTTTAGTGAGTCATACCAGTCTGAAAATGTTTAAGGGTCTGCTGAAACCAGCCTGTATCAGACCTGTCGCTCTTGCCCTCTTTACTGTCATTCAGCAAACCACACAGTGCATTTCATGTATTTAAATGAATGTATTTAGCCTGTTTTTCCCTTTTGGGGATGGATGGATGAAACTAACCCAAAAAGCAAATCTTTTTTCACCAGGATATTGACATTTGCAGCTCTGTCTCCTTTGGCTGAAGCAAAAATACCAAGCAAAATGTTAAGAAAGTGTCCTCGTGTTTTGCAAATGACCAGTCTTCCTGAGATAACTGCAAGCAAAAGAAAGGAAGAAGGAAAGACAAAAAAAGTAGGTAAGAGGTTTCCTGTTCTTGGATCTGTGATATATATGTGTCTACGTCCAAACAGGTGTCTACTTCATCTATTTGTTTCAAAACAACCCCTCTTGTTAAACCCCAAGCTCTGGAAAAGCAAAGATACTCAGAGTAAGGTGACAAAGGTGAAGGAGGAAAGGAGCCTCCTGTAAGTGGTGGGGGCTAAACTGCGTCATGCAACTTGGAGATGGGATCTGGTTAGAGCAAACACAGCAAGAGCGTATGCCTGGTTCTTCCAAGGAGAGAACTAATGAACACTAGTTAAATATTGTGAATGTGTCCCTTGACTGTCTAGGATGCAGCATCAGCCTTGGGAAAATGGGCATGATCTGGTGCTGGGTTTGCTGGTTATACAGGACAACATCTTAGCTGTATTTTAGCCAAGGGAACTTCTAAAGCTGAGGAATATTATTCTAGAAAACAACTCCCACCGCATTTGTTGACATGGTGTGTCACAAAGCTGACGACCATGGAAGTTAAGAGTCCAAGTCTTGATCTCACTGATGAAAATTTGGGGTAAGCCAGTGAGGGAATGCAGCATACAACTGAAAAAATACTTACTTTTTCCTTGGACTTGAAAAAACAAGAGACTCTCATCCAGTGAGTCAGCTTCCCCCAACTGTTATTACTACTATTTAAAAACAATTCTTCTGACATTTTGGTCAGACCTATGTGAGCTGAATGAGAAAACCGAGAATTTTAAACTTTCCCTTTCATAAAATGGGAAGGAAGCTTAAGACCTCATGTGCAGCTTCTGTACATTTGTCTCACCCAGACCAAGTTTAGCACTTCAAAAAGCAAAAAAAGCCAAGGCCACCATTCAGCCTCCTGCTCCTGCCAAGAACCATTTATAAGCAGTCACTATTCCATGCTCTCAAGAACACAACTCTGATTTTTATCTCCTACAACATCTCTTGACCTCGTGAGAATCTGCACCAGAATCTCCTCTGGCACAAAACTTCTCTTCAGGAAGCCACCTCCATCCCAACCAGCATGCCAGCCCAACCTGGCGAAAGCAGAGTGGGAAATACCCACATTTCTCTCTGCTGCTGAGACAAACAGAGCGGGAAATGCCACATTTCTCTCTGCTCCTGGTCTCAAAGACCAGGATCACATCCTTGTGCCCTCTCCCAGTCCAAGCTCTGCTCCTCAAGTCCCCTTTGCCCCTTGGCTCACTGGCGCTGACGCTCACTCCTCCTCTTCTGCTACATTGCTTTTTAAGGTTCTGCCTTCAACTCAAGCCCATTAAACACATCCCCCATGATAACAAATACAGCTACTGGGCAAACATCCAGCATTTTTTTCCAGGACCTTGTTATTCAGGCTAGGCACTTCTGGAAGACAGCTTGCTATGGGGCCGCTAACAAGTTAGGTATCTGTTTCCTTAATGAGAGTTGTGTATATTGAGATTTAAATTTCTTTCCTAAATGTTACCATTTAAGATATGCCAAATGGCCAAAAAAAAAAAGAAAGCCCATTTTTAAATATAAACTGAAATTGTTGTTTTTAATCATGTGCCTCCTTAGGCAAAAGGGATGATTTTTGCTTTCCAAAGTTCAACAAATTATATAAGAGATCCTGCCCCAAGGTATGCTCCTACTGTTCCTCATGAAACCAAGCTCTCAATCAGGCAGCATTTGGCTCTCAGACAGCAGAATTTAAGCAAAAATAAGAACTTCCTGTATTTAAATACAGCACATCATCTTATCATCCTTAATGTTCTTTCCCACCCTACACACTTTCTTGCAGGAATCGCACAACAACTCCATTTGTCCCTATCCTTAACGAGTTCCCAAGAACTACCTTGGGAAGTTCTTGGTAGTTATCACGTGTCCTTTCCTGTTGATGGACCTCGGAGCCCCGTGTAAGGTCAGGGGAGGCTGGTGGCCCAGAGAAGCCCAGAGGCCTTGACCCTGTGTCAGCAGGAGAGTGAAACCAAAGGAAAACCTGCGTGTTTCATGGGCTTTGGAGGGGTTGCCTCAGACACCTGGGCCTGTTTGGTGCTTGGATTGCTCTAATTCATCCTGTGAAACGATCTGCTCCACGTGGACGTCCCTCCTCAAGATCACCTTGTTAATGGTGGGCAGAGAGCAGCGAGGACTGCGGATGCCAGGAGGCAAAGACAGGATTTTTAGGCTCGCTCAAACACAGAAAGTTCAGCCTCCCTTTAAGCCCAGCTGTACCAAAACAGTGCAAACTGCAAGCTAGTCTTTTGGCAAATGTTTTAGCTTAGTTTCCTTTTTTTTTTTTTTTCCCTAATCCCTTCCATCCACTAATATCTGTGGCTCAAGGGATATTAAAAAAGGCAGAACGTAGTGTAAACTTATCTGCCCACTTCTGTGGTAATTGAATGATTCATTTTGAAATAGAGATGCTATTGGTGGGGGCAAACTATGAGACCTAAATAGACCTTATTTATTATCAAGGAAATAGTGTTGGTGTCACTGATGTTATACCCAGTTCTAGAGGATCTAGATCAGAAATCCTGTATATACAAATAACAAGAAAGCAGTCCCAGACTTAAACTGCTTGTTCCACTTTAAAACACTAATTTCACCTTCCTGTGCATTTATCAATCTGGGAAGCAAAGGCAAAAGCTCAGGTAGTAACCAAGCAGAAAAAGAAATAATTTAGGAAACATCGTAAGCTGGGTGAGTCTGCAACAAGCACATTCTAGCCTTGTCTCATTATCTTTGTTTTCCCTCCAGACCTTATCACTGCTAAAGAATTTAATCGCAAAAATGACAAGTAGATGGAAGTATGAATCATACTGGCATTGAAGAAAAATCAGAGGAATAACGCCCACCTACACAGCCCTGAGAAGGACAAATATAACCAGTCCCCCAGCGCTGCAGTGGGGACGCAGCTTCCATAGGCCAGTTGCCCACACCAAAATCTTCATTTCGGGAGCAAAGTGGGTCACAACATCCTGGAGGCTTCATATCATCCGAAGGCTGCACGGTCTTTCACTCTAGGCACAAGCTCATTTCAGGCTCTTAAATTTTCAGATACTTGTGATTATGTAAGATTATTAGACCCACGGCAGAGAGCCCTAAAAAGGGAAAATGCTTCCCTCTGAGCCTTAATAGACCAGGCCTACAGATATTTGTCGGCTCTCATGAAACACATGGAAAAAATAATCTAACAGCCATTGCTTTTCAGGCCACTTTCACAACGCAATTTATTACACAATACTCCAGATATGTGCTTTGAGGAGATTTAATTCTTATCTTTAGATCTTCTGATAACACAAGTAACCTGAACTGATTTATTGAACTACCCTGTGTCTTTGATAACAGTATTTGCCTTAGCTGCTTCTGCAATTAGAAAATTTGCACACACACAAAGACTAAGTCGTTAAACTGAAGAATTTATTTTCTGTCTTTGCTTACTGTATAAAGTGCTGATCTTTGCACCATTTTCCAATGACCGAAAAACATCACTTCCTTGCAATCAAATAATGTTTTCCACACTTTTCTCCTGGCTTAGCAGCCTTTCTCTGCTCTCATATCAAGCCTGACACTTTCTCTGGGCCCTTGTGCTTCAGGAAGGGGATAGTAATTTTAATTAAAGCTCTTAACTTGGTTTTAAAGATAATCCCCACTCTTCCGCAAAGCACAGAATCCAAGAAAACACAGAAAACAGCCCTGAGGGGACAGAAACTGCTCCAACAAAGAGTCAAAGGCCACCGTGGAGAGGTCCGAGGTCCTGGTTCATAAAGCTTTCGCCCACAGAGAACAAACTTCAGAAGGTTTGGACTGGTTCTGGAGCACACTTTACTCCTGGTAATTAAAATTCCAGCCAGCACTCGCCTTCTGTTCACTTGCCAAGTGTTCAGAAGACTCTTGTCCTGCATTAACTCTTTCAAGAGCACCAATAGCATCCTTCTTCTCATCCTCACCAACGAAATTCCCAGCCATTAGACAAGCCTTCATAGGTAAAGAAAGGCAGTTATTCTAGGCTCAGTAGCCTGGAAAAAACACCCGGCAGGTCTCAGCCATGGCTTTAATTTTTCCCCTCCGTCAGCTAGTGGCAGAACTACCAAGACAACTGCAAGCAAATACCTCTCTCCTTGGAAGGGAGGCTGGATTGCATCAGACAACTTGTTCATGTGAGTTTGCACTGCATAGTTGCAGCTAACAGCAAGTGGAGATACAGCATTTTTACTTGATTTAATTACATATTTTGAGGGAAGAAACTAAATAAGGAAGGTTTGGGGTTTTTGGGGTATCCCCTTTCCAATGGGCTAAAATCAGCAGTGCTGCCAATTCCAGATGAACCATGTAAACTCATCCCGGCAGGGCTCTGCCTACCTGAGGAATCCAGATGTTTCAGTTTTTTAAACAGAAACGGGAATTACCTCCATTGGGTCTTTTAACAGCACCTCAAAGGCAGTGAAAGTGTTAACTACACAAATATTCACTGTCAATACGATGTCTGATCTCCAAAGAAATCCAAATCCTGGTACACATCTCCCTGTCACATTCCTTATTTCCCCTCTGACCTTCTTTTAGCCAGCACACAGCATTCAGTCCAGAAACATGAGGGCTGTCTCGCTGAGAAAGCAATGTTCTGCATATATCTAGCCATCAGTTTACAATGACAGAATTAAAAATAGTTTCATAGTTCAATAAAGCTATGTCTGAAATTATTAATCCTAGAATACTGTTATTCAAGCTCATCAAACTATTTTGGTTTGCATCATTTTTTTTTTTTTTTTTGAACAGATGTTACTACATTAAGAGCTAGTTTTTTTGGCAGATTATGCAGTATTTTGGAATAGAAAGGAATAAATGAAACATAATGCCACTTGGGACAGGTAAAATCGTCCTTGATTTTCCAACTCTGACTGCTTTGGGCTCCACAACTTGGAATTTCTTCCATTCCAAAAACGGTTGGAACACAATGTTTAATAAAGGTCATATATGGAACTGCTTAAGCAGGAACTTGTTTTTCTTCATACTCTTCAATCCTGTTTTCACCTCAAGTGCTATACCCTTCCATGAGACTCACATTTGCCCATGGCTGCACATGCTTCCTGGACATTTCATCATTGCCATTGCATCACCTTAAGTCTTGCAGTAGTTAGTGTCCAGTGTGCTCAACATTAGAGAGCTGATACAAATGTCATTCTCAATTTTTTATTAGCAAGATGCTTTTGAATGAAATGAATGAAGCAAAACTGCATTTTTCTCCCTCTACAGCATGTTTCTTATTTATAGTTCTACAAAACAGACACCTTGCCAGCTTCTTCTGGATCAGAAAAGTCTACAAACCTTTGCCCTGTTCAAATAACTTAATTGGTCTCACAAGAGACAAAGAGAACCACAACCACATTGTGGTTTTCAAGAGTGAAATGTGTTTATGTTGCTGCTTGAACAAGGGGTAAACTTCAAGCCGAATTTTATCAAAGCCCCACTGCTGCCTTAAAATTTGAATCCATCCTTCAAGCCAGTGGACCAAAGCTTCCAGAGCTATTAATAAAGCTAGCGATAGTGCAACCACCATTTAACACCAACAGAATTGAATTTGGAATTCCTCTTGAATCACAAGGAAATAGCTAATTATTTTATGACAGATAATAATTGCAAAGCTCAGCTTGTCCTTGAGTGACTAATGAGTTTTCCTCTTCCTTAAATTGTAATCAGTTATACTAACACAGAAAACAGTCATTTATTTCTAATAATTCCTCTGTGACAGGACTGTCCAAATACTCCAGTAACTCGGTCATGGCTCTACAGTTACCTATATCTATTAATCAAAAACCATTGCAGTGCCACTGTGGTGCTGTTCATCCTTTGTAGTGTATCTATGTAAACTATGAAACTATGACAAGGTCTGCCACCAATAAACTGAAGAGATTGCAGGACTCTCCTGATAGTTAAACCAGTGCAAAGAACAAGCAATCTCACTGACGTAAGAAAAAATTTGGTCCTGAGTCAATGCTGAAATCTGTAAATGAAATTATGCAAAGTGAAACAACTTGCAAGGGGAAAAAAGTAGGTCTAAAATGGGTCTGTCATGCATCTATGTAACACTAGATGAGATGGAAGGAAACATGGAAAATAAAAGTAGCATGGCCTATACTTCTGCTGTACTGAGTTGTAATGTTTTAAAATTCATGTCAGAAAGAAACAGTGGTTGCAGTGCAGTTTGGATTACAGAAAATGCAAAGCTCTGTGCACATTCTGATGTATTTCTGCACTTTATATATATGGGAGATAGATTATGTGTGCAGCAAGTAGTACAAACAGACAAACTAGAGCCAGAGCTCCTCTGGAGTGACTTCAGGCACATTAGGCCAGGACAGACTTGGATTCTGTTCCAAAACTTACTGGAAAGAGAAACATCTCTGCACATCAAAACCCCTGGAATGAAGCGAAAGCAGAAGCATCTCTTTGCATGGGTAAGTACCAGCCATTAACAACTCACTCCAACGCTCTCAAAAATCACTAACATATTAAGAGGCTGATCGTGGAGGAGGTGGAAAACCATTACAGTCCCAGCTCTGCTGAAACCCGAAAGTTTTCTAACAAGGTAGAGTGGAACCTGTTGAAGTTGATGGGGTACAGGATGACATCCTCAGGTGCTCTGCCGTCCCACTGGATGATATAAGGCTGCTCGAGCATGACGACCGGCTGGTACTGCTGGTACGGAGCTCCGCGGTTCACGCCTTGCAGCCGTGAGGGCTGGGAGGGGTGCGTCGCTCTGGCAATGGATAAGGTCAGATTCTCAGGGCGCCTGGCCTGAATATAAAGCTGAGGGTGAAAGGAAAATGACAAACATATCCATTAAACCAGCCAGGCTCGGCCATAACATGTGCATTTGATCACTGTTGCCTGTAAATGGTTTTTGCCAGCAAAGAGCTGAGAACATTTGGAAAGTCACTGAAACTTTTGGAGCTCAAATACAAAGGTAAAACAGAAACAGCATCTGCAGCCGTTTGTAGGGACACCATGAAGTGAGATAGGAATTGTGCAGCACCATGAAAATGTTTTCTATTCGAACTCTGAAGGAAGAAAGGTAATCATGGAAATATCTTCTTCTTATTTATGGAAATTTCTTATGGAAATATATTCTTCTTATTTATGAGTTCAAATAAGTGCACTCCTAAAATGGGCTTATTCCATTGAAAATGAAGAAAACTCTTAATTGATTTCAACTGGCTTTGTATGAGGTCCAAATCTAATCTAATGGAATCCACATCTCCACTCTCAAGCAGCAGACGAGGCTGAAATTTTCAGGGCTAAAACTCAATGGCTAAATAACTTGTTGCACAGGCTGCAGTGGAGAGCTCTTCAGTACAGGGACTAGAGGATGTCCTTGGCTTGGAGATCAACGCTACAGACCAATTACAAAACTCCAACTCCAACTATATCTTTTCCTTTGCCCTGTCATCAACTCAAATGAAGGCCAATTCATGTGGAAATTGTTAGCTTTGGGGCTTAATATGTGATATTCATCTACCATGGCCAGTGAGAAAAAGGAGGATCTTCCTTGAGCAAAAGAAGGTTGCACAGTCACACATATAAATCTGGTTTGGCACCCATGGATGTTGCTTGTCATATTCCTGAAAGGTTTCAACTACACTGAGGGAAGATGCTTCCTTCCCTCTCTTCCATGCAAAAAGTGCTCTTTGCATGAGGAGCTTAAAATATCAAACATAAAAAGCCAAATTAGTTCTGAAATATCTGAGTTTCTATCCAGAACAATTAATTTTAAACTCAGTTTCTGTCCTTGAGACAAGTCAAAATGGATGCAGTAGTCATTTAACAGATTTTAATACCATGGGCAAGGATACAAGCACAGCCAAGACCAGCTGTTGGCATATATGTGTTCTCATGCAAGCTCTCTCTGGACCTTGCTAGGAGACCTTGGCCCTTTACATCCCCATATCTCCTTCTCCTCCTTGTCTTGTCTTCTTAGACTGCAAGCTCTGCAGAGCAGACCGTCTCTTGCTGTTTTATGTACGGGCTTGTTTCAGCTGGGGTGTCTAGCAGCTGCACACTCATTGCAGGAGTCAGAAAAGGCTTTCCTGACTCCAAACCACAGCCAAGAGGCAGGTGCTTGCCATGACATTTGGTTTGCCTTTCCATGGCCCTCAAAAGCCCCAAAGCAGCAGCCTCTTTCCCCTTTCTCCTTGGAACGTAACTGCTTGGCAACAGCAAATTAACTTGACAGAAGACAGAAGCGGGGTCTCCAGCATGGGGGTTATTTAACTTGAAGTCTATTTATGGCATGATATTTTTGGAGTTGTTTCAGCTTAAGATCTAAAGCTGCACTTTTCCTGCCTGGAAGTTGCCAGTTTGGCTCCCAGTTTCAGTTTCGTGCTCTAACAGAGGCACTTAGTGCTCAGAAAAAACCCGTGCTTGAGTCTGCTCTTGGCATTGCTGAGTTTGGGCTCCTCAGCACCTACGAAAGGCAGGTCACTTCTGCCTAATCCCTGCCTGGCCCCTGAACCTGGGTTGCAGTCAAAAAAAAATCATCCAAAAGTGGTTGTAAAAGTTTCTTGGACATTCAATCCTTTCCTCCTTTTCCACCAGTGCAAATCTTTAATGGTGAAACACTGCTCTGAGTAATATCTACAGATCCTTTAAGAGTAACACATATCCCAAAATTGCATCAAACACCAGATTTTCTTGAAGGCTGAAAACTATCGATCAAGTAATTTTCCCCAAACAATCTCTGAGTAGCAGCTCATTTGCTCATTCTTCATGGCTCAGGAAAGAAGAAATTACTTTTACTAGCTGATAAAAGACCTTCTTATCTATGAAACCAAAGAGCAAAACCTATTTTCCCTGAAAATTCAAACCATGATTGGAAAGTCAGTTATGTGCAATGCAATAAATCACCTTTCAGCCTCATTTGTGCTCCCCAGTGGGTACAGTGCTGAGGTCAGAAGAAACAATCAGAAAAGTCCCTTCTAATCTGAAAGCCTATGAATGCATTCATCATTGTCAATCAAAATATCATTTTTATGAAAAAGAACAGTGCAAATGATGTCTGATATTGCAAAATAATACTCTCCTTGTGTCTTTCTGGATAAAAGACAACAATTTCTGCCCTGTCACAGTAAACTTTAATGTTTTTTCCTTCAAACATACAAAAAAACCCCCCAGAATGTTAAAGGTGGCAGCTTCAGTGCATTTATTAGAAAATTCTAAGCAACAGTGATAAAATAAGCTGAAAAACAACAACACATCCAAGCCAATCCAAAGTTCCTAAATTTGAGACTACCGGGAATAAAAGATTCCTATATACTTTAAGCTATTTGGCTGTGTTTAAAAACAAAAGAACAAAACCACTACTCACAGCCCATGTTGCTTATGTAACTATTGGGTTCGATAAGGCCCTGGAAGAGCTTGCCGTATGTGGCAACAAAAAGATGGCAAAGAACATGTGTCAGGTGCCACACGTCACGGCCTCTTTCCTCCTCCACCTGTTACTCCATCCCACCTTTACTCACTTGAACTATCTTGGAGAACTTTATCGCTTTCCTTCTTTGCATCTACATTTGCCAAACTGGTAAACAGGAGCAAAAGGGAGTCTAACAGGAGAATTTAGTTCTAGGTTAAAACCCCAATCTTCCCAATAACATCTGATTTTTTGTTAGATCTACTAAATTACTTAGAAGAAGAAAGGGGGTCATAAAGATACTCTACAATATGAGAAGTGGTGACAGTTTAATGTTGTAGGAGAAGAAGAGCTAGTTAAAATGCTATAAAATGTGATCCGACTACTTGCCTGGATGGTTTAATGGACATAGTTGTCGTTTTAGCTGCTTAACACTTCATGCTGGAAAGATGTGTCAGATTTCCCTCTGCTTACATGGAAATTTTTGCAAGTAGATTGTGAAACTGAGAAGATAAGTTCTTTTACAATTCATATGGGATTTGCTATTCAGCTGGGTAGTGAATATGAAGATAAGCAACATGAAAAGTACTGTACTGGAACAGAAAGTCTTGGTTTCTGAGACACCACTTGCTTCCTTTCTAATTTCTTAAACATTGCTCGGCTGCACTACTGGTTCTCAAAGTGGGCCAAAAGATCTTAAAAATGAGAAGTTCAAAACAGGTATTCTGCACTTCTGTTTGTTTGCCTGTTCAGGAAAGGCTTATTTCCCAGTACAACATGTTTTTTCTCTATGAAGTTTCCAAATTCCAAATTCCAGACCTTAGAAATACTTCAGAAAGAAAACAAATGTTTTTCTTTATGCAAGACATGCTGGTATCAGTTCTGACCCTAAAAACAAGAGCATCTTTGCTGATGTCAGCAGAACTACCTTGAATTTCTACTGGTGTGCATCAGAGACCAAAAGTGGACCTCTTTGTCCACATAGGGACAGTATTAGCAGAAATAAATCCTGCAGATCTTTCCTTCTGCACAGCTTGTGAGGTGTATCCTAAGCAGGTGCTGGATATGCAAGTAGATGCCAATCGAGGGAACATAATTTAGCACAGAAAAGATGCACAATCAGTGTGATCACACTCACCACAGAAACAGCATTAACAGAAATGGAACAATTTCTATTTTAGCTGTCTGCAAGAAGGTAGTGACTTGGTGGAGCAAACTGGTGAAAAATCACCAATTTCGCCTTTAATTATTTTTTAGTAGCAATACATTCATTTTTCCTTAATTCAGAAATTTCACTAATTGAGCTATGCAGCAATCTCTCATGAACATCTAACATTTTTTTTTCTATGCTTATACAAGAAAATAGCATATATTGCCCAGAACACTGCCTATTTTATTGAAGTATCGAAAAAATAAAAATAAAGAGAAGTTGCACTGTGTCTTCTGAAAAACTGCTGCAAAGTTAGTGAGAAAGCCGTAATTCTGCAGCGTCCCCTGGGAGCCAAGGCACTAGCCTTTGGATTTATACAAAAATCGAACACTGTTTGAGAACCTTGTTTGTATTTTCTGCAGGATCGCAGGCCTTGAGGAGCCTCCGGTTGCAGCCTTGGGAAACCTCACCCACCTACATGGAGGTAATTATGGTATGTGCCGCTCCCTGCATTTTTCCTTCATTACAGGCCCCTGCAGCAGCTGAATGGCAGGTTGACAGGACACCTAGGACTGACAGAGCCCGCGTGAGTCATCGAGACTTGCCAGAAGACGCAGTGCTGCCAACTCCTGTGATTTCCCCGCCAGTCTGGCCTCTTTGATGTCCTTCCTTAGAGCCTTGCTCTATTTATATTGCAACAGGGCTGCTCCAGCTGCCTTAAAAAGAGAGAGGCTGGCCCTGTTTTGACAACATCAACCCCACAGGCTCCCAAGTGAAAAAGGGAGGACAACGAAGACCTGACATTTATTACATGTGTAAAGCTGGTGATTTCCAGCTGACCCCAGCAGTTTGGCTGGTAGCTAAAGGCGGGCCGGGTGCTGCAGCGCTTCCCGGCTCCCTAGCGAAGGGAAGCTTGGGAGAAGAGCGCAGGGATGCGGCTCCGAGGAATGAGGGACACGCACCGGATGCGAGAAGATCGGGGCACAAGATGTCAGAATGAAACACTCTGAGGCCAGTCTGTCCAAAGGATGGGCTTTCCCAAAACTTCTCCTTTCTTGGGCAAATCAAATCCAGAAAAATAAGAACAAGAAAATGAATGAGACAACACAGGCAGGAGGAATTCACTGAACTGTAGGCACTTTGCTCAAAAGGGTTTGGCTGCAGCACTAGCTGGAGGGCTTGGAGCTCGTTTTTTCCATGCCAGGTAGCCCAGCCCTAGTCTCAGCATCTTGGGCCCAGCTCTGGGCCAATATAAGAGTCACTCTTTCCTTGAAGGGAAAGGGTATTTTCACCTGCTCATGCTAGGGAAGAATAACAGTTCTTGTCTAGCACTGCTACGCAAAAAGAGAAAGAAAAACACATCTTGTAATAGAGCTGCGAAGATCAAAGCAAAACCATCTTTCTCTATTATTGGATTCTGTCTTTTAGACTTTTGGCCTGAAATACGATACCCAGAATTTAGCACCCAAACAAATCATCAGTTTGTCAAAATGCTGAGAATGAGGGTTATTCTCAAGTACTCCAACAATTATACCCTGCAAATTTAATCAAGTCCTGCTGCACAGGACAAATTTCCTCCACATTGCATGCAGATACGTTTTCCTACGCAAAGCCATAAAGTGAAGCGTTTAGTCTGAACTTCGCGCACCCTGTTGAACGTTGATTAAATGAAAAGCTCTGGTAAGTAACAGATCCCAAAGAAGCTGGTGTTTACACTTGCCTAAACTTAGCCAAGGAAATTTTCTATGGCGGAAAAACTGCCTCACCATGTAGAATGCCATGAGTGGGAGGGTAAAAACTGAAATAAAAAATATAAATGCCTACTTATTTACAATTCTGAATTTAACTGTTAAGTTGCCAGGGCACAGAGTATTACTTATTTTCTCTAGAGACACAAAGTAAAATGTAGGTATCAGGCACAAACCCCTCAGGTCAGCGGGTGATTTCATAGCTGCCCAGTCCCTTTTGTACCTGTCATTACTAAAACAGGGGACGTAAGTACAGTGTCTAGGGACTTAAACAGCAATTCCTGCTCTCTGCTGTGCAATTGAAGCAATGCATAGAAACACATTAGCTGGATATGAGTGCATATATTATGAATGCATAGAGGTCTCAAAGATAAATAAATTCCTAAAAGTTTCATGCAGACAGGTGCTTTGGAGAAAGAGGAGCAGAGTTATGAGTGATGGCCTGAGGGGACACTGGAGGCTCACACATCACTACACATCAGAGAAGCCACATAGAAGGAGCCTTCAGGAATCCCAATGTGGGAAAACCATCAGTCTGAGTTTGCAACCCATTGCCAGACATAACTCGAGGGAATCAGGCTTTGCTAATCCCTACACTCACAGAGCTGCTTGTGAAAAAGCAAAACCTGATGGTCTGCTCCTCTCAGGGGTCAATTTTAACACTATGTCTTTGATGACTTCAGGCTGTGTTTTATCCTGTGCTGTCTTACCCTACTCACGTCTGGGTAGTGATTACTGACTCCCAATGAGATAAAAGTTTGCAACGTGCTGCCAAGTGCACAGAAGAAAAAAAAAGAAAAACAAATGAACAAACAAACAAACAAAAAAAAAAACCAGAAAAACACCAGCTGTATCTAATGAACTCTGATCCTTTTTTAAAGAGTATTCCATATGCCATTCTTGCCTTTCAGACCTCGCAGTTCACCCATTGCCCACTCTGCTGAGCAGTGAAGGGCTGTTCTTGGGGGTAAGGAGAATATCATACCCCTTTCAAAAGCCCTTATCTCCTGGGGACTCCCAAGACATGCAGTCCTGCCGCAGTCCACGTGGTGCTGGGTGCACCTGCCATACACAGTCTTAAAATTCATCTTCTTGAACAGAAGGAGGAAGAAGGGCTGGCAAGACTTCCGGGGAACAGGAGTTTTTAAACAGGCCTTACCACCTTTCTGTGTCACTGCACAAATGTAGAAATAGAGGAGCAAGCAGAGTTGCCTGAAGTCTCTCAGAGATGACTAAGGAGGCTGTGAAGAATCGTGCACTTACAGCATGCTTCATCTCGTACACAAAAATCCTGTTGAACTCTGAGCAGCGTATGATGAGCCAAAGCCTGATTTTGAGGTCTCATTCCCCTCAATTTACTATTCTCCTCTTTCATTCTTTCACAGCCCTTTCTACCAAGGTGTTGACATCACAACTAAGGCCTGTAACCCACACACACTGAAGAAAACAGCTGGGGTTTAAGACCACCTTGCCCTAGACCAACTTGTCAGTGGTTTCTGGGGGGGGAAGCAGAACTAAATGCGTGTTTGTGTCTCAACCACCTGATTTCATCAATTGACTCCTTGGAGATAGGCAGATAACACGAAGAAAAGTAAAATTGTACTCAATTCATTATCCAACTCTCATCTTATGCAATGTTGAATAGGCTGCACTCCAGCACCTCTCACCGGCATGTGAGAACATCCACCCCCTGGCACGCAGCCTTCACACGTTACCTGGGCAAACTTCCCGGTACAGATCATCCCGTTCCACCGGGGCACAGTGAGACATCCAGGGTGATGAAGCAAATAGTTGTCAGCTCTGCCTACAAAAGTGTCCGAGTACCCTGTCACAGAGCCGTCCAGATCATGGAAGATGGACATTTTATCACCATCATTATCGTTGTTTCCAAACCACTGGCCTGATCTGCCAAAAAACACTTCCAGTCCAACCTAGAAGAGAAGAGGAAATAAAAATTTGGTTAGCTCTAAATGAGGACTTGGATTTGCAGGGTCTTCAGAGCCAAGCCAGTGATACAGCTTTAATTGGAAAGCCCTATTGTTTCAGTAAGGCAATCTCTCATCTCTTCTATTTATAAACATTTCTGGGTTTCCCCCTCATTTCTTAATCCCAGGAGATATTTTCACAAAAATTAGATTTTCAGTTCTTCTAAATGCATGCATACAACCATTATTCCTTGAAATCATACAGTAATAAACTGTGCTGTGTAAAAAATAAAGAGGATGACTCAAAGGGTAAGGAAGTACTAGAAGGTTATGAAATGTACGGAGTAGTAGTCAGCCTCTCTCACAGTTGTGCTCCAAGAAAAAAAATACTACCTATATAGTGAATTTTCCTGCATATTTTCAAAGGCTGTCCTAAGTGACTC
Organism: Nothocercus julius; assembly: GCA_013398735.1. Classification (NCBI taxonomy): domain Eukaryota; kingdom Metazoa; phylum Chordata; class Aves; order Tinamiformes; family Tinamidae; genus Nothocercus; species Nothocercus julius. The sequence goes on along the minus strand of VZSV01000026.1, from coordinate 3,922,414 downwards.
TGCAAGTGCCATTATTTTTTCTAATTTTCTAATTCCTCTTAGTCCTTATAAAACTCATATATTTGACATCTGTTCTCAGAACTGCCTCTGGTTCCCGTTCTGCTATATCTGCTAGAGATTTATTATTATTTTTTTTTGGAAAAGGGAAATAACAGGAAACAACATTATCCTTATTATACATAGCTCTGTTTTCAAAGTTGCTCAGTAGCTGAGGAAAATAATCTGTCCTGATATGAAAATACAGCAAAACGGAGAAAACTGCAGATGATCAGCAAAAAGGCATGAAATATCTGAATGTCTATGGAGAGGGCTATTATAGTGCACAATGATTAAGATCTGAGGTACTCAAGACAATAAGTACTCCAGGTCAAATACTCTGAATGAATCCATCAGCAATATTAAGGACACAGTACAAATCGTGGCCTGATCGTGCAGAACCAAAGGAATGTAACTTGTTCCACCTAATTCCACTAATTTTAATTGGACTGTGCACATGAGAATTAGGGTCAGCAGGATTAGGCTGCAAGTTTCCTAAGGGTTTTAAAGGCTTTACTTTCACAATACTAAATAGAACAACTTAGGAGAATAGGAGGTTCCTTGTTACTCTTATTTAGATGGAAAGTCCCATTGGCTTAAAATGAATGATCATTGTAGCAAGAACTACTTGAAGAGTAAAAACAGCCAGAACTTTAAATGTTTTGTTAAGTTTTTATTAGCTTAAAACTAAATTAGACCCTAGAACCATTTTTCTGCCACCTCCTTGTCTATGTACTCATAAACATAAACTATGAGACATAGTTATGAGCCCAAAGGAGTCTCATTTAAAGGAGTCTGAAATATATGGAAATTTAATATGTATTTTTGAGTGTTTTAAACCCTTTTCTTGCTGCACTGCAGGATTTCTTTTTTTTTTTTTTTTTATGCCCAAAGGGCTATTTGGCAAAGAAGAAAGATCCCCAAGGATTTTTTTTTTCATTAATAAAAGAGGAAATATTAACAGAATATGCACTATGCCGTAGCTTCAATCTGCATTATAAACACTCGCTGACAGCACACTTCTGGGCTTGAACATGAAAGTGGGCACTTCACTCAGGGAGAGAATAAACTCAGCTGTGCTTCCAAACAAAGTAAGGTACACCCTGTACAGCTTACCTTCAATTAAGCCATTCAGTGTTCCCATTCAGGAGCAAACAGTTTTGGTACTAACACCTTAATCTGATTTCTAACATTCTGCTCTAAAATGCCTGAAAAATCAGAAATGCAGTGGAAATGTTAAAGAGCAAGGCCACTTGTTTTGCAAATCTAAGGGTAAGATTATCCTTAGGCTGAGCCATAGGGTGTGCACTGAGCTTGCAGTTATGGCAACATATTTCTTTCTAAGTGAACACCCTTGGACAGAGAAAAGACCAGCTAAGAGACCCAGCTAAGCTCATATGGCCTTTTGTGGCTGGGAAGGAGATAAATAGATAAACAGAAGAGAGAGACGGGTTCTCTGTGAGCAACACAGTAAATACGGACCGTGAACTTTGTCTGAAGCTTGGCAGTGACACCTGATGGGTGATGGTTACGGAGGGCATAATCTTCTACAGAGGAAAGTAGAAGCTAAACCTCTCCAAAGACAACATGTCCAGTGCACCTACAGAAAAATCCTCAGGACTGCAGTGGAAACTAGTAACTTCTCTTTAGATTAAACATTCATAGTGCAATGTAAAATATAAAAACTCACTGTTTTTTCTAAAACTCCGGTGGTGGCCCAAGCTGCCAATGCAATTTTTATCACTACAGTCATTTTAAGTAAACCATTTTTAAGAAGTTTGAATATTCCTCTGCTTGACAACCTGCGAGCTCTGCCTGCGTTAACATGGCTTTTACTTTAACTGAGTGATGCAAATCACTCAGTCCTGATCCTGCAAGTCTCCTTTGGTCAGGATTCTCTAATCCAAAGATGCCACTAGGACTAAAACAGGCTTAAATCCATCCTAACCTTCTGGTTGCAAAGCAAAAAAAAAAAAAAAAAAAAGAGGACTAAGAAAAATAGATGTATTTCAAAGGCATTACTTTGAAATAACATTTTAGGAGGATCTGAATTTAAAAAAAAATAATGATGTTACTGTTAAGTGAAGAAATACCTTCATCAGAATATTATCAGAAAGGTGACTAGGATGCTTTCTGCAGGGTATCAGGCTTAGTTCTTTTGCCCTGCCCGACTGATTATTTTTATGTGGGTCTTTAAGCAACTGGGTTTATTATTTTGTTGTCTAACAAATCAGATGAATAGTCTGAATAATTATACAATTATTCCTTCTGCATGACGAACAGTTTTATTATGACTATACAGCTTGAAATAATGGTTAATTTCTTCTTGAAAACAACTGTAAAATGATTGTCCTTTAGGGAATGAGTAAAATTACTCTTTAAAAAGTAATAAAATTAAGCCCGAAGATGGAAAATTAATTAAAACCATCTACACACTCTATCTTAACTAGTCAAAGACATATTGTCCCATGTAGCAATTAGCAACAAAACAATGAACTAACCATAGTTCTTCAAGACTGAAACCAGATTTAGAACATCTGGGTTCATTCCAGATAAAATAGAATTAAAGTGAAAAATGCTGGGATGCAGGTGGTTATAAGCATAAATATCTTTTAAGCTGGCAAAATACCAACTTTGGAAATAGACACATTTGTTGGAAAAGTATATACAAGTAATAATTATTTGGATAATGTCATTTTTTTTGTAATAGACTGAAGCTGTAATATTTTAATTTGCATTACAGAAGCTTTTAGTTCACTTTTGCCTTGAAAACATCAGATTCTAAAGGTGTTGCATTATTAAATTGTCTCTTTCACAAAATATGCTGGGATATTTAACAGGTTCATTGGCATCAAATGGTGCAATACCATTAAAGAGCTGCATTTTCAACTGTTCCACAGGTAATTATCCCCTTTGCTAATGTGCTCAGATATAATCTCTCTGAAACCATTCTGTTGGACACAGTCCTACAGTCATTACTAGAAGAAAATTTCCACTCTCTTCAGATCTACTGAGGATCAAGCCTTTTCATTTTACCTTTTTCTCTAAGCAACCCCTTCCTCTTCCATATTTACTGTCTCATTCATGATTCCCACAACCATCTTGTAACCTTTTCCCCATGGACGGTATAGAAAAGCTACAGCAGATTAGCCCTTACTCTCTTTCTGATGCTCCTTACACTACCTAAGATAACTAGGGTCTCTTTACCAAAACGCAAGGACTCTAAAGGAACAGTCAAGTGACTGCAGTCGATATCATCTTTGCATAAAAGACCCTCCTGTTTTTGGTCTAAGTGTAACAGAGTAGGGACAGACAAACTGACTGCTTGCCAGACTAGTGATATCGGTCAGCTCCAGAGCAATGGAAATTTTCCTTAAGATAAAGCCAAACCTCAAGCCAAAGTTACTAGAGTTCATGGACATCCTAACAAGCAGGGACCTTGTTTCAGGAAAGCTAAGCAGAGGTTGCGATCTCTGGGAGTAAGCCAGGTGGAATCTATCATTTCCCAGGCCACGTGTCCAGGGACATGATCCCTGCATGAATCCTAGACAAAGACTGGAATTGCTTAGCATCCTAAAACTCCTGCCAAGGCATGTATAAAGAGACCCATTCTGCTGCCGCTTCTCAAGAAAAATCCCTGTTGTGCTCAACCAAAATTTCATTGCTGACCCCTGAATATGGACCATGTCTTTGTTCCTACTTGCATGAGCTGATGTCTTCATGAGAATTGAATTGCTGCTCACTGACACCTGGCATTTCATTCGTACCCTTCTCAACTCTGAGGCCAGGGCTTTGACGTGTGTAAGTAGGCAAGGTCTCAACAACTAAGGCAGGTGCTCTGAAAGTTCTGGTTACAAGGCAAAATCTTCCTCTCCTGCAGATTTTTTATTCATGTCATCCCAGGCATAAGATACCCCTGTATCAGTATTTCCCAAATTTTGCTGGTTTACAGATAACCTTCATCAAGAAGAGAAAGTGTTGCCAAATGAATCAATGGTTATGCATCAAAATATCACGTACTGCAGCCTGGAAATTCCTACTCTAGAACAAATCTCTCACCAATTAAAAAACTTTGCAAACTTGCACATCTAACAGCACATATTCCTGCTTTTCTTACTTACGCTTCTTTCCATCAGGATCTGCGACACATTATTCTGGGGGCTTATCTGCCAGGAGTTCTTCATGAAGAACCCAATGGCACTTGAGTATCTGTCAGCAGTTGGGGTGAACTTCTTGAAAGTGCATTTTGTCATCCTGACAGGTCCATCATAAATTTGGAATCCACGAATAGGGAATGTCCTGTGAAATTAAAAAAGAAAAAACACTAATCTGTATTAAAAAGCTTGGGCAAAGTCTGAGTCCTCTCTCCAAAGAATAGAAAGGTATTAACAAGAGCTAAAACTTTTCCCTCCTGAACCTCGGATCTGGATGCTCATCACACAATTAAGGAAAGGTGAAATTTTGCTGAACATCCTCCACAGGACAAAATGTCTAATAAAAAAAGACCCATACACCCAGCTTATCAGCTGAGGTAACACACTTCAAAGCTGTTGTCCCCTGCCTCCGGGGACTCCCTCCTATGAGCAAACCACTACGGATACAGACTGTGTTGGATCTTCCTGTTGGGTTTCCTGTTCCAGGGAAGACTGGTTTCTCAGGAAAACATAAGTGGGATTGGGAAAGCAGTACCAGTCACTCCCTAGAGGCCAAAATGCATCCTTGGAAATAACTGCCAGGTGGCACAGCACAGCTTCTCCTCTCCCTACCAACTACAGGAGATGCCCAGGACCCAGTGGACCATATTGTGTGCAGAAAGCTGTTTCCTTCAGCACCATCACACAGCTGCGCTGGCAGGTTGGCAGAACTGAAGGAGACGCCACTGGAGCAGCAGGTAAGAACTTCCCTCTTTCATGTTTTGTTTTGAGAAGGTACCAAGTTTCATTTGGCTCCTGCATTGCCTGATGAAAGGGTGGATCACTTGGACTTTGCAGCCCACAATGGAGTGGCCAGCAGAGTCCTGGAAGGGTAGAGCTCTCCCTGCCCGCTGGCAAAAAAACAGTTGGGTTGCTCAGACTTAGGAACCACAAAGCAGGCAACATGAACCTCCAAAGGGCTCTACATGTTCAATCTGGTCAGTGAATAACAGAGACCCAGATTTCTCCTAAACCCATTTTTTTTTCTTTCTAGTTGGCTCTAGGGACCCAGAAACACTTTGCCAATTGACAACAGTGGGTGCAAGCAGCGTTCCTGCCTGGTCTGTTTTTTGTTGCTTTTGCCAGCAAAGTGACTTTGATTTCTAGTGGAATGGATACCACCTCCATATCCCATTTAACACTGTGGTGTGTGGAGAGAACAACTATTAGACGTTTTGTCATATTCCTCTTTTCCAAGAGCAGGTTGCTTAACTATAGCACAGATGGTTAAACTGCAGAGGAGCTGTCTTGTAATTGCAGTTAAAACATCACACCACTAACAGCTGAGAATCACCCTGTTATTCTTGCTGCCCTACCCAGGCTCCCATTCCTGTGTCAGTTATGGCCTGGACATGCACAGTCAAGGCTCTGTTCAAGACATGTCTGCCAAGCCTTGCTTATTGTTTAACTTAATGTTCCTCACAAGAGGGTATAACAACTTATGACCATCACACAGACATAGTTAGGCTAGAACTCAGGCTTGAGGAAGTCTGGCCTAGCCTGGGAGAGTGGGTAAGTGCAGTGGTTGCTGAAGAGGAAGCTGTACTACTATCAAAACAGAAAATTATTTTAAAAGAGGGATGAGATGCAAAATAAAGAGATGTCTGCCCTTTGCAGAGCTGGCCTTGTCTCCACCCAGGAGTTTCTGTGTGTCCCTGCAGAGGGAGGCTGCGTTTCTCTGCGGAGGCTGTGGGGAAGACTTATGAGCAGCCTTCCTCCCTCCCCGCTCCAGCCCCGCCGAGACTTGCACAGCATTCCTAGCGACTCCGGGCTGGCGTGTCCAGCCATCGGTAGCATCTGCACTGTGCTGAATGTGAACTGGCCCCATCAGCTCACATGCTGTGTGTTCCTGAAGCACTAAGGAAAAGCAGTTTAGTATCTCTCAGATTCTCTGATCTACTCTCCAGCTACCAATAATTTAAGCAGAAAATTAAATCAAACACATTCAGCTGGGGAAGCTCTCGAATTGTTGCCCTGAGTTTATTCAGATGCTTATTACTTCTGCCCCGTACAATAATTTAATCACCCAGTATAAATTACTCTTTTCTATTCACATTCATTCCTAAGGCTTTTTTTTTTTTTTTTTTTCTCTAGCGTGTGCTAATGCCAGGGAGAAATAGCAGATAAATAACTTACTGGTTTCTGGGTAGGGTTCTGTACTCGCCGTTTGCCCCTCTTCCCCAATAGCTGTTTTGGCCTCCTCGGGAGCCAAGGTTGCTGCTTTCTCCAACAAAAATGGAGCGTGAAACCTCCAAGCTGGAGCCGTCATCTGTTGGGAAAGTTCCATCACTACGATCAGACAGAGAAATACACAATAACTATGCAGTGCAGTGTGAATTAACGCTTTCAATTACACTTCTAAAGTCAGGAGAATTTTTTTTAATTGGAATAAAAAGCACATCTGCCACTGTAACAGTCTGGTTTAAAACCTCTTTAGAAAGCAGCAACCAAGCACCGGTAACAGAGTTAGTAACTTGGCCATTGGGTGGCTTTGGCCATGCAGCTCTTCCTTGGGTAGGTGGCCTTTGCTTGGCCAAGTGCTGCAAGGAAGATTTCCCCAAACACATGGCCAAACACTTAGTCTACACGTTCAGAACCTGGGAGCAAAAGGCAATAACTAGCTCTAAGGACACATTCCCCAGGCAAAGAGAACGAAAGGCCAGCTTGCCCCTTGCAGTGACTGCTGCACCACATAGACTTGATGTGGCTTCGGAAGGAGATATCAGATTTGCTTGCATCTTGCCTAATTATCATGGGAATGTTACATTGTGGGAAAAAACAATGGGGAAAAAAGCACATTTTAAGAAATTACCTTGCTAGAGTGAGCCCAATGCCATTGTCAGAAAACCTAGGAGAAAAGAAACATGACAGCGTGAGTTGTTGGGCATGTTGGAGGTACTGCCAACCTACAGACTTCCTGACGCCCATCACGAAGAGTGTGAAATACCCTGGGATTACAGTAACCTACCCAGAGTTGCGGAAAATGATGTCGCCGCCCCGGGCCCAGGCCCCGTGGTCATTATTCTTAAAAGCAATAAGACCATCAATTATGGCAGGAACTCGTGGCTTTTCGGGATCAGCATCTTGATGTGGGCGAAACCTGAAGCAAGGAGCCTGGTTAATATGACGCTGAGAAAATCGGAAAGAACCTTAGACGCAAGAGCTCCGGCCAGGCAGAGCTCATAACACTTCTGATTAGGATGATTTGATTTCATTACTGAGCTTTCTTATAAAGTGGAAAATAATAAACCTTAATCAGGGTGAAAGCCTGACCCTGATCAGACCAACAGGTGATGTCTGACTGGGCTTCAGTGGACACACAATTATCCCTTGATCTGCTTCAGTGTGATTTAGAGGCAGAGAATGCCTTTTGCCCAATCACTTGGGTCCTTTTGTAACTGCCCTTCCAGGATGCATTGAGAACTCCTGGATTCAGGCTAGAAAAATCAATTAGATGCTTTCAATATAGATACCTATAAGATAACCGAGTAATTGGAGATGGTTACATTGCATGTATGTGTACTTCCATACACTCCTTGCTCTGCCGACACTGAAACTACCACATGAGAAAAGGATTCAGCCTAGAAATTTGATGCCTCTCTGTTATTTTTAGAATATTTCTTGCCCATTGGCTGTTAATGGGAGACTTGTGCTGTGTTTGGGAAAAAAACACTTTGTTTATTCTCAGTCCACCTTCACATGCTACTTCTTCCAACAGAAATACTGAGACACATCCTAGAGCCCAAGCCCCAGGGAAGAAGTCATAAGCAGGGAGGCAAAGTTGACCTTTTAGCCATAAGGGAGAATCATATGTGGCATTAATGATGTATGAGAGAGAAGGGAAAAAGCAGAGACTCGTCTGAGAGCAGCAGCTGATTTGTGCCACGTACCTCTCACATAGACCCCCAGGACCATCATGAGCAGGAAAATGGCATTAATTTACCCGCTCCCCTTCCATGAAAGGAAGTTCAGAAAATTTCAGTAGACATGTTTATATACTGACAAAAAGCATCGAGACTACATTAACTGCGCCTTACTTTCCTCATTAATCAGAGGCTTGTCTCAGCAATCTCTTAGGTCATCTTTTGGATTTCAAATTTTCTAAATAATTAACAAGCGGTGCCAAAGTTTCCAGACCTGCTAGAGGAATAATGGAATCTCTATCCTTTCTCAAGTGCTTCCCTGCTTAGTGCTCGCAGCCCCAAGTGCACGAGGATCAGTCGTGAGCGGCAATAATACAGATGATTAATAGCTATGAAGTAGGTGCCTCTGGACATGACAGATTGCTTGTGTGTATTTTCAGATGCTCAGCCATAACGAGGCACAATGATGTGCTAAACACAACACAGGCGCCAAGAAGCAATACAAAGAAGCAAACCGCTTAACCCTGCAGTTTGTGCTTACCTGGCATTATCCACAGTGAGATACTCTCTGGGATCTTCAGCGCTGGCTCTCGTCGTCTTTACTCCTTTACCAATAAACAAACCGGCCTAGAAATGAAGCAGTTCCGATTATTTTAGCAGACTGCACCTCAGAGACCCAAGGTCATGGGTTTTATCAATGAATGGCACAGCCAGCGCGCTCAAGCGCCATGAGTGCCCCCACGCCCAGGCATGCGCTGCCTTTGCTGTGTCCCTTTGCACCGTGACATGGGCAAGGGATGCAGCGCATCCAAGTGCAGCCCAAGTGCTGTCCCAACATGTGTTATACATCAGCATCTCAGGCTGCCTTCTGACCCAGCGCAAAGCACTGAACTCCCACTCTCTTGCTCGTGCTCGCAGAAAGCAGCAAGAGCTGCTGCCAAGCTCTTGATAACTTTTTGGAAAAAGAGTGGTTAAGAAGAGAGGCTTTAGCTGAAGAGCACGGAGCCCCACAACATTCACAGAGAACAGGAGCCACTGTAGCCAAGTTAAACATTTCCGGAGAGCAACAGCTGTCATGGAGCAGATACAATATAGGCAAGCCACAGAAAGCAGCACTGCTTTCAGTTTAGAATTCTAAGAAATAAGTTTAAAATGCTTTTTATACCTTACAGTGTAAGTTTTCCTGTCAACAGTATATTTTCCAAGAAGAGTTTTTCTTGCAGCTAATCCTGGAATTTTTTGTCTCATTTTGCAAAGACCATGAGCAGACCCCAGCATGAGCTCCTTCCGCTCACCCCATCACCCTTGAGGTGCTGCAGCCCACAGTGTGCTCAGTCCTGCCCACACTTCCTTGGAGGTGACACACAGGGACATGGTTTAGCAGGCATGGTGGTGATGGGTTTATGGTTGGGCTTGATGATCTTGAAGGTTTTTTTCCAGCCATAATGGTTCAATGATTCTATCCATCCTCTATAACCTGGGCTAGGCAGCCAGCTCAGGCAGGCACTAGAAGACCCCAAATCATGAGCCTCATTCTGCTGAGCTCCCTCTGCAAGCAGTGGAAAGAGCATCCTCCAGAGGTGATTGACTCTTGGTGACAGTTACAAAAATGGCCTTTACTAACACATCCAGTAAACCAGCTAAAGCTGGACAGGATGAACCCCGACCTTCATCTGTAGTAGTATACATCCCCCTGTGTCATCCCAGTAGCAAGCAGTCCTTGCTGTCTTGCTGCACCACGCTCCAGGGAGCGGTTTACTACCTCTGTTTTGGGCAGCCAGAGCATCAACATTCACCTCCTCCATGAGGGAGTAGCACAAAACGCCTGCTCATCTTGGAAGACCATTACAAAAATGCAAGGTATCCACAAGGATCTTCTGATACGGGAGCACTGCACACGGTCAGCCCTAAGCCTTGTTATCACATTGGTAATAACATATAAAATCATCCACATGCCTTGAAGTTGGAGTGGACTCTGTTGTTGTAAAATACACCCAAGGGGGTATGTTCAGCCTGTCCCTCTGGATATTGCCCCTCGGACTGCCCAGTTGGAACCCGGTGGAAGATGTACCATATCCCGACATCCTGAAGAACAGCAGAAGGTCAAAGAAGTGGGAGAGCACAATTAAAGATATAGATTAGCCCACTGTGCTGGCCCAGTTTCTAAACTGAGCTTGCAAAACATGTATGAGTCCTTGGGACATTCGCCAGCCCCTGCTCTTACACCTCCCAGCTTATCCTGTGGCATGCACAGCGTGCCCCTGGGACACATACATGGATTTTAAAAATACATGTATCACGGGTGACATCCTGTTGCTTTATTAGAAAACATAGCCTCTTTTATAAGGCAAATTAAACATGATTTGAGTAAATATCAGAGACGATAACATCACTACCATATGGATATATGTAATTTTACTGGGGATATTAACCATTAACTACAAATAAAAAACAGCATTTGTTAAGAGACACCACACACCATTTCCAAGCATGGTTATAATGGAAAACTGTATCGGTAATACCAGTGTGAGAGCTGAAGGCAACGGTCGTTCTCAAGAGAGAGAAAAGCACATGAGGGAGCGAAGCTGCTCTTTGGGTGCAAACAGGACTTTCCAGATTATATTCTATGATGTTGTATATTTGGTCTATAATTTCCTAATTGCTTTTGGACTCTTGTGGAAATATATGTCCAGATTTTACAACAATGCACTAAAAATTCATTGCCCTCTTGCTAACAACATCAGTAAGAGCAGAATATATGGGAACTGGAGGCAATATATAGCTCTTGCTGTTAAATGATTTTACCTGAGCGCCAGCTGCTGCATTCTCTATTAAGTTGTTGTTTGGATTTGCAATCCAGAATGTGCTGACAGCCCTGAAAAATCAAAATCAAAATGATCCTGAGCAGCTCCCAAACAGGAAGGGATACATTTTCATAGGGCTGCACTGGACTTCAGCCACGACGCTCCCATTGACTTAAAAACTCCACACAACCTTTTAATGATATTCTTAAAGGAAAAAAAATAAAGGCAGCTAGTGATGTCAGACACGTTCATTTATGGAGCCACATGCTGAAAGTATTGTAAACTGTAGGAGACCATTACCACAAAGCCCATGCTCCGTTAAATACAGCTTAAGGAAATTTGATGTCTCTTTTTTTCCAAAAGCTAAAACATTTGGAAAAGGTCTGAAAAATAAACTTTGCTTTTGGTTTTTAGAACTTTGGGGGAAGGAGAGGAGGTATGGGATCTCCGGGGATTTATGATGCTTTTACATGGAACAAAAAAAACATCCTTGCAAGTTGCAAACGTCTTATTTAGTGGGAGATTAAGAAGATATTATTTTGATGTTTATTCAAATAAAGAATTTTTGCTTCAAACAGAAGACCAGTAGTGGCACAAACAGAAGCCAGATGTGGTTATGAAAATATTATCATCTCTTTTCTTACTTCATTTGATAACATCTTTGGCTTGAGCTCATGTGAAAACACCATAAATATTTTTCTAATGATCACACCATTTAATTTGATCATTTTAAGCCAATAATACCATTTCTAATATATCTTAACTATTACATCTTCAAGAATCCACACTCCCTTGGATGAACTCAGCCACTGAATAGATACACAGTAAATCTATATGAGCCACACAGTCAACCACAGCATTTCGACAACTGTAATTCTAACTCATTCAGTGGGGTTATTTGAATAAATAAAAATAAACAGTGTTTGACCACCAAATTGTTCTCCAGAAAACATGACAGTACAGATTTCCTTGGCTAAACTATGTTCTTTCTTGCAAATACCATCCAGGTCAGCACTTAGGTGACCCAACTGCCCATATGGCAGTAGACTGGTCTCCGAAATGGAAGTGAACTCCAGCCAGTTATAACGGATACTGCTTATCGTTCTCATTATAAATGAGGCTCACTGTAATTTATGCTAATCTCTACATTCTCACTAAATATTCTAATTTGCTCTACACATTAACGTACTCATGTACTACTGACTAATTTGCTCTAGATGTTGCAGCCTAAATTCATCCCCAGTGAAAACCAGCAAGAAAACTCCCTTGGAAGCAAGTGGTATTTATGCCAGCTTACACCAGGGCAAAAATGACCCACATTTATCAGATTTCATGGGGACTTCAACATCCTACTTAAAAAGAATGAAAAATAGTTCAAAAATGAGCGAAATGCTCTAAAGTATTGATGATTTCCAGAAACAGAGCAGGAATAAATAGCAGCAAATAGGCATTGGTAGGATTCAGGCAGATGTTAACAGGTGACTCCACGTGTAGAACACCGTCAAGTAGCTAAATTATTTTAAAATAAGAAAAGATATGTAAAGCCACGGTTTTTCATTTAACATCCAATGGTGTTATATAAAATGGAGATCTTGCACAGTCCCCTTTGAAAAGCTCAGTTTCAGCACAATATTCTTTAAGCTAGAGCAAACAAGGTGCTGGGGAACTTACATGCAGTCCATGCTTGGCATGGGAATGTAATTCCCATAGACATGGCTACGGATGGCAAGGCACATGGCTTCATTGCGATCCGACGGCAAGATGGTTCCCGACCGCGTGAGGAGGCCCAGGTTGTGGTAGAACGTGTTGCGTTGCTCCGTCCCATCCTCAAGAAAGAAACAGTGTCCCAGAGTGTCATAGCCAATACTGTCTTTCACCTGGAAAAAATACGGAGGCCATAGATTGCAATGCTATTAGTAGCAGAACCAGGAAGGACATGCTTTGCCCATCAGTAACCTCCAAAAAGTTCATGAAGAGGTTTTTGGACAGTGAGCAGCACCTTCATTTGCACCAGTTCTAGAGCTAACTCGAACTACATGAAGGTTGCACGAGAGTGGTCTGACCTTACTTTGCAGCAAAACTCCTATTAACATCACTTGGGGGAAGATCACATGCATAATTAAAGGAAAATAGTAAAACATTGCATTTAAAACTGCCCTCAGTTCTAGGAGAGAATATTCATTTTGGTACCATGGACTAAATATTTGCATAAATGTGTCTTACATGATCAGCCAACAGACCAACCTGGTTAATCCAGGCATGTTCATGTTTGCTACTCTTCTCAAATAAAATAAGTTTTTTTTTTTTTTTTTTTAAATAAATAAAGAGTGCCAGGCAAAATAATTTATATAAGTGAAGTTTCTGTTTCTCCTCCATTCTCAGAAGCTGCAGGTCCATTTCATCCCTGCAGTGACCAGCTTGTGCAGACAGCGCCTTGCACTGCTTCAGCCTATTTAAGATTAAATCACATGAGCAGAGATACTGCACTAAACCATAATTTGACCAAGAGGATTTAGCACAAGCCTCCTTTAATGTACAGTCTTATGTAGACAAATTTGGAAATGCTTCCTTTAAATGTGAATAGCAAATCAGGCTAGTTAAAATACCAACTATGTATTACTAAGTCTTTCTGAAATGTAGCTTTGTGATTAAAATGATTCACGTCAGCAAGCTTATTCAGTCTTCGGGCATACAAAATTCCTGCTGGTGTCAATTAGAGTTAGGCCTGTGCAAGACTGCAGGATTACCTAATCTTGACCTTCTTGGTTACTTCCATATACAGAGGGGAATTGAACTAAATCCATTTTGGTGTCATATCCCACAACTACCCTGTCATGAACTGCCACTGTACATAGCAGCTGGAGTTACAAACAGTGCAAATCCCATAGGATTAAGTCTACTGGATTTTTTCCTGGCAGTCGCCCCTCACACATATCATCAGGTGCTTTTCTTTCTACTCGATGAGGTGTTCAGGAAATAGTTAAAAATAATGCAAAACACAGCCAGGCAACCAAGCCACAAATAGGACATTTTTGGAAATCCACTGAGACCCAAAACGCAAGCGCAAGAGCCCACATGAGCTAGGGGGAGCATACAGAGATCCCACACGCAGCGACGCTGAGGAAAAGCGTCCCTATCATCTGGGTCTTGGAAATACAGGTAGTGAGGGACTGAATTTACTTGGAGATGCATGTTTCCTTGCTAACCTGCAAAGACCAGCAAGCCCCACTACTTATATCCTTCTAAGCGGTGGGCAGAAATTGCGTTAAGGATGCCATAGAAGACTGTTTTTGGAAAGCAACTGTAACAACAAACCTCCCTCTGCCAGAAAGGAAACAGTATTTCCATTGTAGAGCTTCATGGTCATGAGTTTAGCTGAGGTCTAGATAACCTGTACTTCTACGAGCTGTATTATGTCTCGGAAAGCTCCATCCGAAACCAGATTTTAGCTTTAGTTAGCGTGATTTATCACAGCCCTGGAAATGCATGGACAACCCTGAGAACTTTCCGACTTGAAACTAAACGGACCATCCTCCTAGACAACAATTTAAAGACTGCATATATATGCACAAAAAGACAAGGGTCCAAGTTGTCAGGCCAAAACAGCAATAATTACTAATGATCACGCGTCGCTTCTGACATATCTCCGATAGAAAATAAAGGCTGGGGGGCGAGAGCCCGCCCATGGCCCCGTGGCACTGGCAGCGGCGGGTCACTGCCCGTGGCAGCCCCTCCACGGGGTCCGCACAGGGCCGTTATTACCCTGGCACTACCTGCCGAGCTGCACAGAGCTCAGCAACACAATATACGTGACCTTAATGCAGAGCAACATTATACACGGAGGACGAGAGGATTCACAGTCCGCGACGCGTGCCGGGCGAGGGGAAGGCAGGTCACAACCCGCTGTGTAACCCCGGCCGTAACGGGAGCTGCTGGCGGGGGCGTGAGGCTGCCACACGCGGGGCCGCGTCCTGCCGTGCCGGGCTGAAATTACATCTGCTGAACGCTGCAAGCGGGGCGGGGGAATGAATCGAGCTGCTTCGATCTGCCTCGAGGCTAAAGTTTCATAAGCGCGTGCTGAAGGCAGGACTCATCTGTATTACTTGACAGCTTTGCATGCTGCTCTCTGGAGCTGCAAATTGTTGTAATTTATTTTAAAGCAGGGTTTTTAATGCATTTTAATTACTCTGTATTGCAATTACTATATTGAAACCATGGGATTCTTCCACAGAATCACTTATTTGTCCCTTGTTATCCTATCTTCTCACTGATTCACGGACTCAAAGCCTTCAGCAGCCACTTGCTGGGGAATTGACCTTGCACTTGGCCTCATACTGACTTCACTTGTATGGGATCACACATACCCAGACAAACCCTTAATTGCCTCATTTCTGGTAAAGGCCAAGAGCACAAGCATCTCCTGAGGAAGACCATCCATGTAAGGCCTGAGTTTTCAACCCAAGCAGGTTCCTTCCACTCAAGAGGTTTAATATCAAGGGAAGGAGAAAGGGACTTGCACTATTTCTGCACATTTTGGGCACATCTCCTGCTCTCTGAGAGCTATATAAACTAAAGCAGGCTGCATACACAGAGAAAATCATCACGTATGAGGCAATACATAATTTTGACTGATCTGGGCAATATAAATACAGTGCAGGATGCATGGAAAGTGCTCTCAGATGTACATTTCCAGCATCATTTTTTCATGAATATACTCTTTTAAGTAAACAATTTTACACAATGTCCACCAATGCTCATTACTGTCACACCACACAGGAGCTGATATCTAGAATCAGGAAAAAGTTGTCAGGAATAAAAAGCAGAGAGTCCCTGATAGCTCAGGGAGTGTCTCTGTCTAAACACATGTTCCACAAGTGAGGAAACGCCTCTGGACCATGAAACACCATGCAGGGTCCCGCGGAGTGCACAGCGCTGGACATGCCCAGACTTATCTTTTCCATGGAAGCACCTCTTTTTTTCTTTTGAAAAAATGTTCCTCTCCGCAATGCCCTTGCTAGTATCTAGGTCAAAGCCAAGTTCCTGAGGGCTTTTCTGGCACTGAGGTGGCCAACTGAGTCAGTCTGTCTCATATTTCATTCCCTTTGTCATGTGAACTTTTTGGATTCCTGACAAAGAGCCCCTGATTTGGACAACTATCTCCTGTGTTATATCTCCTTTGCAAGTTAAAGGTCTGTAGCTTTGAAACTAAACTACAAATGATTATTTCTATTATCACAAATAGTTCAGGATAGCGATGGCAAAAAATTCTACTATGCCTGATCAAACAATCAGTAATATTAATAAAACAATATTAAGAAAGTGAAATTCACTTCAAAGAGCAGCATCTGCACAGCAACAGCCTTAAGCCCATCGAATGGAGTTGTCAAGTCAGGGCATTTCTCAGGGGAAAGAAAGATGCTATATTCTGATTTCCCCTTGTACCACAAAGCAGCAAGAGATCTCACATACTTCTACTGCCTAGCAGTGCGTAAGCAAAGAAATTAGCTTGGTGCTAATAAAATGTGTCTCCTACCAGAAGGCCGTGAGTTCCATGTATGGCAACACACCTCGAGAAGCAGTGGTGGATGGCCAGGTTATCAAGGTAAGTTGGGCGCTCGTATCCTCCTCGCTCGTCCACATCCCCGGCCAAGTGGAAATGCACAGGGTAGCTGCCCAGGACCTGCTGTCCCATGTTTTTTAATTCCACTCCCGACATGTGAACAGAGCTAAAATTCCTCAGGATCTGTTGATACAAGCCAGGTGTTAGCAATACAAGAACATGAGACAAGAAAGAGAGAAATCTTTAGTTTTTTTTTTTTTTTTTTTTTTTTTTTTTTAAATAGCAGCAACATGTTTGCAGCGCAAAGCCGGGCCCGAGAGCGGAAGGAGGTGTCAGAGCTGTGCCCTGGGCCAGCACAACACCTGGAGAGGAACATGCCAGGAGCCGAGCCCAGCCACTGAGAGCTGCCAAGCGGCAGCTACGGCATCTCCTGACAGCAGCCTGCGAGCATGTGAAACGGCTGCAGACAAAATGCTCCCACTCGCTATGAAGAAGCAAAATATTTACCAACAGGCTCTCTTTCCTGGTGAAATTCTCTCTGACGGGTGACTTAGGGCAGAACCAAATGCCACCAACCGGGGTCACCAGGCGGTGGTGGTGACGGAGGAGCTCACCTGCCAGCACTCCAAGCAAGCACGAGAACGGCAGCATCTGCAGCTACCTGCACGTGTACTAGGGTTATCTGTGGCCTCTCAGCAGCAACACTTTGCCCGTCTGCCAGGAGCACATAGGCCATGCAAGAGGAGGGGCATTTGCTCTGAAGGAACCACATCTTCAGTGATGTCTCACAAAGCGTGCAGCTTGGCACCAACCCTACTGACAGTGATGGCTCTATATAGTATCCTCTGGCCCAGCAAAGAGTAGGTTTTTGCACACATAGTGAAGAAAATGCTGCAGTTTCATCCAGAGTCTGGTTTTCCAGACTAGCCCAGTCAACTTTGCCCTCCTTTGTACACAAGCAAGCTTTTTTCCCTGGCACTGTGATGGTTTCATGCATTATATTGCTATGGACAAATGAGGAAAGCAGCTATCTGGAATCTCCTATAGGCACGTGTATTAAAAATCACTCACTTTAATATGTCCTCCAAACGTGTCAAAGGAAAAAAATTGGCATTGATTTTGTCCATAACAGGAGTCCTCCATCTCTCCTTGAATAAGTATATTCCTTGTGAGAAGACCAACCTCGGCCCTCATGTCTATGCCATCTATAACTTCTCCAATGTGAAGGTGAAGCGGGCTGCCTGCAAAAATCAGAGGTCTCCTTACTCCGGGTGACAGCGATGTCCTTGCTGTCACATTGCTCTGAACAAGTCTTTGATTTACTCAATTATTAAGTTTTGGGGAATTAGACAGTTATTAATATCTGATCCCAGAATGATCCCAGAAGCCTTTTCTGCTTCTACAAGGAATCAGACAGCGAAGTCCCACTATCAGGGGACTTCAGCTCACACACATCTCATGCCCGCACATTTATAGCACAGAATGCAGGTAAAAAGACAAGCTGAGAAGTGGCAATGTAAACATTTACCACAAAGGAATAGCTTAATACAGGATTTCATACCATCAATTTTCACTTGATTACTTTGACATTCAGTGCAAGGAAGGAGATTAAACTCTTCAGCTTGATGCATTGAATAATCTGTACTGGCAATGACTATTCGGTCACCAGGTAACCAACTCGTAACCTCATCTGCCAAGTGAAGAATTATTCCTTCGGACATCTCCACTTTAAATCCATTTTGAGGCACCCCTGAAAAAATGAAGTCATTGATTATTTTACAGTGGTGCATGACACCACCATGCAATGAGCCAAAGAGCATAAGCATTTAATTTTATCTAGAAAACTGCATGCTTGTGAGAGCAGAGCTCTAGCCACTAAATACTTCAAAGTCATCTCTTTCTAGGCAGGTAACGTTATTTTATGAGAGCATTGTGGCTTAGTTTGGTCACTAGGCACATGTGCAAAATTCTACAGCACTATCAACACCTCATCATTTAGGTTTACAGCAGCTGGAGAAGGAACAGAGCAAAGCACCCGAAAGGGGACAACTGTAGGGAGACACTGGACCTTTCACCCATCCGCTGAAAGCCGTGACAGTGAAATGGATTCCATCGTAGGTCTGGAAATCTCTCTGAGCTACAGCTAGCCCTGTTGTCCCATTCCCATGATAGTCTCTCTTGTCTTCCACTGTTGCAAGCGGGTCCCCACCAAGGATCCCCACCAGAGCCCAGGGCTGCCTGCGCAGGAGGGAACACGCGGGTTAGAGGCTGCCCGGAGGAGAACAGCGCACAGCTTTGCGCAGGAGGGGATGGTACAGAGCAGCCCGCCCTCCCGGGCCCCCTCCCGGCTCGCTGGGAACGAGGAGCGGCCGCTGCCGCGGGACTC
>VZSV01000026.1:3864198-3895041 GCA_013398735.1 Nothocercus julius | reverse complement strand
AAAAAACCAACCAAACAAAAACACCCCACACATTAGTTGACACTCTTGGAAAACAAATCCCACAAAATAACTTATCTGGACTCACGCAGCCAGGAATTCATTTTTTACAGTGACACCCTGGTAGCTCTAAAATATGCTTAACAGCTTCTTAAAGGCTAAAATTATACATCCAAATGAGAAGACGTTAGCAGTTTCTTGGAACAGAGAATGTTTTTCTAGCCTATTTCAAAGCTTCTTTTGTAGAATTACATAATGCCCATTTTCCATAATCTAAAACTATTTTTTTTTCTTCAAACAGGATCTCAGATATGCAGTCATATAAGCAGTTTCATGAGTTGGCCACAGACTTTTATTAATAATTCTAATGTTGACCAGCACTAGGGCTGTCTTTTGTTTTTGGAAATGTCTGAAACTGTGATGTCCTGTTGAGGACAACTTTTGGAGGTCATCTTATCTGGAGTAGCTGTATCATGAAGATGAGCTTGGTTTCCACAGAGCTCAAGTCTGCGGAACAAAAGAACACATGTGAAAATGGGGAAACAGCCACTCTGGATCTATGGAAGTGCACAATGAAAGATGCATATAAATATCTGAAATAAAAAAGGGAAGAGCAATCCTGAAAGGAAGATCAGGCAAAATCTGCCTATTATATCACCAAGACAGCAGCTTGGAAGTCCCATAACTTGGGAGCACTTAGAGTTAAGACTGGACAACACACACACAAGGATTATAAGGATCCAAATGACACAGAGAAGGCCGAGTGCTTCATTCCCTCCCTTCCCAGGGCAGAAACTCCAGTTTTCTTTGCAAGTCTAGGGCCAAGTGAATGCTCAGACTCCAAGAAGGCACAAACATACTTCCTTTGCTGGCCATCAGCAGCAGGCCTCCCAACAGGAATCATCACAGCTGTTTTCAAACATCTCTAAGCCACGAAATACCATTTTTCATTAAACAGTTGCACACCATTTAAAAATAGTTACTTTTACATTTCATTTACATACAAAGTTGAGTGGAGAAGCAGCTTGATACTTAAGAACATTTTTACACCCAAGGAATGAACCAAACATTTAAATTCAAGTTATCCTATCAAGTTTTCTGTACTCTGCATTTCCTTTTTGCATGAAAATTATACCCCCAATAAAATTCCAAATTCAGTAAAATCTAATCCATGCATCCTTTATTCCATTACAATCACTGCGTTGCATTCTAGCAACAGGACACAAACTGCAATCAATCTGCGATCAATTTATACAACAATCTGAGGCTTACAGTACATTTAAGGCCTTTAAATTTGGAAAAATTAGACCTATGCTAGTAGTGTAACAATATTAAGTGTCTTGCATTTCTGATGCATATAATCTGTGCGATTCCAGTGTCAAAGAATCAAATTACCTCTAAACTAAAAAGATCAGTTCAATGAAAATTTAGTTACATAAATTCATCAAAACATAAATGTGTAAATTGTTTTGCCCTGGAAACTTTATAAAACTTTAATAGCAAAATAATATAGGGATAAAAACATATTTTAACAAAATGTATTCAATCATATACAAACCAGAATTTTGCAGTTTATTGTAGCTAGACTTAAATTAAAACTACCAATTAAGAATCTATGCACAATGAAAATTCAAATATGTACAGTACTTTTAAAAAGTCTACAGGAATGCTTTACAGAAGGAAATGTCAGTTATGGCTATTATTCAGACCATCTGAATATTAAAATGAGTCTTCTAGTAGCAAATTTACACATTTATTTTTAAACAAAAGAGATTTTGTCCATTTTTCCTTTAAGAATACTCCAGTTATGTTTATACAGGTAATTGAGAGGTTATTACAGAATTTAGCCCCATATAGTAGTTTGCTTATTTTCAGGAAAAAAAAAAAAAAAAAAAACTATTTAAATAATTTACTTGGGAAGATCAGTAAGTTAACAAAAGAACACGAAGAGGGAGAAGGGGAGATGTTCATCACAATAACTTTCCAGTTACAATACCACAGCTAGAAAAACGTTACAAAGAAAGTACTCCCTTAGACTGAACCCACAACTGATTGTTTAGAACAAGCTGCAGCTCATGACAGTTGTGTCCTACATACTGAGAATGTTGGGAAAAAAAAGTCTTTGTAGGACAAAAGTATAAACGATCAGAAGTGAGACAGATAAAAACTGACCTTTGATTAATACAGCACTAGGTAAAAAGTGTCCCCATAAGCAGCTAGTATTCCCACTTTCTTCAGGGCAACAAAGCTAAAAATTGTTGGAATTACAGTAGTTGACCATATTGTGTGCATTAGTAGAATCATTTCCAGATACAAAAGACAAATTTCATCAGCTGTATGATTAGAACACCCTAAAGTCAGGGCATTTCTTCATAGTATAAAGCTATTACAGCTATCCAGTTAAAGCATGTGCAAAAACAGGTAATTTCTTCCGTTCACAGTAACTGAGGTAAAATCAGGTAGACTTCTTCAGGAGTTGGGAAGTTCATGAGATATGAACTGTTTTAGTCTCTCTAGGTACTGTGCATAAAGCTCTATGTCATTATGCCCAGCCCCTTCCACCCAGAGGGGCTCTACCGCTCGCGGACATCGCTCATACATCGCCAGGCCGTGGGAGAAATCAATGACCTCGTCTTCGGTACCATGGATTACCAGCACAGGAGAAGTTACTTTAGAGATCTTGTCAATGCTGGGGGACGGAAGAGAAAAACACTGCTCAGTCTGGGGCTTTTTATGTTTGCACCATTTAAGAAAGCAAGTCTAGTTATCGTTGCCACATGCCACTTGGATAAGACAACAGACTTTACAAAGGGGTCAGTCTAATGGCTTAAAGTAATTAAAAATACAGACGTCAACATACTGATTTAAAAACAGGTTTAAAGCAGCTGCATGAAAATATGAAGTTAATTAAAAATTAAGACGCAAGCAAAAGCAACAGCCTTCACATCAGTAAACCTAAGACTCCAATATTCTCGAGAACAGTCACTGGTATTCCAGTAAACAGCAGACTGTAAACACATTTTTGTCTCCGTCTCACTGTTTTGCCAAAATCAGACTTTGTGTCAGTTAAAAAGTGTTTAAAAATAAAATGCAATGCATTTCAATTTGCCTGTGCACAACCTTTGGTTGTGCTTAGCTGTACACAGAAAAATATCCCAAGAATGTAAAAGAAACATCAGAATTATGTATGGATAATTTGTTTCATAGTTTTCATCACCATATTCTTACCACAGCTAAAATATAAATATTTAATCATCAAGATGTTATGTAAACTGAAGTCTTAAGCCCACAAAGGGTCTGCCTCTTACTTGCATGATGTGCCAGCTCTGCACAGTTACCTACAGATTTCTATGCTTCGTGTCGGTGGCTAGATTTTAAATTCTCATTTTTTGTAGGAAACCAGGGAAGCCCTTTCACTACAGTACTCAGTTAATGAAACTTTTTTTTTTCCACTTCTATTCACAGAACATTAAGCTAGATAATATTTGTATTTTGCAGAAAATTGGAAAGCTTCCCATTGCCAGCTCAGCAACTCATAAGGCAGTATTTAAACTGCACATTAGACTTACTTAGTATTCTTAGCCACACCACTCTGCAGCTAGAAAAACCTACAGAGAGCACATTCTCATGGAGTCCCAACATAAACGCACATAATAGCAATTCACTGTAGGTGCACACAGAACTATTTTGTCTCCTGCTGTGAAAACAGGCAGCTGAGCTGTCCACATTCATGGATGTGCACACATGTTTATTTTCACCGCTTACAGTGTAAGTGAAGTCAGTCTGATGGCAACCAACAGTTTAGTAGGTTAAGAGCAAAATACTTGAGCACTACAGTCCATCTGTTGTCAATGTCCTCCCCCTTTTATTTCTTTTAGAACTGTTATTTGATTTAGCTGATAACAACTCACCACTGTTCGTTTTGTAAATAGAGCTATTTTTAAAGCTTTGTTTTTCCTCTAGCAGAAACGTTTGCAAATATTAAAGTTTAAGGATGATGAACAAGTTTGTGAAGAGCAATTGCAACAATTTACGTTTCAACTTATTTGCTAGAATACTGTACCCGGGGACTAGTTATAGTTCCTATGAGAGCCATATACTTGGTCCTCTGGCTGTTCAGGCACACAGATTTATGGATTTGTTTTCCAACCCTTCACACTACTAATTTTGATCTGTGGAGACCAAGATGAAACGAGCATGACAAATGCTATGAATATCCCCTACATCACTCACTGCAAACGTGCCCTTCTGAAGCAAAGCCAAGTTTTGCAAAAGGCTTCAGCAAGTCTCATATGCTCCTTTCCATGGACCACTTGGATTTTTTTTCAATCTGCCTTTTCCCCCATCCTTCCCACACAAGTCTGCATACCCCTGCTGTGACTACATACTTGTCCTCTTAAATCACACTAATGCCTGCCACATATACTTAAGCTGTATTTTTATATATGACATGCCCTGTCCCAGAAAGCATCATTTTATTCAACAATTCTCCTTCTGCTAAACATACTTGTAAAGCTCATCCCTGACAAGCACTGAAGCCTTTCTTACTTAAATGAAAGTCTCAAGCAATAATCCATTTTTAATAACACTGGAAGCTTAACTGTACAAAGTGATCACAGTCAAGTGTTTTAAGATATTTTCTTAATCATTTGTAAGAAGTTAGTAAAACTCATCACAAGTGATAAAACTTGTAATGTAGAATTAAAATAAGTTCTAGAAAAATAATTACATAATTAATAACATGAAGACTGTCTGTGAAAACAAAAACCTAAGTGGCCAGAGGTATGGTTTTTCTCATCAGCTCCATAGAAATGATTCTTTTCAATTTCCATATAGTAAAATCTTTCAACAGAGATAAAAAAAGTGCAAACACAGGTAAAATGAAGCATCAAACGGAACTTTTGAAAATTTTGAATGTATGCAGTATTTTGAATATTGAATGCTGTTAACATGAAGAGCAGACATCTGGAAATGTATCCAAAACCATTAGTACATTTCATTGACTAATTTTCAACTCCTTGGACTTAGTTTTTCTCTCATCTAAACTGGGTCAGATAAGAAGTTTTAGAAGACTCCAAGAACATCTGTCATTCCCAAGTATTTGGATTTTCTTTAATTTAGATCTCTTGTAATTTCTTTTCAAATGAGACACTGGGTTATGAAGACAAATGCCTTCTCTTGAAACAACCTGTATATAGCTTTCTGCATGCAAAATGTTACAGAGCTCCTTCAACAAGCATGGCATCTTTGGAAAGAAGGACAGTAACAACAACAAAAAACACAACACTAAAAGACATTCCTGCAAATCACAGAGGAAATGCAGAACTGAGCAAAAAAAGAATCACCACTCCAGATTAACACTCTAGCTTCTGACCCTGGCTTGTTCTTTCCCTTTAAAGCGGCCATAATGTATAGCTGCTTCTTTGCTGATCTGGTAAAACTGCAGCAATATACTAGGAAGCAACTTGAAAAGAGCACATTCATTTCATGCTACCATATTATCTTTTAAATCAGAGTCAACTGAAATGTTACAGAGTGTACAATTACTAATTTGTTAGTCATTAGCCTGAAGGACTTAATAGTGCATTAGCTAAGCTATTATTTCAAAATTGCTAACATAAAAATTCTGATGCTAACAAGTCAAAAGACCAAAAAAAAAAAAAGGGGGGGGGGGGGGGGAGAAAAACAGTTGTAAACACCAACTCACTGAGCCATCATGTCAGTTTGAGACTGTTATCAGCCTGTTTATAGTGTGAATCTCCCCTTTGATTTAGGAGGTGTGTTTATCTGGAGTTCAAAATTCAAGTCACAATTTAAGAAAAGCTCCCTAGAAAGTTATCCAGCTTGTTCCTTTCAAACCTGGAAGCAGCACACTGAGTACACAAGAATCCCTCTGCAGCATTTATACGTACCTTGGAAAAGCATCAAAACAATACGTTTTCCTGGTGTCAGGAAAAGCTACCCGTAATCCAGACATCAGGGGAGAATGAAGGATTACTGCTGCACACTCGTACCGAGATGCCAGGTCCACTGTAGGGACAGTACCAATGCTCTGACCATACAGGATAATGTTCTCAGGACTTACACCATACCTGCAGAGAAAATAAACATCAGTTTAAAAAATATTTTATATCATAAAAACAAAATACATAAGGGAAAAAAGGAATCCCTTCCACCCGTTGTACTACTTCAAAATTAACTCCAAGCAGGCAGGAATTTACAAGTCTAAATTTTAAAACGGTGCCATAAACTAAATAATTGAAACATTACATAGATTTAATAGAGCTAGTCCTCAAAGGAGAGGTGTTACTTGGCTGGTAAATCTCTACCACCTTCATGGCACCTCCTTTCTTTCATTGCACAGCAGAGCAAATTTTAAATCAGATTCTCCCCTACCCACAGTCAACACCCAAAACTTTCATTTAGATAACCTGAATCTTAATAACCTTCCCACCATTTAATAAAATGGCTACTGCTCTACCCTCCCCCTCCTTTCCACATAACTGGAACAAAAAGACTAAACTGCCTTGTTAATGTATTTAAAGATATTTTGTTTTTATAAGGATTTTGGAGAGCATAATTTTGTTCTTTGTTTTTGATCATTGTAAGTTTCCTCAATTTTTCTTTCCAGTTTAAAATATCATGCTAAATATATTTTACAATGGTAAAGACATATCATACCATAAAATTCAGGGATCACAGGGAGTTTTGGATGGCTCCCAAATATTGCTAAGCTACGAAGATATCCTCACTGTGTGCTGTTTCACAGCTGCACATAAGTGGAATCTGAATTAGTATCATCATCAACTTAAGAGTATGCAAAGTATAAAGGAGTTTAAAATAGTTTCCCAGTTGGGAGGGGGACAACAAGGGATAGGAAGAAGCAAAGAGTCTAACAACAGTATTTGGCTACCACAACTTGAGAGTTGCAAATCAAAGGTGTTAGTTTATTATAGAGTATTTATCCAGAAGGCTTCAGTGCCAAGTGGAACTGCCCGCTGCAGGTTGTATAAAGAATAATTCAGGATGGAAAGAAAACACATCTCTAGCAGAAAACCATTTGTTAGAAAACATCTTTCTGCCAGTCTAGCCTGGCTAAGAACCTGCTGTCACCGCTCTGACAATGAAAACCAAAACCTATAGCTCTGGCTGCTCCTGCTGGACACTTGGAAGGTTTTCGGCTTCTTTCCCAAGTTGACAGCAAGGCATCTGGCAGCCCTAGATAATACTCGACTTTCAAGCAAATGAAAAGGAACTTGCAAAAGGAAGAACAGAAGTTACAAAAGAAGGAGTGGATAGCACTAATCATCCAACTGCAGGCTGTCGAGATGGCTCGGTTTTATGATGAAGTGAAAACACGCTGCACTGTGGCCTCTGAAGCTGGCATTGCCTTAATGTTTCTGTATTGCTGAGCATAAGGGAGCTTTTGGCCACTACTGAAATATGAATAAGCAACTGTATAAAAACATCTCCCTGGAGCAATATTTTATCCCCTTGGTAACCAAGCAGCAGCTCACGTTGGTGGTCCATTACCACAGCCAGGGCACGGTGTTTTTCAAGACATGCTGCAAAGCTCTTTTAGGAGATTTTTCTTTCCTTTTACAGTTAGAATCAGTCCAGCACAGAGCAGAAGCGAGCTGATTCTGATGAATATGTTACCAGGATCTTAGAGCAAAGTCTTGTCCACACTGACTTCATTCCAGCTGTTGGCAGGGTGGGGGAGCACATATCTTTAAAGGCAACGCATGGAAACTATGCATCCAATTTTGCTGATCTACCCCCTCTTGCAGCCCCAAAGGGGAAGAGAAATGCAGAAACAGCACAAAAATAAGGAATGGGATCAGAAACCCCTACACAGCACTAAAGAAGGGGTAGAGTGGCATTAATGCTTACAGGTTTTGTGGTATCTGAACTCCAGCATCATGCTAAATGCAAAGTCCCCTTCCTAAAGGGTTTACAACCTAAGCGTAATGTGTAAGAATCCCTGGACAACACAGGAAAGCAGAGGGTAATAAAAGAATTCCTTTAACACATCCAGTCACTTTAGTATTGCAATTTTCTTCAACATTGATTTGCTTTGGATTCATTTATGATGTGTTTCTGACAACAGCTTATACTGTACGTGTAGCATCTTGCTGCCATGGCAATAGGTACTCCAGAAACATAAATCAAGCCAATCTCAGTTTCACAGTAGACCAGTTAAAGCATTTAAAAAATGTAAATCTCTAAATTTAAGATTAGCATCACTGAAAATTCTAACTATTCATATTTAACCCTTCAGAAAGTCAACATGGCAGCTTTGCCAGTATATCCCAACACAGTGACTTACTGTACATTGTAGCCTGATATGCAGTAAAATATCTTTTCTACTTCATACTACTGCTAACAGACAAGTAAAAACATTTCTCAGATTGTTTGATTTAGGGATAGACTTCTCAAAATAGAACAGTTACTGAAACAAATTTATCTTTCTGTGCTCATTGCCATTACACCACCCATCAGAATGGGACACAGCAAGCTCATCGCAAACATCAGGAAAGACGTTGACGCATAAGATATATTTATTGCAAGGCCAAAGGACACATGACAACTCCTAAGCAAGGTCCAGGCGCAACTGATGTGTACAAGGTGTTTCAAGGGGACAGCAAAGTTTTAGCTCCGTGGCATACTTATTCTTAATAAATGCTGCTCAGCCTGGGATGCTGGAAGAGTTGTTGGTTTAACTGAGGTGCAAAATAACCCAGTGGAGTTATTTTTAAGACAGGATCTTTTTAAAGTCTGAGACTCTTCTCCATTCTCCATAAAATCCTTTAGAGTTTTAAAGACTCTTCTGAACTGTCCACCACCATATGGAAAGTGCAAGTAGAGAGGTGAGGAAGAATAGCCATGCATGAGAAGAAAACCATGAAAGAGAATGTGAAGTTACCTGAAAGAAAAAGCGAAGAATGAGTCATAAAGGCAAGAGAGACTTTTCAGAGGAATTCTGTTACAGTTTGCTCTCCTATTAAGGAAGAAAGTTATTCCATGAGCTAAACAGCAGAGCTAAAAATATCCTTTTTGAAACATCTTGAAACAAACGAGCTTTGCTTTTTGTGAACACAAGGCTCCCGGGGGGGATGCAAGGACCCCCGCTGAGTTTACCTGGACCAGCTCCAAAACAAGCAGGTGCCATTCAGAAGCCAGCCTTCAAGAAAAGCAAAATAGGAAGCACTTCAAGCAGCTATCGTGAGCATATGCAAAAGGGTGATTTGAAGGGGGCCCCTTTTTTCAACCAGAGGTCAAATATTGAACAACTTAAAACCAAACAAATGAAACAAAAACACAACTACAATAAAAAACCACACAGGCAACCATTTCTCTTCTCTCTGCCCAGAAATATATGCCAGGTGGCGAAGTTGTCCAATCTTGTCGACTCTCGATAAGCCCTGAGTAGCTTATGTGGATTGTGGACTTCATCCCTCACGGACAAGCCAGCTGCCTTAGCAAGCAGGACAGCTCTACGCATGTGGGACGTCCTCCTGTGAGCCAGCTCTGGCTAAGATGTTACCACCTCAATTTATATCGATTAGGTGGAAACAAGCATTTTAGAGCAATTCTGGTCTCCTTATACTAGCACAAATGTACTCTGGAAGTCACTGAAGGCAGCCATGTCACTTCCAAGACTTTGGCACTTGCTCCTGTGCAGAGGAATGTGAGATCTTGGTCACAGCAGCAGAACAGGAGGGGGGAGGCTGGAATCATCCGGGAGGTCTGGGAGCAATTAGGAAGGCAGACAGTCATTTCCAGTTCAGTTCCATCAGCTGTGTGGTCATGGGAAGGGCCACATCTCTCCCCATGCCTCAGTGTCCTCATACCACCAAAATGTCAGTATCTGTCATATTTGCAAAGTATGTGAGATTCCTGGATGTCTGCTATGCAAGAACTATGAATGGCCATAAAAAACATGAGCATAAGATGCTGGTTTTTTTTTTTTTTTTTTTTTTTTTTTTTCAGGAGTTCGCTTCTGGGTGATGCACAGAGGAAGTTTACCACTGCTATTTTTACTCTTTCTCCATTGGAAGTGTCAGTGGCCATGGCTGCTCAGGGACAACAAACATGTCTTACATCTGAAGCCCCGCAATAGTCACAGCCAGAGTATCAGCATCTGTGCCAGTCCTCAAAGGTGCTAAATCCATATTAATGAGACCAGTTCTGCCTTCAGGCAGACTGAATCAGTGCAGTTAAGCACCCCGGACACTTTTTGGTGCTGAAGTTTCGCAGGTTTTACTGTCCCAACATTCCCTCATCACCTGGAAAGCAGAGCATGGACAGAGGAATGTGGGCACAGCAATAAGGGCACATCAGAGGCTTCAAGCTATTAAATCAGTCCCAGTTATCCTATCTAGACAGGGAAGCCCTGAAGCATTTGGACTGCAAAAATCCCATTTCACAGTGCTGCAGAGACCTAGTGTTTTGCTTCTGCTAAACCCGTAGGCAGCTATAAGTGACCAGCTTCCTCCTCAGAACAACATAAGTCAACCAAGTAAAACCCATAATACGGGCTGTGTCTTGAACATAAATTCCATAGCTTAATCTCATGTTCAAAAAACAGTAAGAGAACTTTGGCCAATAAATATGACTAAAAATTATTTACACAATAAAAACAAAGCACTGAATTTCACGTCACGTTTCAGCAGGCACCACTTCAGCATCTAAGCCAAAATACCACAAAAATCACATGGTGGATTTTCAGCATAAATGCCAAGACTTACAGAAGGGCCTTGGATTAAGGATTTTTGTGTTAACCATAATATTAACTGTCAAATCAGAAAATTAGAATTAATTCAAGAATCACAGGAAACCTAAGCATACAAGATTCCCTTTGCCATATTCTCACCCTAGTTTCCTTGAATTCACACAAATATAGGTCTGAAAAGTCTTGTGCTTTACTGAGCGCAACAAAGGTTGATACTCTAAATTATGAGATGTCCTTCTCTTCTTCCTCCTTCCCATTCAGCCCTCAGAATAAGTTCTATGGGACTGAAGTTCATGCATAGTGGACTCTGACTTCACATTTTCACTCTGCAGTAAGAGCCAAAAGAAGCCTGCTTAGTATTCTGGCTTATGAAACTGCAAGAAAAAAAGACCTTTTTTTGCATATATCTGAACACACTGTCACAGGAGCATAAAAATATTTCTGCAAATGTGTTCGCACTCTAAACAATTTAAATGGCTGCCAGAAACATTGAATCCAGAAATTTTACAGTTTGATGGTGCTATTTCTAGTGATTTACTGCCTCCCAGATAGTCTCGAGAAAATATGAGCATCATTTGGTTAAGCTACTGAGAAAGCCTAATATTAATATGGTTCATTCTGCAACTTCATTACGCAACCCCATGACACCTGAAAATACCCTCTTAATGGCAATTCTGCAAGTTCCCTATTAACAAACACCACAGTAATAAAGGTCTGCTGGACTATGGGACTATAGCTGTAATCTACGGATGCATCATATCTTTTATCCTAAATAAATGGATCAAACAGAAGTAACTTGGCCTCCTCTACCCTCTTCGGTAGGAAGATAATTTTCATCAGTTCCACAGTTGCAGTTACTTACTTATCTCCAAAGCATGAATCACTGCATCTTGGTTTCTGCCTTGTGATAATCACCTATATACATTACCAAATACTGACAGCAGGGCTCAAAGTTTAACCACCTCCTTATCCAGGATAATAAATATCAATATTTAGTGAGTTCAATCAACCCTGGCAAAAAACAGATGATCTACCAATCGCTGAGTAGTAAAGCCACTGATGGTTTATCCTGAACAACTAGAGTAGGTTAAAAATATATAAAAATATAAAAGCTATTTCATGTTTTTTTTTTCAAGTAAAAACTGCAATAAAATTACATTTTAATTGAATTAAATTGCTGGATTGTTCCCTCCACATCTATTTGGAGAGAAGCCTAAAACTGAATCTAGGGCATCAGTTGTCACAATTTCTAATCGCTAACCAGATGTATTTCTAAGAGCACAGCCTCAGTCATGTAAGTCTTACAGCAACCATAACATAAGTAATTACAACCTCCCACAACACTCAGGCGCTGCTTCTTTCCAAGCGCAGCAACTGCCAAAGGCATTTGTGCATGCACAGAGTGAACTGAAAGAGCTAAAAAAAAAAAAAAACCCTCCTCTTTTGAGATTACTTTTTCACCTAGATTAGTTGAGTGTGACGCACAAGGTGTAAATGGCTACCTAACCGTGAGGGCATGGTGCATAGTAGCCTCACCTCACTAAACAAATACCTTTCCTTAGACCAAATGAGCAAGGGGTGTTGGGAGAGACAGGCAGATTTTGGGGTGTGCAAGCCACTCTCCTCTTCCTCCTCCCACTTAGGTCTTATGAACAGTCATTTCTAGTGACCAATCTTCACATCCTCAGACCGCTACGGCTATAACACCACTAGCAGAAAGCCAGCTTGGACAGCACCGCTGCTCAACTACAGCTCAACCCAATGCCTTGCCCAACCCTTAGCTAGCATGGAACTGGTTTGTTTGATCACAAGTTCAAGAGAAATTTGTCACACTGTAAACATAGTATTTAAATGAGTCAGATGTTGAGACGGAGATTAATCCTTTCCCTGTAGGAAGAGGAAGGAGATGCTCGTTCCCAAACTACTGCCTCTTGGACAGTCTACTCTCCTCTCGGACATCACGCTTTAGGAGACAAGCGGAGAAGAGGCACTAACGGACCGGCTAGCAGGAACGCGGGACTGCCACCACCTCACGTTCTCACCAGCTTCAAAGGAAGAGATGAGAATAACAGGTCAGGACCAGTTGCTACTGCCTTGGGAATGTCAGATGACATCTGAGGTCCCTTTTAGCTCTGTCTTCTGCAGTTGTGTGTTAAATTACTTCCTCCTCCTTAGCCTTAAGCATAGACTGGTGAAGATGTTACGTTTCCAAGCGTTGCATGCTTTCCTTAACTGAAGGAAATCTTCTGCTCAGGACTCTGTGCAAATAAGCACTGGCAAAAGGTAAACCCATTCCCTTGCTTTTCTTCCAGCTTCAACAGTATCTCCAAACCCAACTGAATCCCGAGGTTTATTGGAAGATTTCAAACCACTCCACAGCAGCATTCCCCCATGCTTGTCTTCCACATTTTTTGAGCAAGGTTACACTATCCTAGTGCCTGGTTGCCCATGGTGGTAGTAGGGTTGCTCTGCAGACTTTCTTTTGCTCTTCAAAATTCAGGCTCTGTCAACATCACCACTTACTGCTAATGATCTCCAAGCAGAGACCATTCAAGCATAATCAGAATTTTCAAAGTATTTTTCTGAGATGGTAGAAAGATACAGGAAACATAAAAGCATAAAATATATTTGATGGCACGCCCCATCAGCTGGGAGACATGGCTTCTGCAGTTTAGCATTCTGGCAGAAATCCCTTCCAAGGTAGCTGAGCAGTGGCAAAAATGTGATACATAAAACAGAATGGGCAGAAAATAGGCACCTTCTCCTTGCAAAATTGTCGCTTTAAGAGCAAAAATTTTCTTACCTAGTTAAGAAATCATTTGTTTTTTCTTGCAGAGAGCTCAGTAGTATTTATAACCTAATTTCTTACTCTAACGACCTAGAATACTACCTTTTGTTGTTCACATCAAACTGTGCTTTAGTGTGGCTCATATAAAGTAGCTGTTATAAACATACAGATTTAGAACAGTTGCTCCTGTAGGACTGAGACCTCTACATCCCCCCCCAACAGCACCACCGCTTAAGATATGAGGAAATAACAGATTTATTAAACATTGAAATTTAAGCATGAACTTGTCCCGTGGGCACACTGATACAAAAAAATGACTGAAGTACAGTTCCTCTATGAACTTTCATATTGAGCAAGCAGCTCAGAAGCAAAACTGGACTCTCTTTGCACAAACACCGATTAGCCCCACTATGGCCAAGTCTCCAAACTCTATCATTCCACTGTTTACAGCGATACAGTTAATGACAACAGGGTAATCCTCAGTGTGCATTCATGTAGCAAGAGGAAGAAAGCAGTTTCCCAAATGAATCCCTGGAGTTTTTCTTCAGTTTACCTGCTGATAGAGATCTTAACCAGTCAAGAGAGCAGGTCAGAAACAACACAGGAAGTCATGAACAAATTATTCTGATTCCAAAGGCACAAACTGCTGCCTTCTGCTTGCAGTAAAACTGTGACCTACCTCTAACTTTCACAAAATATTGTATGTGTACTCCTTGCAGGACTTAGTTGCTCAGTTTTCTGACTTTATGCATATTTTCTGCTAAAAAGGCTTACATTTCTATAATGTATAAATTACTTGCAACCAAAAACCCCTGCTGAAAATGTTCTAACATACAGGTACACCAGAGAACAGCAAGCACATGACAAACACGGAGAGCTGCTACACAGGGCACTTGCACCATCTTCAGTAAACTTCTGTTCTAAGCGAAAAATTTCAAATAAAGGTAACACCTTTTATCACACCAGATTACGTAGAGAAAAGATCAAATCTAACAAAAAAATAATTCCAGACTAAACAAAAGGACAGAGTTAATTTACACAGTATGAAAATTTAACCTACTAAACCACAAAGGACACAACAGTATCCCTAGAGGAAGGCTCCAAGCCTGATGTGTGTTAAACTGACACCAGTTTTCACATTTCTCAAAGTGTTTTTGAAATCACATTTGAACAACAAGTGCAGCTTTCTGACCTTGGTGTCCTGCAATTAAGGACTGACTTCAAAACACTTCAAAAGTTACCAGCCCCCCATGAGTACTATGGGAAAGGGACAGAGATTCAACAGAGCAACATAGACATAACTGCAAATTTAAAAGCAAAAAGATTTCCTCTTAAAGAATGTCAATGCCAGGTTTGAAGATACCCACATGCTCTGTTCTCCTCATACTTGCTTTGCTTCTTCCAAAGAGCTTTCTCAGGGCAGTCTTGCTTTATACTAGTCAGTCCCATGGCACAGGGGGTAGATGAGATGCTAAAACAAATCTCTCACTCCAGATAGTTTAAGAGCAAGCATTGGAGTTAGTCTAACGAAGTATCTCGCATTTAATTAAGGTGCGCTGTAGCACAGAACCATGCAAGACAGAAGCTGAGCTTTATTTATCAAAGACAGGAAACCCTTACTGGACAGTAAGAACTACTTGTATTGACCACAGCATCAATAATTCACAAGAACTCAGGCAGCCACATTCCATTATATACTCTTTACTGTAACTGGTATACAAAAATCCATATGGCCAGTCTCCGTGGTACATTTACCTAACAGGGACAAAGGAAATGCTGTTACTCGCCCAGTGAAACCGAGGCCACCGCATCTCCGTGCGTGAGGAATTCATTATCTTCACCCCCAGCTCCTCACACCCACCTCAATGTGCTGGGGTATTTTGATTTAAGCTGCATACATCACACTGCACATTTCCCAGTACAGCAGAGGTGACACAAATGACCATAATCCTCCCAGCACTTAAAAATGTAACATTTAAGAATATGGCAATTCTTATAGCCTTGCAAAACACGTGCACTTTTGTTTTGGACATTCTACGCTCAAAAGTAGAGAACAGGATAAACACATCTAAAACTGCACTCCTATACAGGCTTTTAGGAAAAACAAGAAAGATTTGGTGATCTCCATGTACCTAAAGGGTGCTTTTATATATAGATTTTAGGTAATATAAATGTGTCAATTCACCCAGATTAACCGTTGTTGAAAACTCTCTTCCAATTCCTAGGCATTAAAAAAAAAAAAAAGAGTGCAAATATTAACCGTGGTTACCCAGTCCCTCCAATCCTGTGCTTTCCGAGCTGTTCCTTACAGCTCGGCAGCTTGCAGGGGGGAGCGCCCCGCTGCCGAGGCCGGGCCGCAGGGTGAGCCAAGGCCGCCTGGCTGGGCTCCCGGCCCGGCTGCACATCGCTTATCCCGCTCGCTGGCCTCGGCAGCGGGACCTGGAGGCTTCATGGGCCCCACGGCAGCAAACTCCCTGCTCTCAAAGTCCTTCTGCTCGGGAGCAGCGTTTTTATTCAAGCCCCAGGCCTCCCGTGTCATGAGCTGGGGCTCCTTGTCTGGAAGGCAGTGCAGTGGTTTCTGCTCTACCTGTCTCCAAGGTTTCTCCCTTTCTCTGGCAAAGGCAGGCCTCAAAGCAGGAAAGAGCTGCTGAAGGCTGCAGTCCATATCAGGCAAGATGAAAATGGAACTACCTTGTTTTCTTTAAATAGAATGGGCTGCAGTTTCTGGAATTACTGTTATCACTGCATGGGCACATACAGCGACCACCCTGCCCCTCGTGCATGACTGCCCTATGGTTTGTTTTTGACACCAGCTTTGGCTGAGCAGCCTTCATGAGACAAACCTACCTACGGAAACAAATCTGACCATAACTCTTAACCACAGCGCGATGCTCGCCCCACCTAAAAGGTCGTGCTTCTAGGCTGGCACAGCTGATGAGCTGCACATGCTGCAGCTCAAGGGAAAAAGCCACTGCCAGCATACAAGGACTGTAAAGCAGAAGTACATATAAGTGCTTCCGGAGGCAGTTGTCTAGATCTTCCTAAAAATAAAAGTGTTTTCTGGAAGAGAAGTGTTAAACTGAAGAGTGCTAAGAACAGCTCAGTTGGAAAGCGCTGTCCTACCTGCATGACACAGGAATTAAATGGTTTGAGAAGCTGGAATTAATCCTTTGAAGACAAATGTTCTGAGTAGATGGTTACATGTCTTCACTCGGCTTCTGGGAGGCTTGAGGGGGAAAAAAAGTCAAAGCTGATTACAAGCTTCAGAAACTTCCATTCATATAGGGCTAGGCCCCAAAACTGCTCCATCCCAGCACTGAAATAAAACAGAAGCACTTTTTTCTTTTGCTTTAATTTTTGCCTTTCTTTTACACCTATTCCTTTCCACCTTTCTTCCACCTATTTACTGCATTTTTGTTTAGGCTCTGTCTCCAAATAAAAAGTTGTTTCATCCATCCATCCAAGGTTTTTCCAAGATCCTGATTTTTCAGGTGATGAAAACAGATTAACAGCATTAAGTGACTAGTTTTTCTCTGGTTCATATTTAATAGCTTGCAAGTTATATCAGTGAAGCATGGCACTGGTACAGCATTTTCTTCAAAACGTTTATTCATAGCTATATCGAGAAGACAAGCTGGTAAAACAGATTCACTTTTATGTCCACAATGGAAGATAACAAAGAAAAGTTGAACAGACTCAACAAAAAAGCAGCGCTCATATGTCAAAATCCTATTAGAGGAGACAAAGTAAAGTCATTTTCACACTATTCCTTCAAGATTCCTGGAAATCTCCATGCAATCTCTCTTACATGGAGCACCAAAACCAAGAGGATAATGTGTGAGCTGGAATGGAAAATACCTCAAGAATGAGCAGACAAACTGGCTACATCATTTCTTCTCATCCAAAAGCATCAGTAGAGCTCAGATCATGATTTGCAAATCTCTCACAGAAAGAGGCAGAGTGGCCAAGGAGAAGACAGAAAGGAATTACAGAGGAAGAAAAAAACAGAGGTGCTAAAAAAAATGTTACGATGTTGGAGTTGGCCTAATACTCCTGAAAAGGACTGGCTACTGATATATGTAACTGATATATGTTTCCATTATATGAATATTTTATCAGCCATCCTTGTATAAAGATGACTCAGCTGGCAGGAGGACTTCTCCTTTCTCTATACACTTACATTAGTATACTCATTCACTGTAAAAGAGCAAACAAAGTTAAGACTGAACTTCTCTCAAAGCTATGCATTATCTGGTATACACATTTAAGGACTCTGCGCAAAAGCTAAGTGTAGAAGTGTCATATGTCATTAGCTGGTATTATCCAGGAGCTCATGCATCCTGTTTGGACAGTTCTCTTGAACTCTTCAGAAATATTTCATGTTTCTTTGAGCTACTCTGTAACCATCTTCATAGGTTTAAACAAGGCAGGCACTATTTTCTTGGGATTTAAAATGAAAACAACCTGCACTTCCACTGCACCTGCACTGTCTTGTGAACCCGAAATAGGAAGGCATTCTGCTTGGGTAAGCAACACTGCAACCTCTACCTTCCCCACACCCAAATAAGTGGAGGAAGCTCATCTCAATTTCCCAAGTACTGCAAACACCCCCAGCTTTATCAGTGAGACTGTCGGCACTTAAGCATCTGTGCTCAGAGAAATGGAGAATATTCATGGCCTGACAGAGACACACTGCTGCTCTGATGAATATCTCCTGCCTTCTCTCAATTACATACTTGCATCTGGATCCTTTAAATATTATTAAAAGGATACCCAAAGTGATAACTGCCACATGGAAGATGATCACTTCATGAAAACAATCTATTACTAGAAAGATTTTTTGAACACTTTTGAAAACAAGAAAGTCTTGGCATTCCTTTGTTTCTCACCATTTATTACATTTGCCATTATTATTTTTAAATCAGATTCATCAACATCTACACTTTTTTGATGTGCTACTCAAAATCCAATCTCAGAATTAAGAGTGACTTTACAGAAACAGTCTAATGGAAAAAGGTACAGGGAGTTAAAGAAACGAGGGCACGAACAGCAGCTTAGGCAATGCCTTTACAAATAAGCATACATTAAGCATTCATTTCATGCTGATGTTAAAGATTAACTTTTTACATTACAAAAATTTTCCTCTCTGACATTGACTACAGGTAATTTCTTGCCTACTTTCAGGAGAAGGTGTATTGATAGATACAGGGGATAAAATAAAATTAAAAAAAAAAGAGCTTAAGGTTTCTTACTATTTACACTGCAGTCATACAGACACAGGAAGTTACATTTCATTCCCAAACATCCTCATGTTCTTCCACTCCTGTCTCAAGTATAGACAGACTCAACCCCATCAGGGTTAAAGACCTGTTGCTCCACAGAATCTATGCATTACCCAGAGTATATTTAAGCTTACACAATTTTACTCTTCACTTTCCTCCTGTGCATGTTCATTCTTTTAAGGAACTTTCAACACACTAAATGTTAAGGTGCCAGTAACACTCAAATAAAAAGCCAAGTTGGTTAAAAAAATTATACAGCAATCACCAGAATTAACAGCACCAGATGTTCTAAAACAGCGGACCACAGAAAACTGTTTTAGAGCTTAAAATCAAATTTCCTACCCAAAGCTTTTATCTTCACAAACGCAGGGGCTAAGTCCCTCTCCCCTTTCTCAGTTAATATTACTTGAAATTGAGTACATTAAAATTTAGCATAAAGTCCCAGTTCTCCTTGTGTGTTCAGCTCAAGTGCTCCCAAAACCTGCCTTGTGATCCCCAGGAGCAAGACAACTTAGGACCACAACAGTGATTTACTAAAACAACATAGGGACTTTGTATTTAACTATACACGAACAGATTTAAATATCACTAAATTTACTGATATTAAGTAACAGATGCTAATTTAAGAAACAGACATTTCAGTAAGGGGAAATCAACAGTAACTGTGGTCTACACATTTAGAAAGGTATTAACTTTCTCATAACTTCCATACATCCACACTAGAAAATTCAATACTGAGAGAAGATCCAATATCTTATTTAGCATCATCGCTGGTACTATGGAGTAAAAGGCATTTTGCCCAAATCACGAGGTTTTAAAGACAGTCAAAAGGCACGCTCGTATTTTGTTTCCCACTAACACTATACCTAGCTAGCAGGACCAATTGCTTCTGGAATCAATCTGTTGAAAGCTTTCTTGCTAGGCAACTTCTTTTCCCTCAAAAGAGGATTGTTACCAGTATCACACAGCTGCTCCAACAGCAGCACAAGTACTGAGCTGGGGACCAAGACCAATTCTTAACGCAATCACTCAGGTGCTTCGTTCCACCTGATGCTAAAGGTCAAAACCGACTTCCCAGACCATGACGTTCGCAGCGTTTTGTTTGCCTCCGTATCTGCGACGCGGCCCCAGTGAACCAAACCCGACTGTGCTCCAGTATCACCGGAGAACAACTGGTTATGCAGGAAGAAACGTTATCAATTCAGCTAAGTGCCACTTTGGCGCTCAACCGCATACAACAAATCAGCACAGCATAAAGAACAGTCTTGTGCTGTTGGAGTGCTTATTTTTTGAAATACAAGATAACAGCGCAGTAAAGAAAGAACGAGGAGGCGTATTAATGTCTACATAAGGGCTGACCTCCAATTTGGATGGCAACTTTATGCCTATGGGGAGCTTCACCGTTCCATAACAAATGTAGTGTTAGTTACGAACTGCTGCTGGGCTTCCCCACCACCACTGATCACACTTAGCCCTCCATGCAGTTACATTTTATGAATGGCTATTCCCATTCTCCTAGTACTACAAAGCCTGCAAGAAAGAAGAAAAATAAAAATATTTAAGTGGAATTTTAAAAGAAAAAGATTTAAAGAAAGTCTGATCACATATTCCTGTGAAAGGCAGAAAAGAACAGAGTTCACAGACTATTACCCAGAAAACCTGGGAGTGGTGAAAGAATGAAAAATGAGTATCAAATCAGTGGTTTTAAATTCAGTCTTTCTTCTCCTCAAAATCCAAACAAGACCAGCTAGGTTTAAGCCAGCAGTCGTCTTTTCCAAAATGACACTTGCTTTATTATAATAAAAAAATAGAAAATTATTGTGACTGTCCAGAGAGATAAGACTCTGATTCATTTTTTTTTCCAACTGCTGAAAGGCAACTGCTTCAGGACTACATCCAAATAAGCAACATCCGAGATACTTAGGTCAAGCGCTCTTCATTATGATCATTATTAAAGTGGATTTTTGGATGGAGAGGGTAGTTTCCCGAGACAATTAGAAGATGCCAGGTTCTATTTATGTCAACAGTGTCTGTTCAGGGCCACATGCAAAATGGACTACAGCTCTTAAATGAGCTTTGACAGGAGGGTATCCAGTTTGGAAGGG
Source organism: Nothocercus julius (assembly GCA_013398735.1). Taxonomy (NCBI): domain Eukaryota; kingdom Metazoa; phylum Chordata; class Aves; order Tinamiformes; family Tinamidae; genus Nothocercus; species Nothocercus julius. Next base: position 3,874,134 of record VZSV01000026.1, on the reverse strand, counting down.
TGAGATATTTGGCACCAGCTTGCTCAGTCTCTGCAGAATAATAAAAGATGGAAAAGAACTCAGACTAGGGAGATTTAGCAGCCCCTCTACCCTCTAAAAAACATGGGTCAACACGGAGGATTTATGACAACCTATTTGTAACAAGAAATCAGATTCAAGTCATATTCAAGGCCATCATGATCTTTTAAACCACTGGTATCTTGGCTCCTTGTTAGAACAAATACAAACCAAAATAACTCTTTCTTGGAAAGACAACTATATTAGAGCTTGTATTCCTTCATAGTCAATAGCTTCTGTTAGCTTCAGATTAATTTTAAGCATAAATCAGAAAAGCAGGATACAGAACTAACTGTATTGGTTTTGTAGACAGAGAGTTCTATAAGTTTAAAAAAAAATATCCACATTATATGAATAATTAGCAAGAGCTCAGGCAAAAGGCCAGAGGGTTTCCGTATCACAGAAAAAGGAGTTTGGAAGCTGCTATTTTTTCAGCGTAAACCTAAACCTTATAGACACAGTAGTCAGGTTTTATGTCAAACACCACTTAGTTTCTTAATCTACTGCACTGATTTCTGAAAACTTCTTATATCAAAAAGATTCCTGCAATGCACGTGAAGTCACAGGGTAATTACTAACCAGTACGAGACAAAGCTTACATGCTCATAAACTAATATATATAAAAATAGCAAACCGGACCCCGCCTTTTCCCACAGCTTTGATACTTTTACAGAAGGTTAAGCTTGATAAAACAGTTACATCTAGACTGAAACACTAACATTTTTCTGTACCAACACACGTTAAAATTATGTCTTTACTAGGAGAAAAAAAACAAGACTTTATAGCAGGGATCAACAGAAAAAACATGAATAAAATGTGCAATTCAACTCACTACACAAGCTGAGGGACATCTCAGGCTAAGGGAAAGAGAACACTGCTGACAGGGTCTTGGTCAGTTGCCCCAAGGTAAGAATTACCCTGGGACATTTCCAAAACAGATTCTATACAGAATTAACTTATTTCAAATAAAAAAAGTAACATACATGCTTGAGGCAGTGCCTGTAAAACTCTGCTAGCTTTGTATCAAATAAAGAGAAAGTTGGAAAAGAGTTTTCTATATTTGCCCCTAGAGGACATGCCTCAACACCAGGACTGTTTTCTAGAAAGATGCCACTTGCCTCAGGCTGCTATGCAGCTAACATCCTATTTCCAGCAGTATAAATCCATCAGATGTTGAGGAAGACTATACAGAAATTGGGCAAAGATTAGTATCCGTACAAACCAGCCAGGCTAACACTTCAAGCAAGCTAACTACTCAAAAATTCCCTTGAGATATAAGTGGTTCCATAAACATCAAATGCAAAACGCTGAGCAGAAGCCAATCCACGTATTACAACTGGCTTCTCTTTTACTTTGCATATTACAAGACATTTTACAGTATTGTGCAACAGTTAATATGACCTTCCCACAAGCAGCCAAAGTTCTTGTTTAATTTAAAATAAATAACTCTTAGATTCCACGAAATAATGACTAAATCTAAACATTATGTTGGTTCCTCTGTGCACTGGAAAGAATATACAGTAGGTTTTGCTGCTTTGTTGATTTTGAGCACCATTTTTCAAGCTCATCAGAAGACCTCCGAACTACCCATCCAGATAATCTCGTCATTAGAAAGGAAACACTTCAAGCGGAACTATTTCAAGACAGCTTTCTTAAGAAAAGCATTGTTTTCAGAATTTTCAAACCTGCTGGATCCCGTTTTTCAAAGACGCACTAAGAGTTTCAAGTGACCATACCTATAAACAATATTACCCTTGGAACAACAAAAAGTTCTTATAATAAATACACACACGCACACAAACAAAAATAGAGGCAATATTTGGAATATTGCTAATTTAAGTGTTTTCCTCTGGACTTCTGAGACAAATGCACTAACTTAAAATCTTATGTTGCACATCAAACTCATTTATCATTTATGAGCCCACATGGAATTCCCCTACTTGAAATTTCTGTGAAGATTTCGTGGATATATTTCCATGATTGTAGGGGCTTTCCCAAAGATGCAGAAATACTCATAAAGACCAATAAAATCAAGGGATGCAGGAAGGGATGGGAAATCAAGACAGACCCTACTGTTCAGGAGTACTGCACTTTTGCAATACTTGGTCTTACAGGCAGCAAATCCAACCACAATGTAACACCAAGCTTTTATTCTACAAAAGTAACGTTTTGTTAAAAAATAAAGGCATGGAGAGTGATAGCACCAGTATAAACCTAGCACTACACAACTGGCCCGCATCTGCACCCGAGACTGTGGGCAGGCAACCTGGCTTTCCGAGCAAGCTTGAATGTGGTTTTCTCAAAGCAGCCTTTGCAATAAGGAATTACGTGCTCAGCCCTTAAGCTGATACTCTGTACTATTTATCCCATTCTTTATTCTTAGCCTTCTATTAAAAGCATCTTCATTCCTTCGTGTAGACTCAGTGCTTGCTTAGTTTACAAGCCACACACCCCATGTGCTCACACAACCTGGAACACAAACAAAACACCAACAAAATGCTCCTTTTGGCAACAGGAATGAAATGCAGCTTCATGAGAGGTCAGCCTGAGCGTGCAGCTACTTATGTCATTCACCTGAAAATCTGAAAGCAAGTCAGTGAACAGGAAGAAAGACTTACTGGATCATTGAAACTGCTTACTCACAAACTGGTCCTTTCTATTCAAACAGGAACAAAATCCTAAAACTTTAAGCTTAGCTCTAAATGCTAAGTTCCCGCTAACTCTGCTAACTTCTGAGCACCTGCACTTACCCAGGCAGCCCATCTTCACTCTAGTTTAAATTTTCCCTCCCTCCTGCAACAATTCCACCTTGGATCATACTTTGCTGGAAGTGAGATTTTGCTATTGCTAAAAGTTACTGATGTAGGAAAATGCAGTGCATGTTTCTCCAGTGCATCACACTATCAAAACCCAACAAAAACACTAACTTCATCCACATCTTTCCTTTTATTAAAAATACCAGCACAGAATTCTAGAGTTAAGGCCCAAAGCTCAACCCTCCTTCAAATGCACTTGCTTTGCATCTTCACCATTTAGACTAGATTGGAAAGTCCCTTGTACATTCAAAGTTGTACCAGCTTTGTGCTAGTTTAGTTTTATATCACAAAGCAACCTTAAGGAAAGGAAAACAACCTTAAAACATTAATAAATGCTGGGTTTCTTGCAGCCTTAAATATCAGTCTCTGGTGATTTCAATTCTCCACTATACACTTCTACAGATGCAAACAGGTTGTCCAATTACTGTATTTTAGTCCACACAAAATTGTTGCTTGAGATAGAGCATTGAATGTAGGCTCAAAACTACATGACAAAATAATTTAGACCTACTGCAGTTCAAAAAACATACCATGTGCCTTTCCCGGGTTCAAAAAAAACGCAAGGAGCCCCTCATTTGGCATGTGGATTAAGTGCCTTCAGCTCCCCCCAGTGCAGTGGCATCTGAAGGTATCTCCTGGCAAATCTCTGCTCCTTCTAGCTCCTAACTGGCAAAGCCAACCTGACATATCCATAAGCAGGTTACCTTCAGCACATCCAAGGCTTATTTTATGATGCATTTCAACCACTCCCAGCTCAGCCTTGTAACTGATCTATTTTTGTGAGGGAGGATAAAAAGAAATCCCAGTTATTCATTAAATTTATTACCAGCTTTAGGGGGAGGGGAGAAAAAAAAAGTTATTTTTCCATTGAACTTAGTGTCACACAACTTGGGGACTCTTGGTTTTAAAGCCAATACAGAAGGCAACTTGAGACACTAGTTTCCTGATATTTTGCTTCAAAACACATTTGAGGCAGAGTTTAGTGGTAGAAGTTACTATGACCAGATTTTCCTCTCCCCTAGGCAAAGCCCATCTTAAAACCAAACATGCAATTCAGGTATTTTACACCCCAAACTGCTAATTGCTCAGCATTTCTTTTGTACTATTCCATCTTCCTGTGAGGAAGCAGCACAGAACTAAAAAACCACCAATCCCTCCAAGTCCATTTGCTCCATTCAATGTGGAACCATTCACTTGCTCAAAAATTGTCAACGTTCTCTCCACAAAACCAACAGCTGCCAGATGACTCTTCTGACAGTTTAAATGTTACTCCTCATATAATTTATTCATGGCACCTATATCCTTAGGTGGCTGCATAACACTGCTAACCATTTTCTTCTTTGGAGGGGGGAGACTTGTTGGATTTGTTTTTATACTTACAGGCGCAAGTAATGAAATTTTATCCAGCTAGAGAGAGGGAAGTAGATTGCCTTTCTTTCCCATACACAAGTTAATCTATCACATAGCACTAAAAACAGATGAAAATCTTGAGTTGCTTCAGCACACAGACTTCAACGATGCATCCCTCTAGAATCCTTTATGGACAACACTCTGATTACATCAGGAGCCAGGCCTATAACTCCTATAGGGCAGGGTAAAATAAGCTGGTGAGTTCCGGCTGCTAAATTTCAGGACTATCTACATCCAGGATAACAACTATAGTTACCCAAACGTTCATCCTCCCGAAACACAACAGCAGTTGCAAAGCACTCCTGTCAATGAAAATTTCATTTCTTTTAAAACAAGCTTTGATCTTACAGCCCTGACAGAAGTAGGAAAATATTTAGCAAAACTACTTTCTCGTACTTCAGTGACTCATCTGTGTAAGGTGACACCAAAGCTCGCTGAACATTTTGGATAACTTTGAACATCAGAGCACCCGTTTTAAACAGTTGTTGCTATTTGTCCCTGGGTTGTTCCTCATCTGACTTCGCCCTGCTCCCTGTGCAGACAATGACAAGAGACTGCTTTCTAGGCTTCTATTTTAAGCAACATTGCATGCAGTTTTGCTTGCTGCACTGATCACAGTCAGTGGAATATGTTTAGTTTTAGAAAACAGTTTCTTTGAAAATTAATGAGTATACAATACATAAAACTTCACAAACATTATCCCTATTATTAAAATGGAGATAGGAAAACCCTGTTACAGTTAATGATAGCTATAACAGAAAAAAAAATCCACGGTTGCTTTTAAGAAGCTGCACTTGTGACAGGCTCAGGGAAGCATATTCAGAGCATACAGAGTCTGCTGTGGGTTGAGAGAATATGGAAAAAAAGTCACACAGAACAACTGCAGTAAAAGGCAATTCATGAAAAAGTTCAACTTCACTCTGCTCTTAAGACACACTGTTGGAAAAACCTCATTACCTAAAGCTTACCTATCATTTAACCCTGCCTACCAGGTCGTAAACTGTGAACAAGGAAATACAGTGGAACCCAGCAGTCGGAATTTGTGACTGAGCCCAGCACAGCCTTCTGCTGTTGAACAAACTCACTTTGCTGATTTGTACCAAAAGCCCTATGCTTCCACTTACCTATTTTTATCTGAGGAATACACACTTGCAGTAGCAGATACTTCATTAGCAGGCTGGAGAAATCACTAAGCTGAATGGTGACAAAGTCCTAAAATTTTCAGATTAGCAAAACCAGCGCTGCTCCAAGGACTACACACATCCTTGTGTGGTTTCAATGCTTAATCTGTATGGAGTAGTAAACTGTAAACCCCAGCTACGTGAAGCTATTGGTCTCTGCCAATGCATTTTTCATAAAACAGGTATATCTAAGTTCAGTGGCAGAAAGGTGATGTGATTCATAGCAACTGACAGAACAAAATACACACAAAAATCCTCTTGGAAAGCTACACTGAAAGTAACAGAAGTTTACAGAACATCTCTATTACACCTACAGAGTAGCGTGCGCAAAGAGGGAGTTTACTCCTACTATAAAACCTCTTGAGAAGGTGCTGAACATTTCATATTTGTCTCTAACAAACAAGGACTCTTGCTCTCGCAACCTTCCCCAACATGCATGTTACAAGTTGGTCAATTAAACACTTCCTGCAACCCTTGAGTGGGAAGCAAATAAGGCTAAATCTTTAAGAGGGTTTCAAGAGACTATGTAGAACAAAAACCTCAGGTCAACTCAGTGTTGTAATGCTCAGTCCAGAAAACTCAAGCTAGATGACACATAGCAAGATGGTGCTAATGAAAGACTTGGTTGCAATGACCATTAAATTAGAAATGAACTGATAAATCGGGAAAACAGAAAAACAAACACTCAAGCTATTATTACCTAGGAAGCTATAGCCACTTAACAAATCAGAATAAACCGATACAACCTCAGCAGATTAGTTACTACTCTAGACTAATCCAATTAGGCAAGATTCCTGATTTTGCTTAAATGAAAACTGCATCACTTCAATTGCGAAGGAAACATCAAGTAAGGGGAGAGAGGGAGTGAGCCCCGTGAATAATAAAATACCCCTAACAACAAAGATTATAAATTCTTTTAAAACATCATATTTGAGAAAAAAGTTTTTAAAAATGACTTAAATTCTAAACTATTTACCATCCATTATTAACAGTCCCTACAGTTACTTATGTCATTTCACAGTAGCAAACATTGCTACAGTTAGACAGTTGAATGTATCAATACCTTTTCTATTCTTAAAGGCAGTTACCAAACTTATTAGTTTGTAAAATTATTAGTTATGAGTATACACTATTCATAAGGAAAAACAATCATTTGGCTAGCAGTCAGGAAAATGAGTGACTTGAACAGTATGGTCAAGAATTTGCAGCCATATTTGTAATCCCAGTCAGTTGATTATCACTTCAAAAACCCGGCAGCAAGCTGTTTTGTCCTAGTGTAGTGTTAATTCCTGCCTTACTTGGGAGAGCTCTACAAATATACTGAAAGATTAATATTTGCTAAAGATCAGTTGCATTTCACAGGCATAATATTTTAAAATAATTTTAAAAATCCAAGGCTTCCAGCATTTTAATGATTCCTTTCTGCCACCAGGTAGAATGACTGGTGGCTTCAGAAAGAGGTTCTCACAGAACTTACACAGATAACTGTTTTTCTGTGACATAGTGAACTTGACCTATTTTAAGGCTTCCCTTTTAACTCTGCATTACAGTTCACTGCCATACGATTACAGACCAAAAATTAGGAACTTGCATTAAGAACTAAAGCACATACACACAAACTATACAAAGTGACAACTGAATCACTGTAACAAGTGGCATAATATGACATTTTATATCACAAATCTGACTTGCATTCTTACAGTAGAATCTTTCACTTAATTCTAAGTCACATTGATTTATTAATAGAGCTAAAAATGATCAAAACCTTACAACCTTCAGGTTAGAGATTTCACAAGCAGAAAGACTATTGTTTTGGCTCATACTTGTTATGAAGAAAATCATCTGAGAGAACAGATTCTATTGATTTTTTAAAAGCTTATATTTTACAGTAACTGGAACCTTTACTGAACACCTCGAATACTGAAATATTTCCTTTAGCTCCTCAAAATTCTTACCAATTATAACACAACTACTCTAAGATGCTCAAAATAGCACTAAGACCTGGGATATACAAACACAGCAAGGTAGGAGCTAGCGAAGAATAGAACCTACATCTTGTATAAACCACAGAAAGGACTCATGTAAAATTACCAGACTTCCTCCAGCCATCCTTTAACAGGAGGAGCCCAATCCCCTCAAAACTAAGCACATGTTGGGATTGCCCACTGTGTCAGACTTCAAAAGACTTGATGTGAAGGAACCTCTGCTTTCTGTATCTTCACTGCTCTTACGCGTGTACTAAATGCCCGTCAAAACACAAGCAGTTCAACCAGACAAGAAGGAACTTTCTCAAAGATCAAATAAACTTCCATGAGAAATTTTTTGTCAAATAAGCAATAAATGAGATACAGATAGAGCACAGAAATAAAAGACAAGCATTAATCAAGTTTGACTTATTCACAGCACTTTTCCTCCCTTAGAGGTTATTTACAACACACGTATGCATCACAGGTCATTTGATCCTTTATTCTGGATGAAGAATATCAAAATTATTTCTTTACATTAGAATACACTACTTAAATTTCAGCAACATTTATATTCTTTGAATTCTGTAGGACCTGGAAAATAAACCCAGAATCTGGTTTACTCACCAAATACTTCCAGGTAAGATTTCCCTTACCATCTTAACCTGACTTGGTCAGACCACTGTCAAAAGTCATTTGGCTTCAACAACTGACCAATCCCTGGATCCTTCAAAAGCCAATTATCAAATTAGTAACAACTTCTGTCACTATTTTGGAAGCAGGCACAGCAGACATTAAATACTCATTTCACACAAGCCCAAGCTCACCCACAATCCCAGTGCCAGGAACAGAAAACATCTGTAATTCTTTTCTCTTGCCCTGTTGCAAAAATTCAAGGTTTTTATAACATATCTCCTTCAAGGTACAATCTGCAAGGTCCCAGTTTAAGAACCACTTATGCAACAGCAAATGAAGCTCATGGTTTCTGTGAAGAGAAGACTCAAGAGAGGCCAAGAGCTGGCAGAAAGTTGTAGTGAGACATCAAGGGGCAGCAGCTCTGGTCAGGAGGTCCTAGAAGCACAGTACTCTGTGCTCCTATTTAGTCACTCTGCTTGGACACTTGGACAGTATCTTCTCTTTGTTCTTCCATCCCTTTGGATGCCACCTACCTCAGCATCTCCTCCTGGAGGGCTCTACTTCCACCTGTCAACACCTTCCTCTTCCATCCCACTACCCCGGCCAACTTAACAACAGATACTTGCTTGGGGAAAGAGAAAGATGTTTGTGTCCTATGAACTTGGGTGATAATTCAGGGGCATCACAGAAAGCCAGCAGTTCTTGGGAAGCACTAGCCTAGGCTACCACCAAATTCAGTCAATGCTTTGGCTTGACTGGGTTAACTCTTAAGTGTTGACAATGGTAAGTGAGATTTATACTAATGCAAAATCTTGAACAAGAGTTTTTTTTGCACCCTGCAAACTCAATCTAATTTCAAACTGCAACCCATGCACTAAGAAAACCTCCACTTTACAGTGGATATTTAGTCAATGGTGAAGCAATGGACAACACAACATGACTGACTGACCCTGAATTCAGAAAAGTCCAAGGATGAAGCCTTGAGACTCCTCTTAATGAATGAAACCTTCCATTAAATAACACCACAGTGGCTGATGAACACCTGATGACACCTCCAACAGCTCAACCATCTGCAGACCCTTTCCTTCCATCTCTCCACAAATTAGTTGTTCGGGCACTGAACTTATCAGGATTAAACGGAGATGCGGAAATGCCTTGTCCCCAACATCCATTTACCTTGTCCTGAGGGCCTGCCAGGCTGCATCAATGTCTGCGTAGAGGTTTTTCTCGGAGGGCTTGCCGGTGCTCACCCCGTAGCCAGAGTAGTCGTACGAGAAGACGTTGCAGTTGATGCGGGAGCCGAGGCCGATATAGAAGCTGCACATCTGGCCCAGGTCCACGGCATTACCGTGCGAGAAGAGCAGCGTGTAGCGGCCGGTGGGGGCACAGCGTACGAACATGCAGCCCAGCCTGTTATCTCGCGCCGTGCGGGAGAAGAACACTTCCACGGCATCCAGTTCCCGCTGCGAATACTGCCAATCCGCCCGCTCGCTCAGGTGCAGGCTGCAGGTGCCCGATGCAGTCGGGGTGCCCGCGGCCGCCCCGGCCTCCTGCTGCTGCTGCTGCTGCTCGGGCTGCAGCACCGTGTACGTGGGCTCCGGGGGCAGGAAGGCCAGTTTGGCAGCGATGCGGCTGGGGCAGGGCGGGCAGCAGAAGAGCCAGCACAGCTCACCCAGAGAGAAACCGTTCATTCTGGGGCCTTGTTCGGGCATCAGAGACGCCGGAGGGGAAAACTAGCCTAGGCGGGGAAGAAACCAAAGCCACCAGCCCGCGGCCAGCAGCACCTGCGCGCCCTTTGCCTCCTCCCAGGTGGGCGACGGCCACGGAACCACAAGCCACCAAAAACGAGATGGCCCCTCAAGCCAGGAGGAG
>VZSV01000026.1:3842713-3863392 GCA_013398735.1 Nothocercus julius | reverse complement strand
CCATTTCGCGCCGCCCGTGAGGCGGGTGCCGCGCGGCGATGGCGGCGGCGTCGCGAGGAAGCGGCCGTGTGACACGGCCCCCCGTTCTCTTGGCAAGCCGAACCAGCAGTCCCAATCTCCAGTTGTTCACTGACCGAACTAACTAATTGTTTACAGCGCATGGCAGACTCCAAGGTTCCCTGGATGTGGTTCTGTTGTTTCTAACACATCCGTTACCTTAAGGGTCCTGGCAAAATACGGACGTATTTATGGGTAGCCTTCTGTTACCAACATCAGTTATAACTTTACCCTTCAATTAAGTAACTGAAACCACATGTCCACTCTAGAAACTGTAATCTGAGTGAAAATACAGAGAATGTAGCCCGTGCGGTTGTCATTGCCATGAAACCGCTGTGCAGCAGCCGGCCACACAGGAGCCGCGCGTCCTGCGCCCCGGCTGCCTGCAGGGAGCAAAGCTCCCCAAACGCATGGAGTTTACTGAGCCAAGGTCACTTTATCGACAGCACTCCTGAAACTAACCTCTCTTTTACTACCAGCATGTGTCAACTGGAAGCAATTTATTCAAAAAAAAAAAAAAAAATGCATACAAAAGAGTCAGTGATGCGTGATGCTCCTTTTGTCTTTAGGAAGTGGGGAGTGTGACCAGCCCCTCCGCGGGTCTTTATTCTTTGGGAGACATGGAGCTCCCTGGGTCAGCCAGCCGTGACTCGCTGTCTGGGGAGAGGTTCAAGGCCGTACGTCTGTGGCGGGCTGGGGAGCCTCTCCCCGAACAGGACGTGTCCTCCCGAGCACACACAATGTCCCCGTCATTACGTGCGGCACCAGGCACGTCGGGCCGGAGGGTGATGGAGCCCAGGGAACAGGTTGGGCAGTGAAGCATGTCGTGCCTACAGACACTTTAAAGGGGGTTGTTTCAGGTGACGGAGCCAACAGGTCCAGCCTACGGGCTGGTTGGACATCTGATAAAATGATGCAATTGATTCCTCCTCTGCAGAGCGTGGTAGAAGGCTCTGAATAAAGGAAATGGAGAATATGTAACTGAGGCACCTGGGAAGCTCCTTGAGGCCTGCGGTCGCCAGCTCCACCTATGTCGTTACAAGAGAGTACAAGAGATACAAGAAAGACATTACAAGAGCTGTGCGCTGTTAGAAGAACGACACAGCGCCTGGATATACCCCGAGAAGTAATTCAGCTGATGAGATCTGGGAAGAAAAGCCTGTCAGTTGCTGCTGCTGTGTGTCCTTGCACATGCTGAAGCCAAGATAAGAGCTGCGAGTTGGGCATGTGGCACCAGCTGAAAGTAGCATCTCTCAGAACCCTTTCAAGGGGAGTAGGGCTCGCCTGGAGCCGGGCAGCAAGGGCTCCTGTATCATAAGTAGATTGCTGCTCCGAGGAGAGGACAATTGAAAGGACAACATTTCCTGTGCTCAACCCTGGCCCTTCCTTAGGTCACGTTTATAATAGCGAGATTAAAGTGTCCTCCCTGAATCCAGGGGGAGTGTCATGAAGTTTATTCCTTGGGTGAACTGGTGTGTGCAAACCTCATTAATTACTAGGTTTTCTTAATTTTTCATAGCATATATTCTCTGTAGTTTACATTAATCTCATTCCATCTCTCATTCAGTAAAATAGTGCCTGCCTAGTGGGTGACTCCTTAGATAGATAACATTTGGCAAAGTTCTGGAGAACAAAAAGAAAAACAAAACAAAACATAAAAAAAGCAAGCGGGAGTGACAGAACAGGAAGTCATGCTGGAATAAGAAGGATGGAGATGTGAGAAAAAGGAGTTCCCGGATACTGCCACCGTTGCAGGCTCCAGGATCACGGCTGATGCAGCTGGAGATTGGAGGGGTGGCTGTGGGAAGCTGGAGCTTGGTTTGTTCTCCTAACATTTTAGAAAAGCCTCAGAGCTGGCGTAATTAGTCGCCCACCAAAGGCCAACTGTAACCACTTCCATCACCACAGTCCTTGCTGCTGTAGTTCCTCTTAGCTTGTTCCATCCTGCCTTCAGCCGCCTCTTTTGGTAAAGATCCAACACTTTGCCTAAGACAAGGATGTTTCCGTGATGTGCAAAGCCTACCATGCTGTTTCCTACATCACTCAATCCAAGTACTCAGCTCTGGTGGGGACAGAAAGGCTCCCGTATTTCCCATCCTCAATATCTGAAACTGCTATTTGAAGACTGGCTGCAATGGATCTTTGCTCTGTGTGTTGCCCTTGATACAGTCCCTCTTCTGTAACCGCACTCTTCCCCTGTTCTTCCGCCCCCATACGTCTCTCTGCTCTTTCATTTTCCAGCCAGCAGGCATCTGCATAGTTTTCACTTGACCAAATACTGTGAAAATGCTCAAGAAAAACAAGTATTTCTGCCTGTTACTGCAGAGCACATCTCTTTAATGATCTGTAAATAAAGATGTCCCTACTGCTGTGCCTTGTAACTAAGATGACACTAAGACTGAGTGAAGTACCCTGCTTCTTCACTAAATGTTAATGAATGACCTGTAAGGGTAGAACATGCAAGTGTTCAGTAACAGAGCAGCTGTTCAGATGGTCAGGCCCCCTAAGAAATGGAAAGTAACCCACGGGAAAATGTGTATCTATGGGGTTTTTACCATCAGCCTTTAATTAAGTGGTGATGGCCATTGAAAGATGTTTCAGGTGAGCAGAGAAAATCTCCTTCAAATAGTTACCAAAAAGGTAAATATAACACATAATGGTTAGTTACATATTGATTATTTCCACAGTGTCCTGTAGACTTGCCCTGCCTCTTACGAAGACAGAACACTTAGCAATTCACTTCCTTTTCCTGAGCAGTAGATAGAGAAAAGAATAGGCAAAAGGACTGTGATAGAGAGGCCAAAGAAGACACCTGGCAGCCACACTGAAGATTATGTATCTTAAACAGTACCGTGCCTGGCTTCCTGCTTCCTCTTGCTAATTTGGTGACTGTTGCAGCTGGATAAACAGTCCCCATGCAATACCTCAATGTGTGTGACCATCATGTGGTTGCAGGTTTATTTTCAAACTCTAAACTCAGACGTGAACGTTCCTTCGTGCATTTCTGCTAATTTCCTGGACAAGCAACGCCTGAAGAGTGCAAGTGCTATTTCTTTTTATTCAAGTAAGTTAGTGTCTGTGTGTCCCAGGACTGTTCCAGAATACAATCACTGACTGACAGTGTCTCCTGCAGTCAAAGCATAAGGCAAGAGGTGACAACAGAGTCTACCAAACTGAGGTGGTGAAATAATGAAACGCTACTAATCAGCGCGCTTGGCTGTGCTCTCTCCTGCCAGTCACTGGGCTGGTTCTTTGGAGCCTCCTGGCAATGGTGTGTTGGAAGGAAGGGTTTGAAGGAGAAAAATGGTTTTGTTCTGTGGATGGAAGGGGCCTGTTTCAAGCACAAGAACACAGAGGCAGTGAAGGTGTGTGTTTGGAAAACAAAATGCATGGGCAGTAGATGGTGGCCCCAAGAGCCAACTGGAGACATCCCTCACTCATCTTGCTGCGGGGAAGATGTAAAGTTGTGTGAGCACAGACTGAGAGCGCCTTGCTGCCAGGGGGGTCCACGAGGCTGGATCTCACGTGCTGGGGACACGGTGTTAGTCAGTGAGTTAATCAAAAAAAGAGGGACGACGTGGTCAAAGTGAGTAGAAAAAAAAAATCTTTGCAGCTGCAGCATGGGAAGAGAAAGACTTTGTCAGGGCAAGAGAAGAGGATGGCAAATGCTGTGATAACCCAAGAGCGAGGTGACGGCTGCAGCAGAGATGTACTGGAGAGGTGATCTCGTCAAGAAAAAACCTCTCTACAGCTCGGGCCGATGGGGAAGTCGGGGCTGAAAGTGATAGCTGCATTATGAACCTGAATCAGCAGCGTCTGAGTGTTTCCATATATTCTCCCATTTGCTTGTCTTTAGTCTTGTAACTAGATTTAAGCTCTCAATCGTCTTAAGATTCACAGCTAAAACTCTAGGCCTTAATAAGGAATAATAAAAAAGCTTGAATAATTTTGGCTGAAGTTACTGGAAGTGAGCAGCTCTTTGGAAATGCAGGTGTCTTGGCACCATGTGTAAGATTTACTGCTGCTGCCCCCCAGCACGCAGGCGCAGCGGAGGCTCCGAGGCAGAGGAGGGGACGGAGCAGACGCCAGGAGCCAGGCGGTGCTGGAGGGCTTGGACTTGCTGCTCCTGCAGCTGCCAGGAGGAAGGGAGGGCCAGGGCAGTGACTGCTCCTGCTGGTCCCCGCAGCGGCTCCTCCGGCCCGTGGGACCAGCCCCGCTCCCTGCGGCAGCGCGCGGTGCCGCTCTGCGCGGCGCTGCCAGCAGCCACGCAGGCCCCGGGGCAGCCTGACACGGCAGCCGGCCCGCGGTCCTGGCGCTCGGCGTCTCCTTGAGACGGGGGTGTTTCCGAGCGCTCCAGCTGCCAGGTCACCCGGCCATGCTCTCTGCAGAGCCAGGACTTTGAGGTGTGCCACTAAATTAGGCACCCATGCTAAACAAGCTAAATACAGCATTCAGTGCATGGCCCCTACTAGTGTTTTTTCCTTTCCTTTCCTTTCCTTTCCTTTCCTTTCCTTTCCTTTCCTTTCCTTTCCTTTCCTTTCCTTTCCTTTCCTTTCCTTTCCTTTCCTTTCCTTTCCTTTCCTTTCCTTTCCTTTCCTTTCCTTTCCTTCTCTTTTTCCTTCTCTTTTTCTTTTCTTCTGTTGGGTCTTTCCTTCCCTACATTGTGCCCGTGGAAAGAAATTTCATTTTTTATTTCTTACTCTACAACCGAGTAAGATTATAGCCATTTCCTGCCACGTAACACTAGACTTGTCAGTCTATATGGACAAAAGTGAATTCCCTAGTGATTCACCAGAGTGAATAGAAGAGGGAAAATGGAAGAGAAGACCACAGAGTTTCAATGAGTGATTTCTTTCAGAGGTAGGAGTCTTAAGATAGATTACACTGTTCAGGGTTTAAAAGAGCTTTCACTGAGGTTTGCAGGAGTTTAATCAAGTCCCAGCTATCCTCCCATTTGCTGGGAACACAGCATGAGAAGAATGTGGAAGGGAAAACAAAGATACACAAACATCAAAACTTAGGGGAGGGACGGTGGGGGGAAGAGGCAACTATGTGATACACAATGAGGGTTTAGAGTCTTGATTTGCAGCGACTGCATTTTGTGCTTGTCACTGCCAAACTGACATTTTAAAGATATGTTCTTGACTGCTTTTTCATGTCAGTATCTTTGTTCAGGCTATATCTGGGCTGATGAAAGGAATTTCAATTAAGGACAAAATCCTCTAACTGTATTGAGATGTACAGGCTGTGAGCAGAGGGAAAATGGAGCAGCGAGAGCTCTATAGAGAGTCTTCAGGCATCTTGCTGACACAGGACAAGATAGTTTAGGAGTGCCTGGGGCAATGTGCCCTGCATTATGGTTCACTGTGGGTTTTTTTTACAAAAAAACAGTATGCATTTGCCTTAGTTCCTGCTGCCTGAGGCTACCTATCATTCAAACAGGGGGAGGGAGGCTTTAATAAATCCTAATCTAGTTTAGTGCTCAAGGGAATGGCAGTCTAGAGCCCTTCAGGAGTGTTGGGGAGGATGGCTGCATAACCTGCCAACTAAGGGCTGATTTTGGCCCTGTAAATGTGAGCGGTGTCATGGGAAATGAAAGGGGTTGTAAATCTGCATAGCTACATTGGGAAGAACTGCAATGAATTAGGTGTGAAAACCTAGAAGTCTGAAAAACATTAAGACGTGGATGAGAAAACAAAGCATGAGAGAGAGGAAGATAAAAGAGTAAACTCAGATAAGAAAATAAGGACTAGTAAAATCAAAGCTGCTCTATCTACGATACTGTCATCAAATAATTGGGGCTAAAAACAAACTCGCTTCCACTGTGCTCATTGTCATAGGTGTATTTCTCTCTGCATTCATGGTCTTGCCCACCATTTGCTGATGAACACTCTCATCCTGTTGATGTGTCGGGGTCCTTACTGAGAGCCCCGGGTTCGGATGAGGGGCCCAGCAGCCGCAATGAGCCCGAGCCCCACGCTGCCCTGGCCACACTAACTCTGAAGATTGAAACCCATTAGCAGTGAGCCTGCCACAGTTCAGCAAGGCTTTATTAAAGCTTTGTTAAAGCACGTGAACACTTCCAGCCATCACTCAAGTGAAGACAGTAATCGCAAGCACAGTTTGAATCATATTTTTTAGCTGGAATAAATCTATTGTGATCAGCTTGAATTTCCTTTTTAAGAAGTTCAAGCATAAAAGGGTCAGGGTTGATTCTCTTTGTAATGGGTGAGTTATTGATTATTTCCTCTCAACATCACTCAAACTCAGTTTTCTCAAATTATACAAAATAAAACCACCTTTAGTCTGAGAATGTCCCTGGCCTCACCAAAAGAGATGCAAATCTGAAAACCAGCTCACATGTTGTCACCTGAAGTGTGCCTTTGAGCGTTATATGCATTGCCCCGTGTTTTTGGGATGGGTGACTCTTGCTGGCGTTGCAGAATGTCACCCTTGTCCTTACCCTGTTGCATTTCTCCAGCTCTAATAGAGCCAATGGGCTCTGTGCATGCAGAGATGCAAACACAGTGCTGAGAGCAGGGGCCTTGCTCAGGTCAGCCCGGTGTTTTTAGGAAGCACCTAATAATCTTATTCTCAGACCCTTTCCTTTCTATAAGTGACACGCACTGCCCCAGCTGTCGGCCAGAACACGTTCAGTTGGGTTCAAGGGTGGGCAGGAGATGCCACTGCTGAGGGGCAATAAAGCCAGTCCTACCCTAACCCACCCCCCCGAGACAACGCTCTGCGCCTCAGCGCTGAGAAATGATTTGCAGAAGTGGATGCTCATGTTTCCCTGAAAAGAGGAAATATTCCCCCTCTCTTTTTGACTTGTATCAGCAGAAAAAAACAAATATTAGTCTCCATTTGATGAAGAAAATTACTTCTTCCCCCTTTTTGCTGAACCTGCTGTGTGGCATCTGTTGTTATATATGAGGTAATTTAGAGGAAATGTATGTATTAGAAAGACAGTTTTTGAAGTGCATACAGCACTACACAGATCTGCACCAGATCTTCCAGAATCTCGTACTGTTTTACATATAATTAGGCAACTCCAAATATGTGAATGGCCTGGCAATCTAGGACTGAATGGAGTTAATTTGGTCATTCCTTGAACCTTCCTCTGACAGTGAGATTTAAGAGAGGTGCTGCCAGTCACAGTAATTGCAGGTAAACGGGTGTGCTCATTATTTACCAGAGAAGTAAAATTAAATGACTGTGATGTGGAGGCTAAACTCAGAAACAAAATAATCCAAGTTAGTGTGATAGCAGATTAGCGTTAAGTACACAAGGCAAAATGAAAGAAAAAGGAAACAGATGTAAGCCTGCTTAACAGTTTTTTTTGTATCTTCTTGCCAAACATATCTTATTAAGGGTCTGTTATTGCTTCTTTTAAATCTCTGCTAACCAAAAAGTATCAGATAAGGAAAGCCAGGACCTTTTCCTTCAAGGACTATAATGCTAAAATTCTGCCAAGCTCAGCTCATTGTGATAACCCACCAGGGTGCTAAATGGTTAATGAGGTAGCAATAAGCACATCTATAAGAAAGAAAACAAACGAGCAGTTTATTTTGGTTGGAGTCTTGAGGTTTTAATATTTAACACCAAGATACCGATAAACTGCATGGTAATTCCCCAAGGAAAGATTTGAGGCTTGTACAGGAGATAAAACCCAAAGCATATGTTTGACTGCTTTGGCCTTCACGTACGCATCCTCTCTATAATGAAGGAGCAATTAGTAAAATTCTGTGATGGTCACAATTCGCTAAGACCTGTTCTACAGCTAGCGCATATTCCTTAATCCTCCGTAAGAACCAGAGTATATCACTACTTTACCTTTTCTTTAGTAACAGAAGGGAGTTTGCCTCACACCAGCGTGTTAAAGCAGAAGGCTGCATCCCACGAGCGCCATAGGAGGTGGCACCTCACGTCCCTTTGCATGGGTGGCCAGGCCATCTATTTGTCTTCATGCTCCTGTAACGAAGAGCAGACACCTGCTTCCCCTGGCCCACCACCCTGGTTCACATCAACAAGGCTCCAGCAACTGAATCAAATGCTAGAGTGGCACCGAGGTGGCACCTAGGCCTGTGGCTCACTAACTTCATTATTGATGCTGACGTTAAGCTCTTTAGTTAAAGAACGAGTGGAATGATAAATACCTTTGAGCTTACACATCACTTTAAAGTCCAAGCAGCTTGCAGGAAGAGCATTGCAGGGCTGAAAAGCAGAGAGGTTCAGAAGCAGTTCAGAAGGACGTGGGAAAATTTCCCATGTGAAACACTGTTTTCATCTTCTTGCATCAGTCCCTCAGAGGGAATGGCGGAAAAAAAAAGTTTGGGCTGTCATTCATGCTGTACTGAAAAAAGTATTTCCTACTGTACTCTAGGGAATAGTGTTGTACTAGATTATGGGGGTAGTACAGTAATTGTCAGTACCTGAATTTTGTTTTAGCTCCATGCAAGTTTGTGACTCAGCCTGGGAGGGATCTATTTTCACAATTTACTGACTGTATTTTAAAAAGGAAACTGCTTAAAGTTACAGCCTGCTTCTTTAGTTGTACTGAAATGGGATTCGTTTTTTTCTTACACAAATTGGACATATTTTGACTCTGACCCAATAAAGTTAAACTTAATCTGTTGCTGATCTTGAAACTATCCAATAGTTCAAATGAATTGGAAAAACCTGTCCATGCACTTTAAGTTACTGCCCTGTTTTTCCAGACTGGGTCTTTTCAGAGATGGTCATTTAGCTCAATAATAATTTTAACATGGTCTAAAAATAAAGTGGATTTAAACAGTAGACCCACTGCTGTTTTTTTGTTGTCGTTATTTGGTTTTTAACAAGAAGGCTTTCTGCTTCTCAATTTTGGCAAAAAAGCAACTTTTCTGAGCGGTGGAAATTGCACTCTGTCACAGTTCAAACTTCCACCATTACAGCAGCATTTGCAGTTTTGTTTGTAGTCATTTTTAACAGAAGGATTCTTGCTCCATCTTGGATACATTTGCTTCTTGCCAGCGCGTGATGCAGTTCATGCATTTGGCAGTGACCCCTTGCTAGGGAGTTATAATCTGCTATTTTTGTGTTATGCCTAGAGGCTTTCAAACAAAATAAGTCCCAAGTTAAGCTTACTTGAGCTTGTTTACACGTGGAACACACATGTTTTGAGTTTTGAGGCCCTCCTTTTCCTCGCACCAGTCAAAGGCCTTCCTCTGACCGAAGTCATCCTCCAGGGAGGTGGAAAATGCCGCTTCCACTGGCAGTGGGAAGGTCTGGAGGGACACAAGGCTCAGGTGGATCTCGTCCCAAAGCCCTGGTGGGAGCGACACACCATGACCCACTTCTGCAGCTTGTGAAGCTTGGCTGATCCTTGTGGAAACCTGTGAAAGCAGGTCAGATATCCACAGTGACAGACCTGGCCACGGAGCAACGGGATAGGAAGGGGCTTGTGAGCGATGAAGGGGCTGAACACTGCTTGAGCTCAGCAGTAGCAACATAAGTCACACAGCGAGAGCCCTAATGGTGAGGTCCCGCTGAGGTTTCCCTCAAGCCTCTTTTCCACTCGTGCACACCAGTTAGTTTGACCCCGTTACCCTTGCAGCTGCTGGCATCGAGGCAAGGACCGGTCCGTGCTGATCGTGGTTTTATTCCTGCTTCAGTCCATGGCGCTGAAATGGGCTCCAGACTTACAGTGACAAGAGAATCGGGTTCCTGGGCCTGGAGAGGCACCTGACACTGGCCTGACCTCAGCAAATGAATGGAAGTCCAGATCTGGATATATATATATATATATATGTGTATATATATATTTTTTTCCGATTAAAAGTCCTTCACTGCATAAATATGTACATATATATGTGTGTATATATGTATAGCCCTATAAAAACTAGACTACAGCCCAGCTCTGACTTGCCTGTGCAAGTCACATAGCTGTCTCTGACTTTCCTTGTCCAGCATCTCACTAAATGCACCGCATGGAGCTGCCGCCTTCCCCAAGTCAGAGGGAGGCTCCCGGCTCCCATTGCAGCCTCACAGTCCAGAGGCAAGAGGTAGTGCTGGCATCGGGAACAGCCTGTCCTGTCTTATTGCTTCAGCATAATGACAGGGATGCAGCTCTGAAATACAGAAACCATTAAGATGTTAATTGCTGCTAGGAGGGTCTCTGGCTGCTGCCTGACGGGAAGGAAAGCCCGGGGCACAAACCTGGAGGCAGACGTGGCTCCCAGGCCACACTGGAGCAGAGGAGCTCCACTGATTCCAGCTGAATTTCTGCACTTTTTTACCTGGAAGACAGAGCGCCCACGATTTGATCTCTACTCGTTAGGATGTCTTGGCAGGAGGAAACCAGCTTGACAGGATGAGAAGTCAGCCATGAAATAAACTCTTAATAATGGGAAGCCGTGACAAGACAGCATTACTGCTGCTATGCTTATGTTTTGGAAGGTGACAGACCCCAGTAGATCATTAACACAGGGCAAGTACAGAAACCTTTAGGCTAAATCTTGCCATTGCTCCCAGTAACCGCCTTTCAAATAACCGGGAGTGCATAGCTGAAAGGTCCTGAACCACCAGGATGCACATTCTGTGACAGTAAATTTTCTGACCACAAGTCAGAAGCACTGAGACCCTAAATATACATCGTTTTGCTAATACTAACAGAGCAATGCAATCTTTCAGTGTGCTTTCCTTAATTTTGCTGTAGCTCATAAAATCAATAAACAGATCATTCTAGTTTATTGGAAAAATATATTTTCTTTACGCAGATGACATTAAGAAACTCTGTATATAAAATCTGTAAATACGCAGTGGATTAATTATCTGTGCAATACCCTCAACAGGAAATGGAGCATGTGTAGTAACTAGAACCGATATTATGGCCTGCTTAAAGAGGGGAATACAGGAACACATCCTGTTGTTGCAAGGGGTGAGCTTTGATTGGAAAGGATTATTATTGCAGCTTCAAATCATTCAAAACACTTTTTTTTTTTCCCCTAAAAAATAAGTTTTATTCACTTCTAGGCAACAACTGTTGGCATATTTCCTTCAAAAGACACTGCTGTGTCCGGCTATTACTCAACCAGTAACATTGGAGACATTGATGTTGCAGGAAACACAGTTCATCTTTTGCGTAGTTTGAAAGGAGTTGGCTTCCCAATTTCCCTGGAAAATGGGATTTGCTGCTGGGCAGAAAACCACAATTCACAGTGGAAAATAATACTTGATATATGAATACCTACCTAAAGACTAATCAGCAAAACAAACAATGTCTGAGGAAGATGACCCACTTGACGTTGTTACTAGAGGAAATTCGTCACCAGTATTTTCTCGCTTCCTTTTATTTTAAAATTTTAACCGCCTCCCCCTCTAATTTAGCTGAGAAGGGGTTAATAAAGTCTGCAGCCAAGAGGAAATCAAGCAGCTTTCAACAGGCAGGCTACATTTTACAAGCGCCTCTTTTTGGCCGTGTGCTTTTTGACATCCAAGAGTTGGAGCTTCTGAATAGCAGCTAATTCCAGCTGTTTCTGTGCTTCATGCACTGCCCAAGGAAGCAACGGCAGCATAGAAGGAAGTATTAAAAACAGGAGCAGAGGCAGAAGCAAGCGCTGCTTGGGCACATCCCACATTTCCTGGGGCTGCCATGTTCCTGGGCCATCCAGCACATTGCTGAAAGCTCCTTCCCTCAGCCACTGGCTTAGCAGATGCCATTGGGGGAGGAAAGCAGCTTGAACGTTGCAGCCCAATGAACCTTCCCGGTCTGAAGCAGCCGTCCCCCCTCTGTTTGAGTTAACCACCCCGAGGGCTCTCCCGCACACCAGCCACCAACAAGCAGCACCTCTGAGCGCGCACGCACCATGGTTTCCCTCCTCAACCAGCCTTATCCGTCGAAAAACTGCGCGTAAGCCCTTCTGGCAGCCAAGCACAACAGGACGCGAGCAACGAACAAACAAAATCGGCCACAAGATGGATGGCGCCCCACGGATGTCAAGGGAAGGCATTTCCTTCCCAAGGACCAGCGCGCTTCCCGCTTTGTGGCGCGCGCAGCAGCGCACGGGCGCGAGGCTCTGCGGCCCACGGCCCCGTAGCTTTCACTTTATTCGGGCTCTACTCTCTAGCAAATTCGACTGTGGCTGGCCTTGCTAACAGCCGAGCGCGCGGCGGCGCTGCCAGCTTGGCCTCTGCGGAAGCTGCAGAGGGGCTCTCTCCCCGGCGCCCCCCGACCGGCTGCACGGGCTGCCGACCGCTGGCTTCGGTCTGCCGTTGTTTTTTGTAACGTGGCTGGGTCATTCAGAGAAAGGAACCCAGCGAACAGACGTCGAACCCCCAGCACAAGCCCCCAGGCACCTTTTTAAAGCTTGGAGAAAAACGCCCATCCCCTCAAGCTCTGAGGAAATGAGTCAGTATCACAGAAACATACACAAACTAAACAGACCAGCCTGGCTGTTTGGAAGGATGGAAATCAATAAAACGCAGCGGAGAGCAGCAGCCGGCAGCCCGAGCTGCCTCCTAGCAGCGCTCGTCCCTCCGTCCGGCCTCCTCCCGCTCTGGCCTCCCACCCGACAGCTGTATCTGCTCCTCTTACTGCCGCTTCTCAGGCGCTTCCATCCGCGCTACCAGAAGCTGCGAAAAGGCCGCGCTGCATCTCGCGCCAGCAGCAGCCCCGACCCCACTCCGGGCCCCTCCGCTCGCCTCCCTCCTCGGCCGGCTGTGCGGGCCTGGAGCCAGGGCCGTCCCGGAGCCGTCAGGAGTTGGGGGTGGAGCTGGCACTGCTGCTCACGGGCCTGCGGGAACAGGATCTTTGCCTCCTTGTCGCCCGAGGCTGGGATTTACTGTCTTAGGCAACTACTTACTGGTTGGACTGGGGGAAATACATCCTTTAAACCCCATCCCTTTTCATGTCCTGATAAACCCTGCGAATGTTTTCCGCAACCTTTACCCACACGACGCCTTGAGCCTCGGCCTTCCCCGAGCCACCTCGCGGCCATCCGAGCGGGCAGGGGGGTCACCGCGCTGTGACCCCGCTGCGGCCGGCAGACCCCAGACCTCGTCGCTCCTCGCCCAGCCCTCGCCACTCCCAGCGGGCCACAAGGAAGGAGCTGCCTCGGGGCCGAGACGGAGCTCCGGGAAGAGGCCGGATCCTCGGCAGCCACGGTCACAGTTGGCGGCCCCGCGTGGGCAGAGGGCCCCGAGCCGCGGCGCGAGCCCACAGGGCTGGCTGCGTTTCCTTCCTTCCTGCTCCCTGGCCTCGCTGGGCCGGGCCATCGCGCCCAGCGCTGACCCTTATCCGCTCACTACCTTGTTTCCTTAGGGCAGAGCCACACACAGCCCGGGGTTCCGAGGTGTGGGGTGGTTAATCCCTAATCGCTCAGATGAGCCTTCCTGGCCTTGTTCCTTTGCTTTTGCAGGAGCTGCCAGATCTCCCTGGTGGCATCTGGAGAGCGTCCAGAGCGACGGAGCAGCGAACAGGCCCTTTGCTGTTGCACCTGCCCGAACAGGAGACCGCAACCAGTAAAACGCAGGGGAACATTTCCATTCACTTGGCCCATGAGGATCTCTAAAAGCCAGAGACAGGAAATATTATCTACTAGTGACTGACGAGTATTTGTGCTGCGGCAGCTCTGGGGGCTCCCACTGACATCCTGTCCTGTTGTTCTGGGCATAGCTGCTGGACAGAAGACAGTTCTTGTTGCAAAGACTTTGCAGTCAAACCTATAAAACAAGTAAGGCCTGCTCCAACAGCAGATCCACACCTAAGGGACTTTTCCCATTTAGCCAGGACCAAAAGGGCCAGCACATTTTGATATCATTGTAGCTCTGCAACTTGAGCGGCCTTGTTAGAGCCTCCTGTAGCCACCCTGACAGTGGGGGAGGCTGCGGAGTTGGTGCCTCAAAGAATGGCTGCAAAGCTGGAGGAAACCCAGCCGTCTTCGTCCCTCCTTTCCCTCCTCGATAGCTCCAGACACCAGGGCTGGGCAAGAGACTGCGCAAGAGAAGTGACGGAGCCCAACGAAGGCTTTAAAATTTCACAGTACATCCAGACATCACCTCCAGTGACTTGCATGGTGAGACATAAGCCAAAGAATTTAGGTCCTACTAGATCATCCCCCTCCTACTCTTATCTTTTGTAACCCTCAAATCTTCTGTACAAGGGTATAAAGAGAAAGTTTTCCAAGACATGTTCAGCTACACTTCATCTCTCCATAAAAAACAGCACCTTCAGTTGCTACATCATTTATGACAAAAATGGCAAAAAATGGATGTTCAGAGAAGCTTTGGCAGATATCCATCGCTATCCATCAATAAACCAAAACAATCTTGTTTAATTTCAAGATCACTGGAACGTGGTGGGTGTGAAAACTTGTCTTGGATGATGTTAGGCTCAGGTTATACTTAGGAGAGATGAGAGGGGAGGAAGGGGAAGGGGAGCTAAACAGACCATTAACTGAATATTTCTGAAATGTTTCTTTGTCATAAACAGGAAATGTCTAAATGAAAGGAAAAAATATTCTGTCACACTAAGTTTCTGGGACCTCCAAACTAGAATAAAAAGCTTCTAAACTCTGTAAGTCTATCTGTGAATGTAATATTTCTAGCTGAATGGGAAAGACTGAGCTATGGCTAGTAAGTGGAAACTGTGATATAGCAACTTGGCTAAAGTGTATATGATGAAGAGATGCTTGCTGTGCTGGGCTTGCGTTGCTAATAAAATGCATGTGTCCACGGGGCTGATGTACCGTTTAGAGGAGAACCTGTGTGGTGGTGGTGTGGATTAATCCAAACCTGAGAGCTGAGCAGGCTCTTCCCCACCTCTCTTGCCCCTGCCGAAGTGCCAAGCTCATCCACCCTTATCTGAAGTATTACTGTGGGCCAGGCCCCCAGCACCAGGGACGTGACCAGCTGGATCCATCACCTCTCCTGGGCTGAACCAGGACGCCAGAGCAGAAACGTCCAAACTCTGTGCCAGTCAAGCATAAGTTAAGTGCTGCAGCAAAGGACTTATCTCTTTTTCATTACTGAGTATTAACCTCCAGCGTCTGCACCTCTTGCAAAACCTGGAGTGAGCAGGGTTTGTGTCTGTCTTCTTATTAAACTGAAGGTGTACAGGGATGAGATGAGCTTTTCTGACACAGGAAATTGGTGTTTCAGCCCCATCCGGGAAAAGCAGCAGGACTGGACAAAATCCCGGGTTGGAGGTTTACGTGTAGCCCGAGGAACATGGCTGCTGAGCACGGCTTGCAAGATTTCCGGGCTTCCGGGAATCGCTTCAAACGAAAGGTTCATGAACAACAGACCTCCAAGTTTCCTTATTTTCAATGTGAATCAGAGGAAGCTCAGATTCACTGAGCTTCTGTAAACCCTCCTTACCTCCTCCTTGCCTTCCTGCCCTTGGTGTCGGCAGACGAGGGCTGCACTACCAGAGGCTGTGGGCAGGGTGGTACTTCCTTCTCTTGGACCACCACACCATTATTCGCACTTTCCAGGCCTTATATATTTCTTTTTGTGTGTATATATGCCCCCAGTCATACTATATGTATACATATACCTATCTTATACATATATGCGTGCATGCATGTACTTGCATTGTAATCTTGGCCCCTTAGAAAGAAGACCCTCAGGCTCATTTCTGTCACACTTACGTATCTCCATCAGCAAATGCACAACCTCCACCTCTTCTCCCACGGCACTCGCGGCGCTGCAGCGCGGAGCGACGTTGCAGAGGGGTCTCACGGTGCTCTGGGTGCTCATAATCTCTTGCCGCCTCCTGCACCGGCACTGAGGTGCAGGACACAGCAGAGGGGCACAGCAAAGGGCAGAAGTTTGCTCAGCTTTGACAGCCGCTGTGCTGCTTGTCACTGTCAAGCTCCCGCGTGCAGTCCCCACACACTAAGGCCCCCTGAACTCCTACAGCACTTTGCACGAAGCGCCCCCGGGGCCCGACTCGCAGGCAGGCCGAGGCTTTGCTTGGTGCACCGGAAACCCAGCTGCCCTCGAGCTGCTTTCCACATCCCTCCTCCCAGGGCGAATCCTGGAGGCAGAGCAGCCTGGGAGCTGCCCTGCTTGGCGCCAGCAGCAAAGCTCCCTGCGCTCCCTGGGTGCACCATTTTGGCACGACACACACGTGCCCTCCCTGACTCCTGTTCCTTGGAAGACCCTGGGTCTAGGAGTGGGTTCCTGTAATTGTAGATGCACCGGCTGCTAAGGTTGGCTTTTCTTCCCCTTCCTGTTGCTGGGACAGGCCGAGACATCTGGCTCTCATTAGTTTTCAGTGCTCTGCACTAGGAAGCAAATTCTGGTCTGAGAAGCGCCTTTCGCTTTTCCTGCGGTGCTTTGAAGAAATGACTGTGTTCAGAAGAAATGTTTTCTCATCCCGTGTCATCACCGGCAGCGCTGAAAGGCTCCTTTGAGAGCGCTGCAAGCCGGCCTCAGGGAGACCCCAGCACCTGCTCAACGCCTGCCCGGGCCTCTGCAAAAACCTCAGCCGCGCTCGGCAACCCCGAGGTGGCCGGGGGACTCGGGCAGCGACGGAGCGCGGCCGGCGCAGGGGACGCAGCCCAGGGCAGTCTCGGCGGGAGGCCGAGTGCGACAGGCCACATGCAACGTCCTTTGGAGCCACCTCAGACCCAGCTGTGTCCCCCGGGGCCGGCCGTGTCCCCCGGGGAGCGCTGCAGACGCTGCCCCACGGCTCCCTGGGCCGCCAGCCCTGCTGCGGGCTGCACCGGCCTCAAGCCTGGCTGACGCCTGCAGACGTCCCTTGGCCCACAGGAGAACCCCAAGCCTGGTGAGCTGGACGTTTCCTGACACTTCTAGGCGAAATAGGAGGATTTGTCCACTTTACTCGTAGCGCTGGAGAATAGTACAGAGCCAAATCACTGTACTCAGGGCACACGACCCAAATCCTTCTCCGTGTCCAGGGAGACATTTTCTCCATCTGTTGGGTGGAGTTTCCCCTGGAGACCGGGGAGTGCTGAGGAAGAGGGGAGGACAAGGAAGAAGGGGAAAATCACAGAAAAAGAAAGTGACGTGCCGGACCCAGCAGGAAACCAAGATAAGCAAGAGTAAATCACAAGGTCTCCCGAACCATGACTCACTTTGTGAGAAATCAGCCTTGCCAACCAGACATTTTCTTTAGCTCACTTTCTTCCTGCCAGTGCTAGGCCCTTCTGCTTGATTTATACACCTGAAGTTTCTGAGCTGTCTTTCATTTATTTCTCTGGGACAGAGACTGTGTTTTTATTTTTTTATGCACTGCATAATATGATGTGAGCAGGGCTCACCAGCTTCAAGGCAATGCAACTAAAGACCAATGAATAAAACTAACACATTATCTATAATCAAAGCCATAGCCTGATCTGTGCCAGCTGACAGAGTTTTTGCACTGCTTGACTCAGTCTTTACCTTGCTTTCATCCAGGGACGGTCTCTGCAGACCTTGAAGAACCTGTGGAGTAAACCTGTTGCAGATGAACATACATATTTTATGTGTAGAAGATGAAGATACATATTTTATGTTTTAAGTGTACAGTCAGTAGCACAGAAACAGAGCCCTACATGGGTGGATGTCCCACAGGAACCCCTCTCTGCACAGAACTGCTGTAGAGGAACGAATAGAGAAAACACTACTGACAAACACTAGCAAAACAACACACTACACAACGGAGAGCAAAGCTCAGAGCTGCAACATGCTGCAACAGTCTGCTCCTGTGGATAGCGACTGCAGCTGCCTTGAGCAGACACAGTACAGACTGTGGGAATAACTGAAATACTGACACTTAACTACTGCATTAACAGACCCAAACGTTCATGTTTAGAAGTGATGAATTTCACTACTTTTTGATGCAGCAACAGTCACGTGCTGGAGCAAGGGACAGTGACTTGAGTCTTGGGGTGCCTGTGCCACCTACTTGCAGCACAGTCAGGAGAAAGGCCCCCCATAGCAAGCAAGGAAGCAAACCCAACCCTTCTTCCTTTGAAGGCACAGGTGAGTCCTCCTGCTGCCTAGAGCATTTTGTCAAAGAGGAATCAACTGAATCAAGAGACTGAGCTCTCTTCTGGGGCCTCTGAAGAAGCGACCTTTGTGAAAACCTTAATTCACAACTAAATCAGTGAAATGAAGTTGCACATAAGGCAAAGAAGCAAGGATTTTTTTTTTTTTTCCACCAAATCTTCTCTAGGGAATAATTGAGGTGTGTAAGGTAGGAGGGATGAATGACCCAT
The DNA here is from genome assembly GCA_013398735.1 of Nothocercus julius. Taxonomy (NCBI): domain Eukaryota; kingdom Metazoa; phylum Chordata; class Aves; order Tinamiformes; family Tinamidae; genus Nothocercus; species Nothocercus julius. Next base: position 3,845,129 of record VZSV01000026.1, on the reverse strand, counting down.
GGTCTTCCTCTATAGTCAACACACAGGGATAGGACCAGCCAAAGGCTACCTCAGTTCTTCCATGGACTCAGCCTGCACCTTTAGGAACATGGAATTTAAATGCATTTTAATTACAATGGTAATGTGAGAGGCAGTAAAGTCTCACCTGCCCAAAACAAGAATATTGGGTCAGAGTAAGGATGATAAAGAGGCGCCAAGAAAGCACAAAGAGAACGATGAACTGGTAAACAACTCTAAACTTGTTTTTGCTGAAGATTTTTTACTACAGTCCAGGAACAATTTTTTTTTTATCCTCTTAGGCAGGTAGGTAGTAAATGGCAACCTCTCCCTTTTACTGTTTTAAAACAGAGCCAGAAATCAGCAGAAATTCATTACTGCTATAGTCATGCTTGAAAGGATGGTCATGCTGCTGTTAAATACAACCTACCATAGTATCATGGAATGATTAAGGTTGGAAGGGACCTTTAGAGAGCATCTAGTCCAACCCCCCTGCACACGCACCTCACTGCACCTGGAACATGTGGCACAGAACTGCATCCAAACAGGTTTTGAGTATCTCCAGAGAAGGAAATTCCACAACCTCTCTCGGCAACCTGTTCCAGTGCTGTTTCTCTGTACTTTGCAATGCACAGACAGAAAAGGGGATAAAAAAAGGAGAAGATTGTTGGGTTGTTGGACATGTCATACTCCAAACCAAGTTTCATCTTCCTATAATGCAGGGAAAATAGAATATCTGGGGCACTCAGACCTGATTATCCTTTAAGACCAGCATTTAAGGGCTCATTAGCTCTCATTTTTACAGCAACACATTTCCAAGCACAGGCAAGGTGGTTGTTTGATTGCTGAGGAAATCTCACAAAGAGAAAAGAGAGGCTGCTTAAAAGGAGAGAACAATCCAACAAAACCCTCCTAGTGAAACTGCCTCCGCTTCTTCTTGAAACAGGACCAATTAGGTCAGTTCATTACTGACTTACTGTGGCCATAAATACTGAAGTCACCTGAACAGGGGCTTAAGTAGTGAACATCTCAGAGCCCTGAAAACCAAGTTCCTTCAGGAGGCCCCATTTCCCTGTACATGGGCCTTCCACGTGCATCATGTTGGCATCAGGCAACCTGCTCCTGAAAGGAGCTCGTAAATAAGACAACAGATTGGAAAGATTTGGAAGCAGGGAAGAGGGTCCTCATCAAAGAGCAATCGATCATGTCCCTGCTAGAGCCAAACATCAAAAAACTCTGGAATTATTTTGGTTTTCCTCATTTTCTACTTTTTATTTGCAAAAATATCATTTCAGGGGAGAGCATTAGGAAAAATGTTTACTAACAAGACAGGCTATAACTAATGGGAAGGAACTTGCATAACGGGAGCAGCCCAGTATTACACAGTTGCCTCTTGATGTTTACACAGCTGGCTAGATACCATTAAAAGATATTTTCTCAGGAGGCCGTGCGGTCTAATGGAACGAGAATGGACCTAAGAATTGGGAACTCCCACCGTGTAATTTTGGGATCATGGGTCACCCATGATTTGCAGTCATTTAACCCACGTGTGCATCAGGCTCTAACTTTCTCCTCTACCTTCTCCCCTCATGGTTTTGGATTCGCTGGTCTCTGAATTAGAGATGATTCATCTGATGGGTGTCAACTGCCAAAAAGCTGATCAACCTATCAAATATTACATCCAAACAGCAGTTTGTGGGGTGATGGAATTGCAAGTACCACGAAATGACTGGCTCTAATTCAAGCTCACGCAGTTAGAATCAAATAAAGCCTAAATTTATACTGAACCAGAGACTACATAGGAAATCATAACCTTCTTTCTTAGCAAATTTGCTCACCCCTGCTATGAAGATCTGAGCCAGGCATTTATTAGAGGATACTTTTGCTATAGCGTTGAGATTATGGAAGAGACTTCACACCTGACCAAGGGACTGCATGCGAACCCACCTGTACAGGTGCTGGGTGATGCGCTGGGGGAACGAACGCCAAGGGAGATATTTTAGCTGGTAGCTAAGCTGTGATCCTACCCATTAAATATCCTCGTTGTTTACTTCTCCCACTGTTGTTAGGTCTCGTAAGCTCCGTGTTTGTAGTTTACTGTGCTGTTAGCAAAGGTTTAATTTGATGGAATTTTGGAGCGCATCCAGCAAAAAGAGAAGAAAAAGAAAAAAGCTCCAGATCAGGCTAGAACTAGTTTGTTTCTTCATTCTAGTTTCTTTCTTCCCTCTTTTGTTTTTTCAGGGCCTTTAATAAAAAGCTGCTGGCACAACTCCAGGGATGGCCTTGCCACCAGACTCATCTTGGCTGTTTTGTCAGCAGCGTGAGCCATTTTAAGCAACTGGTCTGCTCTTGGAAACAAACTGGAAGTCTTTCTTTCTTTCTTTCTTTCTTTCTTTCTTCCTTTCTTCCTTCCTTTCTT
>VZSV01000026.1:3773514-3842668 GCA_013398735.1 Nothocercus julius | reverse complement strand
TTTTTTTTTTTTTTTTTTTTTTTTTTTAAAGTTGTTCTCTTCTGGATGACAGCAAAGAAACTGGAGCCTTCGGGGTATCTTTAACCCAATTTTAGAACCCCTTGGAAATGGGAGTTAATGAACTTCTTGCTGGAAGCTCGACTCCAGCACTTTAAATGGCTGTCAAACATGCCCTGCTAGGAAAAGAGTGTGAAAACAAGAAAAAAAAAGCCAGTAATGTGGTATCTGATATTCCCACCTCTGCTAATAAAGATCCCTTTCCAATGTTAAGTCTTGATTGGTTTTAAAATAGTCATGCAAAATTCTCTTGACACCTTATTGGCATGGATACAAAAAATCTATGCAATCTACTGACACTAGGGTACATGGGGGAAAAAAGGCATTTCACAAACCTGTCAGGAGATGCTGCATGAGCGCACACGTGCTGTGACGTGTCAGGCATATCTATAGCAAGTTAGAAATACCAAATATTGCCATTTACTGAATTAGGGCCTTTGTCTTTTAGCAGCCTTATTTATATAATTGACACTTGCTTCACTTGGTTTGCTACAGTATTTCATTACTGGATGATATATCCAGGTCAGCCTTGGTAGGTTAGTGCAGAACCCCAGTCCCTCAGCAGGATCTGAAAATTTAGGTCAATTCACATAACTTTGATGAATCTTTAAAACTAAAATGATTAAAGCCACAATTTCCATTGACTCCCCACTGAGGTCTCTGACCTTAAATCGTGGAGGTCACAAAAAGTATGTTAAGAATCTAAGCGAACTCCAATTGAGAATCCTTCAGATTAAGCATCTGTGTGTAAAGGGCATCAACCATGATTTAAAGTTTTGAACACTTTAAGTTTCTCGATAATTAAAACATATTTCATAAGAATTTCATTAATTTCAATGCATAGCATTTCTTATTCAACCCAAACTTTTTTTTTTTTTTTTTTTTTTTTAAGACAACAGAAAATATAATCATTAAACTATCAATCCTGCAAATTCTCCATAAAGCTGTAACCTTCTAGTTTGTGGGCTACATGAAATAAAATCGAGACGCTCTTTGCCTAGAAGGGTTTGCTGTTTTCCACACTGTATCAGAAGCTGCGCAAACCTTTAGTGTTTGAGCTTCAGGGATAAAACGATAAAGATCACTGAGTGTGTTGTTAAGCCAGAGCTTCCTTGACTAGACAAGACAAATGCAATGACACACGTACAAGGTATTAAGGAAGTACCTATGATTATTTGGTGCCTATGTCTAAAAACAAATAATCTTTTTTATTATTTTTCTTTAAAAACAAAATATAGCTTATTTTGCTCCACTACAAGCAGCCTTGCATGGGCCACAAGCGGAGCTTGCGGGGACAAGCGGCACCTTGTGTCTTCCCTTCCCATGCCCAGACCAGCCCGGACCACCTCCAGCGACCCAAGATCTTCACACACACAAGGAACATTTTTGGTGGCTGCAGAGGAAGCAGGTGGTGACGTTCCTGTCAAGAACCCCCTTAAAAACACACAGCTCAGTCCTGAGTCATCAACACTGTGCACAGTGTCGCCTCCTGATTTCTTCTGCTCAGAATTATGTGGCCCAGACAAGGGCCAGGATATTCGGATGAAAGGAAGGAATCCCGCAGTGTTTACACCTCCTGAGTGAGTCACGCTTTGGTAGTCCTCATTCTGGGCCTCCACTCATGCCACGTCCTCCATTTAGGCCAGGACAAGTTAAAATTACACGGAACAAAGAAATTAAGGAAGAAAAGAGATCTGCATTTGACATAAACCCCATTCTAAAAAGTCCTTCTCCAAGTGGAAAGTATTATGAACCAATCTTTGCCTCCCACTACACGTGCTGAAGACAGTGTGGGTTGTATATGTGTTTGAGAGGGTAGGATTTTCTCCTGTATGTTTAGGAAGCTAGTTTAGGTAACCAACAGTAAAAACAAAGCAGCAGCCTAGGTCTTCAAAATGTTTATTCTTCAGTGACAGCCTGCCTGACTGTCTAAGCTAGTAATTCCAGCGTTAAGTGGAAAATAACTATACTGTGATTTTGTTTTGCAGACCAAAGCTGCCTCCTGTCAGGGCCACACACACAACGGTTTTGGCCTCTATGCAAAGGAGTCATTAGCTACAGCAGTGAGGGATGGGCAGTCTCTGAGTGTGAAATTCTACTGTGATCTTCCCAAAACATGTTTTAGATGATACAGTACATGAAAGTAATTCAACCTCGCAGTGTTTCCATGTTTTTTTCTTTTTTTTTTTTTTTTTCCCAAATATTAAAAAAAAAAATCATGTTAGCTGAAGCGAGGAACCTGCTAGTTATGAGAGGCAGCAGCACACCCCAAAGCATTGCTAATTTTAATGTGGAAGAGGTTTCCAAGCTGCGGTTGGGGCTTTTCTCTGCACCTCGGAGTTGTGTGTGCATATTTATAATTATGGTAGCGTGCACACAGCTGTTACATTTTGTCTGCAGGAGCCATGGCAATTGCACTTAAGTGCTGTTGCCCGTGCATCTTCCACGTGTTCGCCTTAAGTTAACACTTTTTCAACGAGGTCCCAAATGACACATTTTGTATATTAATATTTAGTGCCAGTCTATAATTAGAAAATAATTTTTTCCAGAGCTAATGAAAAGATGCCCTAGCCACCTCTGGATCTGATCCCAAATCCATTAATGCAGTTCAAGTGATTCCATTTTATGTGGGACAGAATAAAAAGTCTGAAGGAAGATGCTGCCAAGTATTTCCAACCAGGAGTATGCTGAAACTTTTGGGTAAAAGGGAAAAAAAGGATGGAAGAATTCATCCTGTATCTTTCCCTGTTACATCCAACTTGGAGAGAGAGTGGGAAAATTAAGTGAGTAATACTTCCTGAACTATGATGGTATATTGACGGAAATATGGCTAAGAATTTGCTTCCATGGAAAAATTAAGAGTATTTGTATCATCATAATGAAGACTCAAGCCATTACCATGAATCATTAGTGCCCATTTAGAGAGCCAAAGGTGATAACTGTAGGGATACGGGGAGCCCCAAAGGCACTTCTTCCCTGCACACCTGCCTCTGTGTGTGGATTCCTCTCGTGGTGTCTGATCTCGTCAAGCTGTAGTGACCTATTTGTGACTGAACATTTGGCTCCATTTCACATCCAGTATCTCCAAACCTAGTTTCCACACCAAAATGAATAGTTCCCAGCACTTCCACACCCAACTGCCATTCTGTTGCCCAGAAGTATCCTTGATTTAGCGCCTAAGAGCACAGGTTAATGACCACGAATGTGAAAGGAATGCTCGGAGGGAATCCGACCCAGCCCAACCACAACATACTTTGCTCGGCATCAGTCCACCTGCTTTGTGCACTACTGTCTGCATAATGTCCTTTAAAAGCAACCAAAAACCTATGAAAATGCATAAATAAAAGTGCTAAACAACTCCAACAGTGTGGACATGCCACAGTTCCAAAATGAAGCTTAAGGTTTGGGGTATGCCCGTTTGCAAAGATTGGTTATTTCCAAAAACATTTGCAAACAACAACAAAACAAAACCAAACACACACACACACACACACACACACACACATACACCAACCATCGGTTTGCCTTATCTTCCTAGCAAAGCAGTGCAAATAAACACCACCTACCCCACAGCAGGAACGTGTGCCCTGCAGCACGGCGCCGTCAGCTCCTGCAGCAGTCCAGGCTCCGGCCTTTTGGATTTATTATCAAGTATCAGTAGACATTGAAATGCAGCTTAAGTACAATGAAGAACCACTCTAAAAAGCAAATGCACTTTACATAAGAGAACATGGAAAGGTCACCAAAATATTTGTGGGAAGAAAACTTGCATCTTTTTTCCATTTGTGCAATGAGACTAAATAGTGGACAAAGAAACCACTGTGTTGCTGCCCCAGAAAGTGAATATGAATTGCCACAGACCATCAATGAATTTTGAACTATGTGTGTGGGGATGAACGATATACAACAGCAATAGCGACTCACACATCTCAGCGCGATGAGCAGAACAGGGTGGTTGATGAATGCTTTTCGGGAACTTCTATTAGAAGTTGAGTTCTCAAGCTACCATTCCTCTGCCTCTGGACAGCCTTTGTGTCGGAAAGGTGAAATGGGAACTTCAGGGCTCAGCCACTCCGCAGAGCAGGAGGAACCTGCGCGAGATCTCACAGACAAGGGGGAGGCCAAGCCTGACCTCCTGATTTCTGGCATGACTTTCATCACTCAGGGTTTTCTCCTACTTGATGTTTCGCAATAGCACATCCCGCCTATTTACAGAAGAGCAAGAATTAACAACAGCTCATGACATTTTTATTTTAATGAAATTTAAAAAGGCAGTTATTAGTTATACATACACACAACTGATTCTGTACTTGTTAGTCATAAATATAGAACATTCAGAAGTACAAAATACACTTTTATCCACAACACGATTTCACATCAATATTAAGAGTTTAAACAGAGAAGTAACCAAGTGCCTAACAATGACAGAAGCCCATTTTTGGAGTTTTTTTTGTTTTTTTTTTTTTTTAATTTCTTATTAAAAAAGGACCATTAATCTACACAAAGTAATCAGCGTCTGCAGTCATCAATTCCATTAAATACACTCTGGTTTGGAGTAGGAAAAGACTGACCTTTTATAGACAGTTAGATGCCATCACGTTTTCTTTTCTTCATTAGTAAAAGCAAAAAAACCCAAACTCTCATTCTCCTCTTCTGAAAGCTAATGACCATGAAAAATGGGAATCTGGCAAAGAATCACCTGAATCCAGACTTGAGCACTACCAGGGAAAGTGAAAACATCTGAACTAGAAATTAGTCCGCTTGATACCTTGCAAAGAAGGAGCAACAGCAGAATGACACCAATAAGGCATTAATGACAAAACAGCCGTATTATTCTCGAAAAAAGAGTACACCTATGTATAAAAATATATGTCATAGCAATTGGGTAAATCCAACACTATTTAACACTGCGCCAAAAGTAATTAAGAATTAAAAAGGCAGTACTGCAAGAAGTATTTACAGTTTCATACTGTACTTCAAAAGAAAAAAAGGCAACAAAGCTATTAATGGAACTATCTGGTCGAAGCATCACCGTACGTCGTTACGGTAGCTCTTTTAACAAGTAGTGTGATGGAGTCCTGATGGTTAAACAGGATTTGCAGTGTGAATGAATGAATGCAAATACTTCAGAATCTAAAAAGTTCTCAGTCTACATGCCTACTAATTGAAATAACTCACCCAGACCATAAATATTTGCAGCTTCTTGCTCCACCAGTACAAAAATCAGAAGGTCCAGTTTCCAGAAACACCGTGTTTGCAACACAGTTTGACCAAAAAAAAAAAAAAAAAAAAAAAAAAAATTCACAGCTTTATTTCCAAGTTAAAAAAGAAACAAGAACCAAGAAACTCTGCAGCTGTAAAATTCTGCAAGCTGGCAGCCCAAGTGCCAGCAGAGCTACACTAACGGCACGTAATAAAAACATCAGCGTTTCAGATGCACTTGTAACTTCAGCAGTAACGCAGCTAAGTGGCTCTAGTAACCAAGCACGCGACAGAAGCTACCGCGCAGCGGAGGCGACACAGCTTTGCCCGCCACTAGCCGCGGACGAGGCGGTGCGAAGGGGCCGCGCGCAGCGGGCGCTGCCTCGCGCGCCGGCGCCCAAGCGCTGAAGCTGCCCAGGGCTTTGAGCGCTCGCTCCTCGCTGGCTCCAAAGGGGAAAGCGCCGTGGAGGAGCGATGGCTGGGGCTGGAGGGGATGCAGGGAGGAGTGGGAAGAACGCACTTGGCTCGGGATGTTCAGAATGAAAATGAGGAAGGACAGTCCCAAACCTGGCACTACCCCGGACTGCCCTTTCGCTTAGCAGCCATCCCCTTTCCCAAGTGGAAAGGCAGGAGTGAGCTGCAAGATGAGAAGTGGTCCGTGCTCGGATGCCTCCGGCTTCCAGACAGTAACACTGTAGCAGAGGAAAAGAAAGACGTGCTTGAATTCCTGCTAGCAGTGCCCTACCAGCTGCACAATGGAATTCTGTATGCGAGAACCCTTTACAGGAGTATGAAAATGGTATGCTGAGTATGTGCACTGATATTGGGAGAAAAAAAATACACTTTTTTGTACAAAATTACATTACATGACTGGTTTCGGGAACAAAGGTAAAATAGAAATGTACTTAGAGCAACTCGTCAGGTAAATTGAAACAAAAGAACACCATTTCTCTTTTTTTTTTTTCACGTTTCAGAGCAATGTTTTTGAAACATTTTAGAAGAACTGAAATTCATCCTGTCAAGTCCCTTCTGCACAGAGATGCAAACTGCTCATTACTGCTCTCTCACTTGTAATTAGCTGCTCCTTTTACAAGTGTGCCCCTTGTGCAGATGCAGTCTGGCCTCCCCCAGCCTGTGGGCATCTAGGCATCTTTTACAGACATCCGTGAATTTCATGCTACGGAAAGCAGAGCTTTGTTCCTCTAATTCAATGCGCAGTCATTCGTCAAAGCACTATGAGCAGAAAAGGAGGAGATCCAGGAGAATAAACATCCCTGTATTTAAATGATTAATGCTTAAGTGCATGGTTTTCTCATCTAAGATAGTATTTTCCCTATCTCTGCAAGAGAAGGGATTCAAATTCTTTGTGTTGTCAGTGTAATTTTGGTGAAGTCACAAGAGGCCAGAAAATCTGGGATCTCTGCAGTAGTACACCTAGCCTAATAGGAGGCTTTATTTTCCCAAAAAAGTCTGCAGCCCCACTTGGATGTAGGGTAAGAAACTGGTTCCAGATACAGCAAGCAAAACGGTTGGAAAGACTCCTCATGGATCCTGAAAACTCCATGCTGTTCTATGAGCAGCCAGGAAAGCCAAGTGGGAAGGAAAGGCACCATAAGGTTAAAGCAGTGGTTGGGCTCAGGGCAGAGTCCCCTTGGCCCAGCAGCCTCCACCACTTTTCAGCACAGAACTGCGTGGCCAGAGAAGGCTGCAGGACGAGGGCCTGGTGGCTCTTCAAGATGTTATCCTGGCAAGACAGGCTGCAATAACGTGTGTGTGACCCTTCTGCTGAAGGACACCCCAGATTTCAAGAGGAGCTACGAGAAGTGAGACCATAAAGTCCAGGATCTGCTGCAGAAACTGAGGTGTTTTAGGGGGCAAGCTCAGCCCTACTGCGGCTATTTCAAGGTCCGTGTTGGCTGACCTGAACATACAAACTCTTAGAAAAGCTGCCACTTTCCCTCTTCTGCAAATGCTGGCTAGAACTTTCCATACCCCAAACTTTATTAAAATTCCTGGGCTCCTAGTCATTTAAGAGTGACTCCTCCTTCCCCATCCTAAGAGAACTCAAGTAACTCATCATGCATATGTAAGATCAAATAAAAATCTAAAAATTTGCACAAATATATAAGGGAGATGGTTAGCCCAAGAGGAATGTAGTTAACTTATCTCTGTGGAAAAGCATGGAGCATTCAGAATAGTCAGAGCCCCCAAGCACTTGGTAAGCTGAAAGCCTCATATAGCAGATTTAACAGAAGGGACTGCTTGGGAATCCAAGCAAAAAATCAGGTTATCATCACTGTGTACATAGAGGACAACAGTATGATTGATATCTATTATCAACTTGCTCCAAAAACACTGTATGCTAGAAAACCATCTCACTGCTGGCAGCAAGTGAGCTCTGATGATTTTGTTGCAATAGGCCACCAACTTACACTGTTAAAACACGAGCTTTCGCATTTTAAAAAAGTATTTCACACACACAAGAGATGCAGCTAAAATAGAAATGGCGATCTGGATGTGTTTACAATCATTTGGTGAAATCAAGAGCAATAGAAATGAAAGTAGTCAGAGAGAAATTATAGGCCTCAGTTCAGTGCAAAAACCGACTAATAGCTTATGTAAGTAAATGTTTGTTCTTAATAGAGAACGACCTGAATTAAAAGTAAGAACTATGTGAGGTGATGGAGAATCCTCCCACATCGAAATCCTCCACATATATTGCCAACCGTTTCGGTATGCTCCAGAATGGACCCTTTTTAAAGGCAAAAGAAACCAGTACAGGAAACACTTCATACAGCACAAGATATACATAAAGTACCAAAATGTACACACATTCAAGTTTAAGTTAGAAAAGGCAGAGCTGAATCTTCTGGTCATAGGCCTACGTTCTGTTGTTTAATCTCACATTTAAACTGATCTAAAAACTATAAGGATCAAAGAAAACAGCATACTGTGTCTGCTTCCAGAAACTTAAGTTCAACACAAGGCATCAAAATTGAATGGTAGGCACTGCAACAAGACATTACCTTACCTTTTCTCTGTTAGTCTTTGTTACTTCTTTATCTATTTAAAAATTATCAAAGGGAATATTAGGTATCATTCACATTCAAATGTTTAAGACTCAGAGACCTTTTTCTTAAATCAAGCAAAGGTTTTCATCTCTGAGGTAGATGACAATAAAATAAAAAAAATAAAGTAAAAAAGGAGCTGTCAATGAACACCAACAAATGCTGGAACTCCTCTGTTGGCACTTATGCACCCAAGGAGGAGAGAGCAAGCCCTACACCACTATCTGATATATAAGAAATGTGACTTGTTTTAGTAGCTTCTACAGAAATGCAACACAGAAAAAGCAGAGCCAAAATTACACCAAAATGATCTTGGAGGAGAACTTCATTTCTGCTTCATGAGCTACTCAGAAAATGGTGGAAACATGCCCAGATCAGCAAAATCTTCAATGTTGTAATTGCCAGTACCCTGCGTTGGATCCCCCGGCATTGGCAGCATGTCCTGCGTGATAAGGAAAATCAAAGTGAAGTGTCACTTTCTAACACGTTATCCAGACACAAACTGTTTCCTGTTCATCTTTTCATTGTAAAAACAGAAAAGACCAAAGGTTAGCTAAATAAGTTGAAAAACAGACCTGGAAAGGTGACTGATCTGAGGTTTATGCACTGCTTTTATTTAGCTTGAGCTTTTCCGAAAGGGACATAGGGCTTCACTAGTGCAGAGGGGTTTTGGTTTGCTCCTCTCAATAAGGCAGATTTCAGCAATTTTCCCAGGCTGAAGCAACTCCCAAATGGGAGATATGGGACAATCACTGGATGTGATAACTTCAAGTTGTCTGGAGTGACAAGTGCTTAACAGAGGCTGAGGAGCTACGCTACTAAAACTGAAACAGAAACTTCAAAGCTGTAGAGATATGGGCAAGGCAGAAGCTGCTTTTACTCTCCCAGTGATTTTTTTTCAGCATAGGAAATAAAATCTTTTGATGACATGAAGACATTAAACAGATGCCTGATAATTCTGCATCTGCATCTCACTTATTCTTCAGGGCAAAGTGTTCCAAATCACCTCTGAGCCTGTGCAGAAGTTGAACAAGGGGAAAGCATCCCGTGGGATACCCTCTAGGAACACAAAGGTAGTGGGCTTACTAGGAAAGACTTGTTACTCCTCTGTCCCTTTTCCTCACATGCTCTGAAATCTTTCCGAGAGCTGAAGACAACCCTCTGATCTCACTGAGGGCAGGACTACATGGGAAGAAAGCAACAGCTCATACACCTAAGCCCTAAAAGCAGCTCCTTTCCTGAACCCTACTTGCATTGCACCCTCCATTTTTCTATTGGCGTTAAGGAGCTGGTTTAGGAGAACTACCCAGCTTGCACTGAAAGGAGCTCCCTGGTATCAGCAAGAATTTGTGTGGGGTCTAACCTTCTCACAAGCACTCTGTAAGTAAGCGTATTACTGCTCTTTGTCCTCAGAAAAAATGCTAAAGATTGCTCATTCCTCCTGGCTAACAAGCTCACCAAGCAGCCCTCATGCGCTTCCCAAAGGCAAAAGCAATGGAGGAAACCTCAGCAGAAAGGGGATTTCATGGTAATTGCTCCCACGTGTCTTAAGCCAAGTGAGGTCCCTGCAGGAGGCTTCAAAAATACGCAACCTTCCTTCCTAGCCAGAGATTGAAGCCACAGGGAAAAGACATCCCTTGCTGAGAAAACCGGAATTTATACTTGCTTTTCCTGTCAACCCTTACAATAATAAGCTCTTACTGCAAAGCCAAGGGTTTCCAGGGAAGGATCATTAAGCTTACAATAAAGCAAAACCTAGAGAGCAAGTAAGAAAGCCCACCGGACCTGCTCCATGAAGGAATAACTAGGAAGAGCAGCTGAAGAGTCACCCCAAAATAAAGAAAACTTAAAATCCATCTGATCCTTAGCACCCCTGTCAATGGTGGTAAAAGAGGCAATGGACAGAGCTGGCGCTCTGAGCTGCGGGCTCAGCCTGCATTTTCCGTCTAAATCTTGCACTTCTTATGTTTTCCCACATTCCTCATCAGCTAAGGGGAAGTTGTAGTTGCCTCTGCCCATTTAAATTTCTGTGTCTTTGAAGGCATTTGTGCAGCTGGGGTCTCTGCGCCAAGGTCTCCCCAGGTAAAGACTCAACATGGTAGCTCTCCTTTTGCATTTTCCTCCTTCCTCATGTCCAGCTAATCCAGGCCTGGCTTCAGCACAAATAATCCAAGCAACTTCTTGGAGGCCTTTGAACTGAGCTCATCCAACTTTCTCATCACATCCAGCTCTTCGCGTAATTCCCTCCAAATGCAAATTCACCTCCAAGAACTCTGCAAGTGAAGTCCAACTCTTCCTTTCTTTCCCTTCCATTGGTTTCCTAAGATGTCCACTGGGCCACAGCATTTAAATAAAAGCAAGATATTCCTCGGAGCCCTCTGTCTCTATGAGCTCTGGACCACGTCCCACTGGCTCCACTGGAATCAGCCTGCATATGCTTTTGGGTTAACGTATGTGCAAAATGACTACATTTTGATTACAGAGAAGAAAAACAACTTTATCTTATCTTGTCATAAGGCAACAGCCTACAGGTAGTTATTTTAGATGTTGTGATCTTTTTCATTCCTGTGCAAAAACAGTGGTTCATGCAGATACATTTTCAGGGTGATGTCTCTTCTGCTGCATTCTTGACAATAACTGAGCATGATCCTAATCTTGCAGGCAAATTTAGTCTTTAAAAAGAGTAAAAGATTATTATCTTTTACTTTTTTTAGAAGTGAGGTGCCTCACTTCTAAATCTTGCTTGGAGCCTGAACTCAGTTTTTTTCCATTTATCTGCATTGTTTTGTTGCAAAATGTCTTAATCTAACTGAAAAATGAACTATACATGGGCAGGGACCTCATTAGTTAACACAGAAAGCCCTGCTCCGTCTGTAGTAAAGGCTTAAAAGTACACTTGGCATTAAAAAGTAGCTGAAGAGGATTATTTGCCAGCTGTATGATATCTAACTGCTTAGCATTAAAAAATTATTGGACAGTATCATCTACACAGTATTAGACACATTTCCTGCTTAAACTGTTAAAGAGAATTAGACTGATTTCTAATTGGACTTGATTGGGATTTTAAAGGTCAGTACCAGGATAAGAAAGACTGTAGTCAGGACCAGTCTGTGGCTTCTCTACAAAATGCTGAAGCCTTAAGTAAAGGGACCAAAAAGAAGTGAACACAGCAATTTAAACCAGTAACGTTGCTGTGTTTTGGTAGAAAACAAAACTAAGTTCTAGCTAACATCAGTTATTATCAGTGAAACCCAAGAGAGTACACAGCAAAAGGTGCTTGTGACGAGCCCTGCTAGCACCCCAGCTCATTGTGGGCCAGTGTTTCTGAGTCAGCAGTGAGAGCTTCTTACAGGGACGTTGGGCTCAACGATCTCTGCTCACCTGGAACACTTCGGTCTGACTGGGCTGCGGATGCGAGTGCTGGTCGCCGCTTTGCTGGTTATGATGCTGGCTCTGCCACTGGGACCAGACTTCCGAAGGTCTCCCCTGGAACTGGCCGCTGCTCTGAGCGCCTTCGGCTGCACAGGGGGAAAAGGCAGATGTCAGAGAGCAGCTCCTTCAAAACGCCTGCCTGCTTTGGAGACCTCATGTAGCAACACGAGGTTTTGCAAAAACAAAAAACAAACCAACAACCCCAAAACAAACAGAATACAAAGTCTGAATACTCCTTTTCTTTAAACACTCCTTGCTAGAGCAGTGGGAGCAATATTATCTACTCACCTAAGATGCATGCTTTCAAACTTTGTAAAAGCATATAAAAACAACATTAACAGCCTGACGCCTTGCTCTCTTAAATGCAGATGTTAACAATCTTGTCCTTCAATATTACAGCAGCAAAATGATTTATTTATAACATGCAACCTATAGCTAAATTATCATCCTGTTGTATGCTGATGGTTTCTTAAAAGCATGATGCCATTTAAAGATTAGAGCAAGTAATGAGAACAGCAAGGTTTGATGGTCAATACAATTGTAACAGCCATTTCAGGGAAAGGGATTTTTTTTCAAATAGTCTACTGGAAAACAACATGATGCCGTGCGTATGTTACTTCAGTCACCTATTGCACATACACTTTTTTATGAAGTCTCCACTCTCATTCAACTGGATTGTGTGATTTTATCCTATATTTCTACAGACTGGCCCCAAACGTATAAAACAATGAGGCAGTTCTCTTTCAATTTGAATTACTCATAATGTCATCTTCTAAGAGTTGGTATTTTTAAAACATGCTGCTAGGCAAGCAAACTTGCCTTCCTGCCAAACATCTTCTCTTCTTCCCCACTCCCCTCCAGCTTTTTTTTTTTTTTTTTAAATAATATTTTTGTCTATTTTTCTCCATGCAGAGAACCAAGGTTGGTTGATCAGATTCTTCCAGATTAGCAGCACCCTCCACCAAGAGCTGAGACCTCTCTAACAGTGACTCCACAGAGATGCTTTGAACTGCAACTTTATGTCAGGTCTCTGATAACCAGAATCTACAGTTTTCACAAAGAATGATAGAAGAATGGAAGAACTAGTCACCATTCCATAGCCACTGCTGCAGAAAACATACGAACACAGCTTCTTCTCAGCAAAGCAGTTATTGCCAGATGGAGGTTTAAGACATATGTCTGTAAAGGCTGTGGTATTAATAGAATCTAAAGTGATATAAGTCAGGAAATGTTTCTCATTAGGTGAAAAGGTTCTTGCCAAGCAGTTCAGGCCTGAAATGCAGGCTGTCTCATAAACAAATGTACAAAGCCTAGTGGAAATGGAGTGAATAAGCTCTGTGGGAAGCATTCCATTCCAATGCACTTAGTCCAGGCAGCACAACACAGGTCTGTACTTTTAAGTGAGGTTAATCTGCAACACAACTTCAATTTTATTCTCAATAGACAAGCGAGAAACTACATAAATAAGTGAAACGCTACCTAAGCTTCTTGAAATTGCAGATTATTATCTACCAGAAATATTTTTCATGGACTCCACATGTGTTTATCACTGACTGATCCATATTTTTTTTACTCTGGAATATGATTCTGCAAGTGGAGTACAGAAAACCTACCAAGGCTTTCTGGTTCGCTCCTTGAGACATAGTCTGAAAGCTACTAAATGAATATATAATGGGAAAACCAGCTTAAAAGATGCCACCTTCTCTGGTTAGACATCCTGTGAGTACAGGAAATCCTGTGTCCTGCCAAGTTCCAGTAAATCATCTCTGGACAAAAGGACAACATTGTGGTGTTAGGAATGTGAAAAATAAATATAAAAATTGGCCATTTAAGTGTTCTGAGAAGTGGAAAGGCAACAAACCTTCTAGTTAAGCCAGGGAGGACATGTACCAGGGGTGTAAGCAACCTTTGAATCTTTCATGACATTATTTAAAGAAAAAGAAAAAAGAAATACTACGGTATCACAAAACATCACAATATTCTGAAGTCCGTTGGATGTGGTGGAGATGTATGACTGAAGAAACAGGTCATCCTAGACCACTGTGCTGAACAAGAGAAAGCAAAGCCCCTTTACACTCTGGGTTTCACAGCAACCATGTGTATGTGCACCTGTGTGCTGGTCATTTAAAACTTACCAAACCCTGCACTTCGGTTTGCTAAGCTGGAGTAGGCATTCCCACTTGGAGAAGAGGTGGCGGGGCTGGAAAGAGGGCTGTATGACGACGGATCAGCTGGATAAGTGTGACTTGTTCCAATCCCGAAGGGTGACGACTGAGCCTTGCCAGACTGAGATGGAATTTGCTGAGGAAAAAGGGTTGGAATGGAGGAATGAGTTCTACTGCTAAGGAGCAGCCTAGCAGGCTCTAATTTTAATAATGTAAAGCAAAGGGTAAATAAACTCAGCAGATGAGAGCAGGCACGTTATCCTTATTTCAGCAGTATTTAACTTCTGACAAAATCAACTTATTGCAGCCAATTATAAACCAACACTTACAGCTCTCCCGTTGGGCAACTCACATGTACTCAGTGTCAGAGCTATTTGCAACACTGCCTCACTTCCTTCACCTCTATTTTAAGAATTAAGCCCAAACTGAACAGCTGTAAAGAATTTATCTCTATTTGCCAGATTTTTGCAGTGCCACAGTAAAGTCACACTTACCAAATTCCCAGAGAATGGGTTCAGTTTTCAGAGGATCAGAGTCTGCAGTGCTTGGGAAATTGCCAAAGAAATTTCAAAGTTAAAAAGCTGCTTTCTCTCCCCACTAAGTACAGGGAGCAAAGTCATTTTCCCTTGTAAAGGGCTTGGGAGGGAGTTTGAATCACCAACACTGGGAGGCAGGAGGAAACAGTCTAACTTTACTTTAACTGGGCGGCTGAGTCAATTCGAGTATTAAAAAACACCTTGCTGACACTTTCGTCTGTGTAACAGCTTTGTCGTAGGATCTCCAAGAATGTTTCACAAGTGATTGAACACTACAGGACCGCTTTAATACAGGCACACGGAGACTGAGGTGAAGTGTCTCACTCCAAATCATGTACTACAATAATACACAATGCTACAGAGAGACTCTGCTTGCAAATTATTCCCCAATTCTCCTAGTACGAACAAATTGTGCAGTTCCAAGAAAAACTCACTGCCTAATCAGCTCCACAAATAGAAATGAAAAGTGGTTACATCTCGGGATACACTGAATGATGTGCACTGCTACTGGCAACCACTGCTCTCAAGCAGAGCGATTCCCTTGGCCAAACACAGGGGAGTGGTGGGATTGGAGAGTGAGAGAACAGATCCCAAATAGACTGCTGAGATCTGGATGTAACGTGATGAAGATGCTATTAAGCCTTCAGCTACTAAGTCTTAAGCTCTAATCCTAGCTAAGCCATTGTGCCTTTCTAAAGGTACCCACAATGGCAATGGATACATGTCACATCACTTCTGCAAAGGTTAGTTCTTGCTTTATTATATTTAGGATGGATGAAGGAATTCCAGATTCCTTATGTTCACACACAAATCCTGTTGACTGGGGCAGCACCTGGACAATCAGAGGGATGAGCAATTTTTTAAAAGTCATTATTAGCAACCTTTCCATATTTTTCAAAAATGGGTAATTTGGCAGTGTTTCAGCTGGATTTCTTTAAACAGGTGTGAATAACCATGCAAAATAACCATGGCGCCATGAGGGCTAGGCAGCATCAATTTGATTAACTTGCAAATAATTCAATTGCTGAAAAATATTATTACCTGCCATCATTAGTGTGCCATTCTGCCTATAGACCAGAAGAAAATCAACAGTGGTTAAGAACAGCACTGATGCTAGATTAAACGTGTTATTTTACGCTCTCAGTCTTTAAAGCTCTTTCAAAACCGGGTGTTTCCCATTCCCCAGGACAAGAGGGGATTTCAGGGCTAGCAGAGCCGGGTGCTGTTGAGCAGAGGGTGCCTCGCTCTACAGCTCACAAACTGCAGGAGCTGCACAGGGCAGTGCTCATGGAAGGGCAACGGGCTGTGGATTCCTGCCTGGATTTGCATGCTCCACTCTCTGATAACAGTGCTAACAGTTGCTGGGTGTTAGGCTGTGGTCCAAGAAAGATTTAATGCACAGACTTAATACTAAAGCCTAACAGCTGTCCCATTTCACTTCCGTGCATACACACAAATAAGTGCAAGACTGAGACCTTCTATTGGGATTTACGTAGCAAGTGCCACTGTTACAAACACATTACAAGCTAAATGCAGGTATGCCTGGGGCAGCCATCTCAAACTTTATAACCTGTCAAGGAACAGAAGTAGGGAAATTATTTCTTTACAAGAATAAATGATAATGACAAAGTGTACTTAATTACATTATAAATGGGATTTATGAATTCTTTCATAAAAAGTACACATTACAAACCTCTAACAACCATGAAAATAAAAGACCTTTAATCAATACCTGTCCGGGAAAAGGTGGACGATTTCCTGTCCAGGCAACCTGACTCTGATTTAGCTGGCGAGATATCTGTGTCAGATTCTGGCCTGTGGATGAAGACGACTGGATGTCGTTCACGCCAGGCACGTGTACCACAGATGAACTAAAGAAGCAGAAACACAGTCTACTGAATTCCAGACACTGCAATCACATTTATTTGTTCAATATGTTCAATTTGTCTTAATTAAAAATTACTCAAGACCATCGAAAAAACTATCAAATATTTTGACGCAATAAAGTGTCTATTCAAATAAACACAGAAGGCAAAATTCTTTTGAATTAGACTTCTATAACAATCTCCTTGAAGGGATCTGCAAGAATAAAATTAGTCTAACACACAGTCAGTTTCATACTAATTTATTAGCTAATACATTAAAGAAACAGTGTGCAGAAAGTATTCAAGCGAGTATTTCATTTTAAATTTGTGCTTATAGTCAACAGACCATTTGCTTGAACACCATTCCTCAATTAAGATGCACAGGATGATATACATTACTACTCATGAGAGAAATGAAGAAATGTGTGCTATATATTAAAAATTCAGGGTTTAAACTCCTATTTTCACCATCTGATGCTAAGAAACAGCATAAATTATATATCTGGTCAAAAGAATAAAAAAAGAACAAAAATAAACTAGGGTTAAAGCTTCAGAATTAGAAAGAAAAAATATTTCCAAAGGAATTTGTCTGTGTGTTAGCTGTTCCCTAATTACTGAGGTTTACTACAGAGAAATTCCCCTGAAATTACTCATTAGAGGGAAAATTAAATGAGGGACTGCTTTAGTTTACCATTTTCTTCTCATGGAAGTCTTCTGTCCTACTGAACACATGCAGCCTCACATTGTGAATGTGCATATATACATACATAAAAACCACAACCACTACAAATATATTTAAAATAGATTAATTATACATTAAAAAGAATGTACAAATGCAATCAAAATAGTTCACCCTTCCTCCAATCCCATCCCAACTATCTGTTTACACCATCATTTTAAAGAGCAGACCCAATTGGGAAAAAGAATAAACAAAGTTGAGCAGACAGGAAGCAGGAATCCTGAATGCTCCAAGGAGACTGACAGAATCCCTCCAGAGCAGCAAACAAAGTGTGACAGGCATCTGAACATTGAGTTTGCTATTTTGTGCTTCTCCCATTGCCCCAAAATGAAACGTTTGTTTAGAAATTCTTTGCAGAGTCTGTACTATTATTGCTGTTTCTACTACCAAAAAGGGCAATGTGAATCAGAAAGCCCATCCAGCTCTGGCTGGACCCTGGTGCTGTTGGGGAGGGCTGGCCCTGCTGCCAGCACCTTCCCAGTGCCACTGGGGGGTTCTTTGCACAACGGGCTTGCTCTGCACCTGGAACACGCACTGCAGACCAGGAGTTTGCAAAACAGTGTCTGAAGTCTGCCCAGGCTCAGGCCTCTAACACACACACCTGGAAAACATGAACGAAGGTAGTGATTGAGGGTAGTAATGCTGGCAGATGCTTCATATAATGGAACAGTAGCATTAAAAGAAAATCCTACTGCTAAGCAATAGGAAAATTAACAAAGGAAATGAATAAAGCATATGCCAACCCCCCAGGTGGCAAGGCAAGCATCTAGTAATGTATTGTATCTAATTACAAGTCATTTTCACTTACTGTTACATGGCTCCCCCCAAAGTTATTCCTGGTTTTACTTGGACAAAACATGAACACAGACATTTTATTTCTCCCCACTGAGATTATAAGCAATTACAACTTTAAGAACAAATTTATTTAAAGAAAATTATAGATTGAAGATGGTTTCTAATTCTTGGAACTGACAACGCCAACTGTTTTTAGCTAAATGGCTGTTTCTTTGCTTTCAAAACCTTGGCTTTGTCTAAAACAAAAGAACTTTACTGCTGTCCTAGAACTGGGATACTAAGTATAGTGATACTGAGGCAAATATAATAGAGAGATTTTAATTTTTTTTTAAATGGAAAAATCCAAATTTTCCTAATCCAAATGCTGAAATGTCATGTAAGAGTTAAATATACATAAAGAAAAAAGCATTCACATTGGAAAGAAAGCCCTACAGCCTAGGGTTAGTTTTGTTCCTACTAAGTCGAAGTGGAATTGTCCCCACTTTTCAGAAGCTCATAGTTCCAGGATCTGGACTACAGTACCTGAAAGTCTTTCCTGAATGTCCTGGCTGAAATGGGCTTCCTTGCGAATAGAGCTGCTGGTTTCCTGCTGTGGATGCTGAGGCCATCATTTTTTTATCTGCTATAAAAGAAAAACAAATCACAAAAAGAAAAAAAAAATTAGGAATGATAAAATGAAGGCATAAGTATTTAATGGAAATTGCAAAGTATATAGCCAACAGGAATCGTTCTTCTCTTTGTAAACATTTATGAACAAGCCCCATGAAATACATGAAAGGGCAATGTAACAATTCAGTACATCACCCTGAGTCACAGCTCTTCTGTCTTTATCACACCCCCTTCCCAGAATGTACTTAATTAAGGCTACTGTTTGCATGGAGAACAGCACTGGTATGTGTCCTCTGGGCCCCTCAATACAGACATTAAAACCAAAGCTACATGAAAGGATCAAATACCACTTCAGAACAGTTTCCTCTTTTGTCCCCACTGGGAGCTGCTCCAGACCATGTAGGTGGGGGGAGGAATGAGCCAGAAACAGCATCTTTGGATGACAGGAGAAGTGATGGGTGCGTGAGTCCTAGCAGTAGACTGGAAAGGGGAATGCAGTTTTTCTGGAATGCAGATGGAAGTGCTGCTGCTGTTACTGTAGCCTGTTTGTACCGAGGTACGAGCCCAGACCTTGCCAAATGAAGCCCTCCACAAGAACGGTATCAAAGAACCCGTCAGAACTTGCTGACAGTCTCTTTTCCTTGAGGATGGCAGGAGTCGAGTACCCGATTCTCCTGGGCAGTTAGTTAGGGCCTGGACACTTCGGATTATGCACTCTACCTCTTTCACCTTTGCTACAGCACTAAGTCTATTTTGTTTTAGTGTTTTACCAGTTTCCTCAGTCTGTTTTTCTCTCTCTAAAACTCCTCCTTTTACAACAGCCCCATTACTATCAATCATGTACTGTTCTCTCAGTAAAACCAGTGTTTCTACCTATAGAATGAGTATGTTCTTTGCATCCGTGAGTGAAGCTGGACTTCTCCCCTCTTTCTTTGCTTAACTACGTGTGGTCACCACATGTGATTATGGAGTCAATCTCCTTGTGTCGAACCTGTATTTGTCAGTTCATTTTTATTAAAAAGAAAGAAAAAAAAAAAAAAAAAAAACAAAAAAAAAGAAACAAAAAAACCCAGCCAGGAATCGGATCTGGTATCAACATAATGCAAATGTCTTGCAGGCTGCATGTAGGTTTGTCAATATTGGTCTTGGACTGTTTATCTCCCCTCTAACTGAGAGCTATCCCTTTTTATCATTCAGAGAAGACCTTGATCACAGCTCTCATGAGAAATTCAGGAAGGGTGAAGGTCCCAAAAAAAGCATAGCCTGTAAATTGATAAGACTGGAAAGAGTAATGGTATTTCCAAGAACATAACCTCACAGCTTGCTAGACCCTTAACCCTAACCCATCCCCTCAAACAGTTGAGGGCTGCCTGAAAATGACCCAGTAAGGCAGCCAAAAAGCAAAATGTTCTTGCTTGGAAAAACACATTCTAGTGTTTAGAGTTGGAGACTTGCTACCTTCTAATAGACCCTTTTTACAGCCTCAGTTGTTGACTTCACTGTCAGAGTAGACAGACAATGACGAACAGGAATAACAAAGGTCTCAGCAACAGGAGGACAGAATATCAAGTCTCTCCTGCAGCTATACTGCCTTCCCCATTTGAAAAGGTTAAGTTATACATAAGAAACCAATGCAGTGAGGTCATCTCTCAACATCCCTGAACTCAAACCCTGTGGGTTGTTTCCTTCATGCACTGTGTGACCCTTGAGCACTGATTTATTTAAAACAAATGTAAAAACTTCTCTCTTATAGTGAGGAAGGTTAGAAACAACAAACAATTAACAAGTACTTCCAAAAGCCTAGTTTCCTACAGATATATTTTGGATGACCCATTCAGCTGACAGCTTTCTGAACCATTCCTGTCTGTTCAGGAAACAGGCAGCTAAGCTGGGGGCACTTTGAGGCCACAGCTATCCAACTGACAAGTTTACTGCTACTTCTTGGAACAGGGCTGAGAAATCCTTCAGTGAGGGCACTCAGCAACGACTCTCTATCCTCACAGTAATCTCCATGAAATGTATAAGAACTTAATATTTCTGAGACTCCGATCATTCTTCTAAATATTTGTGAGCAGGTTAAAAGTATTGTGGGGAAAAGGATATGGGACTCAGAGAGAGATGGACAGATAGAATGACTGGAGATGCTTTGCCTCCCTAAAAAACAAGGAACACTTCAGAGCAGCACATGCACCTGAAAGCTTCAAGGCAAAAGCAAGTGATTTAAGATAAAGAGCCCCAACTTAAGACTTCTTAGCACTGTTCTTAATCCACATCTGCTGAGATGAAGTGACATCTGCTGTTTAAGGAAATACACATGCAGAAGCTTCAAGTTCTGCTTCAAGTTTACTGTCTCTAAGTTGCATTGCTTAAGCTGCTCTTGTGAAACGAAAAGAGAACCACAACGAAGCAGCTCCAGTGAGAATACAGCACTTCTGCAGTTTTGCTCCTCATGATCTTCAAGGGAAATATCAACTAAAGACAAATTCTAGGAAACAGTCTTGAAAGACTTTACCTGGAAATTTCTCTGCCATGTAGTACCTTGTCTTCAAGTTGTGTTTCATATCACGTAACCATGCTTAGCATAATACTAAAAATTATATAGCAGAGACATTCACTTACAAGCAGAAATTCCAGCAAACATCTCAGCAAATCTAGGATCTCTCTCTTGGGAGAAGATAGCATCTGGCTTTTCGACAGACTTTCCACCCTCATGAACATTAGCTGGTATACTTGGAACAGGCACCTGTTGAGATATGCAGAGGAAGCTTCATCATATTTGATAGAAAGAAATTCAGGGATAATCAAAATGCATTTTAACTCTGCTGAGATCTGTCATTACTTTGCATTTCAAAAGATCAGAGGCACAAAAATAAAGAACTATTGAGAAACTTCACCTGAGATAAGTCATAGGATGACAGCCCATCTCTTTGATGTACTTCAAGCTCTGCTTGCTGCTGCTGAAGTTGTCTGAAAAAGACAGAAAATTACTTCAGTTACAAAAAAAAACAGTTAAAATACAAAAAGAAACAACCATGGTCTTCTCTCTTAAACTCAGGGAGAAACGTCTGTCAGATGATTTAGTAAGTCCTTTCTTGTGCGATTCACCTGTTTTAAAGATTTCTAACTAAAAAGGCTTACATCACAGGAATGTAACAGGGCCCATAGAAAGTTGTTTTGTAATAGCACAGAAATACGGGTGGGAAGTAATGAAGGACGGAATACAACACCCTCATAAAAAAACAGATTTAAGGATTCACTGTTAAGATGCCAACATCATCTTCTACATGTTAAAGACGTATATGTCCACCACTTTCCCTGATCCTACTAAAGTAAACAGAAAAACTCCTGGTAATATTAATGCAGAATCAGGCCAATCATCAAGGAAAGCTGATTACAGCTCTGTGTGAAGCATGTCAGACTAAATGCAACAACTTAGTGAGCCAGAAGGCAACGGGAGAAGGAGACAGGACTGCATGTAAGTCCTTCTTCATTATAACATGATTTGACTCATTCCCCTCAGGACCAGACTCCAGACTTCTGTTTAATTTTTGAAAGGTTTTAAAGGCAGCAGATCTCAGGAAATAATTTTTTTGTAGCATTACATAAAATCAAGACATTACATAGAATCGATTTGTGTTGACAAAGGCTACAGAAAATACAAGTCTACTTTTCATCTTGGTAAGATATGAAAAGAATCAATTCTTTAAAAGACGTAAGAACCACAGGAAGTAACAGCCTTAATCCAATTACAAGAACTTAAGAAAAATTAAATGTGCAACAAAAATAGAAAAAAAAAACTCTAAAGGAAATTGGAAAAGACAATAAACTTCAGGGGAAGCCTGCCAGAATGAAGAAGTTCAGTGCTGAAAACTCTGAGGATCCTTGAAGTAGCCTTGATTTGTGTTTAGTGTCACACAGGACAAGCTGATCGCCCTGAGAAAAGGCCAGTGCCCTCAGGGTCCTCCTGTGAAGGAGCATCACTGCCACAGAGCGGCAGATGGGAAGACCACGAAGGACACTGACCCAAACCCTACGGTGAAACAGAGGGAAGAAAGTACACGGTCTGTATGTAAGATCTGACAGTTGTCACAGTTTCTGTACGCCTCTGGCCTCTTCCTGAAGGAGTAAGTCAGCTAACAGACAGGAATTACTCACCACACGGGTTTTTCCTTGAAAGAAATACTATGGTGTGACAGGTGGTAACAGTAGAAGAGATGTTCCAAAATACCAAGATTGCACATCTCGAAACTCTGGATAAGCAGGATATATTCCTCATCACTAGCTTAAGTTTTAGTTTCTTATCAAAACTGTCCTTCAAATATTGAACTAGATAGATTCAGACTGCAAGTGACTACAAGACTGCAACTTCCAGACAAACTCAAATGACAAATTAGCACAAGCTGGTGTGAAGATGAGGGGTCACTAGAACAAGATACTAAAGCTTTTTTCATCCTTTCACGCCTTTCAAAACGCGGTGCCTTCCTACAAGACACTTTACTCAGGCACTTGTTACCAGGCTTCATAGCAAGCTGGAAAATTCTGCAACTGGCAACACACGCGAAGGATCAGTGCAGACAGCCAAAGACCTTCTGCAAGCCTTACTTCGTATCATGAGTAAAACATAAAAAAAATGCCAGCCCTCCATGTTAGCAAAGTGCCATGGATTTTCCATATTATTTTAACCAGTAGAAAAAATTCCCCCAAATTACCTCTGGAACGCAAAGAAGTTCTTTGTTCTGCAAGCATGAACTGCTTACTTTTTCAGCAGAACTATGGGAGGTAATTTAATCACAACAAATCTAGGAGGAAGTTTTCCTAAATACCACCCTGTGGACGATAAACACCCATTAAATCCTGTTGTTAACGTGAAAGCTAATTACACTGTTTCATTTGTTTTTATTACCAGTGACTCGGTGCGTGTGTCAATAAACAGCACATTAGGTCTCTTCTGTTCCGTATAAAGTATGTTTTCTTGATTCAGCCATATACATACAAATGAGCCAAATAAAATAGCATACTTATCACTATTTGTTTTGTAGGCACTTCTCTAACTCTGTGCTCCTTCGCCCTTCTCTATCATCTGTAATACTCGTTAAGCTACAATACAATAAAAATATCACATTGTGTCAACAGCAGTGAACTTAGGGAGCAACCTACCAAATTCACTCCTTATGGGAGTGAAAACCAAATACTTAAGCATATCTCCACTGAACTATATGTATGCTTTGCTGCACTCGATTCTGATTGAAATGCAAAACCAGGTTAAAATCTTCAGCTCTTGATTGCTGCTACTGTAGAAATGGTCCAAATAATGCTTGAGCCATGTGTGAATTAAGGGCACAGGTGAGCAGGGAGAGCTGAACACTGTTGCGTGGTCCCTTCTAACACTGCCATCTCATCAGCCCTTCTGACCCAAAAATACATGAAAATCCCTTCAATCATTCCCTTTCTAGATTGTTTTCATAAAGATGGTACAAAACAAGTCTGGGCAAAACTCAAACTGCCTTCTGACTTTCAGACCAAAGCCCAAATCACCACTCCTCTTGATTTCCAATTCACAGCTTAAATAAAAGAAAGCGAAACTTCCAGGCTCTACAGACAATATCCAGCCCAGCAAATAAGGTGTAGCCTGGGTCGACACCGAATTCTGCGTACCCTGCAGTAAAGCCTGGCTCTCTCGGAGGTTTAGTAGGAAAAGCAGGAAACCCCTTGGCTGAAACAAGGAATGCTTCGCTGAAGTGGAAGGTTTCAATAGTTAATTCAATTTTATTCTCATAAATGTATTTGGAGAAGGGAAGATCCTGCACAAGTTCTTCTTGACTTTGGAGAGATTTAGCTGAATTATCTCCCTCTGCCTAAATACAGAAGTCACCTATTTGTTTTCCACGAATCAAAGTAACCAAAAAATCTGAATTTTTCACTGACTCTTTAGTAGGAAAGAAACACTCCTGTATCCTTACCATGCATTTTTAATCTAATATCAGCACACATACTTTTTTGTATCCAGTTTGGACAAAAAGGGACAAATGCAATGGCCGCAACAAAGGCTTTTGAAGTTCTCTTGCAGTTACACTTAAAATTTCTCTTTTAGATTAACCACTATAAATGGTCCCTCTTGGGCCTTAAGAGGTCAGATTGGTCACAAATGACAGAGGGATCATGAGAAAGTAACTCCACTACCACAGACTGGAATTTTATTCAAATAACTGATCACTGCTATTTTGGCCCTTGAGAATCAAAAGCCTCCCTGCCACAAGTGCAGGCTGATTCATCCCTCAGTGTTATCTCAGTAGTGACCTATGGCAGCTCACTCGGTGATGAAAATCTTGAGACTCAGCACAACCAGAGAATTCAAAACCTGAATCAGTGGAACACAGGACTTCGGGGCTTATAAAAGTGAAGCCATCAAAGTTACTATGAGGCCAGGAAAAGATTTTTCTTCCATGTATGTAAAGCCTTTAAGAAATCATTCACTTGTCACCATGATAGATGGTTTTATTCAAATGCTACTTTTTATGTTTCTCACATAAATTTTCATCATAATTATTGCTTCTTCTTGGAACTCAACCCCAATTAAACAGGAAGATGTGGTCTAACTGGGGACTCTTCTTTGCGGCAGAACAGAGCACAAATGCTAAACATTAACTGCTTCATTTGTCCAGGAAGTTTCTCTTGGATGACTGCACCCAAGAGAAACTGAGAGAAGTTTTCTTTTCTATTTTTTGTAAGGAACTAAGTGAACATTCGAACCTAATGTTTCATTATCCTTCCGTACCAAAGGCAAATTTGGAAAGTTGACTGCTTGAAGCTCCAAAGGAATATCCTTAAAAGAAAGTCAAAACAAACAACAAAAATCAATTACTCCCCCCATCAACTGGAACCACCACTGTCCTCTACAGTCTTTTCAAAAAACATTCTTCCCTGGTCAATGCAAAACTTGAGAACTTTCCCCTTAACAGGCAGACACACAGATGTGTGCACTCGTGGCTTTAAAGTATGCTAAGATAAAAACGAGTTCAAGCATAGATTATCAGGGGCCCCATCTTTAAAATTCATAGTGAATTTTAACTCACTCAAACCTGTATTTTGCGGTGCTGGATACACGCTCCAAGTTCACAGGGAAACCAGTATTTGCCTCATGCAGAACTGCCTAGGAATGCTCAACAGCAGTCACCCTTCCGCCCGGTCCCTGGGGGAAGCACTTTGTTGGGTTCTGGCACCTGATACCAGCTGCCGTGTAGAGCACAGCAACTGGGCTTGGCACCGAGTGACCAGTTCTGGCAGAGGCTCAACAAGGAGGCAGAAATCCACAGTTCCCCGGTTATGCACCTCCCCAAGGGATCCGGTAAATGTGAATTTAGCAATTGCTCCCCCCCCCCAAAATCCAGAGAGAGACAGGAACAGCCCTGCATTACAGTCAGTCCTCTTTGGACATCAGTTAGGGAAGTGGGAGAGAACAGAGGAAAAAAGAGTGAAAAGTTTGAATAAAGCATTCTTTCTGCTATTTAAAAACAAACAATAGTCATAAGGCTAGAACATTTTGAACATGATAGAAAGGAAGGAACATCCTCTGTCAAAGTAGCAGCAGGCAACTTCCATATTAGGTCAACATTTCTGGGTTGTTATTCAAACCTACTAAAACAGATATAATAAGAGACAGAAGTTGGCACAATCCTATTTATTATAGTAAATGCTGCGATGCCAAGCTGAACAGTATAGTCAAATTTTAGAAGAAAAAAAAAAAAAAAAACATTCCCAGAGTCAATGCAAGAGTCTAAGTCAGAGTTTCTGACCTCTGGGCTCCTGGGAATCAAGTACAATTAAACCAGCATGGGATAAATTTCATTAGTAGTCTCTTATTTTGCAGGCCTGTTTTCTCATTAACAAACCATTACAAAAAGAAATATGGAACAGCAGAAAAGCACAGATAAACAGCTGTTTGACTTCAAGACACACTGCCTTGTTTCAAGCAACTGAACTATTCAGTTGTTTAATTCTACCTGTTAGGGTATACAGGGAAAAATGTACAAACTGAGCATTAGGCTGTCTTTCAAGTGACTAAAACCAAGACCCTTATAGCCCAGGTATGCATCACAGCCAGACAGTTTTACTGTTCTCTAGCTTGCTCCTAAAGAGAGGCCCTTACTAGAGGCTAGTTCAAGTGCTGAAGCCCCAGGGGTTTGGTTTTGCAAAAGAGCATCTCCCCTAGCAGACTGCTCATTCAGCATTTCCATTACGCACTCTTAGCAAGTTGAGATCTTAAATCCTATCATTTCCTCCAGGTTAAAAACTTGGCACAAAAACCTCTGGTCAGACCTGAAGGAGATTTTGCTTTAGAAATAGATTTAAGTTTATACCTGAAAGAATAAATACTTAAAAAAAAAAAAAAGTATATATATATATTTTTTTTTTAATCAAATCCAGATTAGCTTCTGCAGTTCCTGGCTCAGAGTTCAGATGGCACCAAATGTTTCTCTGTTCTGTTATGCACAAAGGCCCGCTATAGAGCTCGGGTAACTTTGCTTCTAGAAGCAGCTTCATGAATGGCCGAACCAAACACCTGTTTTAACCTCCTTCTAACAGGCTTAATGACAGATTTTTTTTCAAGTATTATTCAAAGATGATTTAATTCCCCCCCTTATAGGAGTTTGGGTCTATTCCCAGACTTGAAGAAAGTCCACAAGATCTTGACTGAGTATTGGGAGCCCTTCTCCTTCAAGTTCCCTAGGAAATCACTTTTGTCTGCTTTTATAGGCTCTAATAGTAGACTTAGCTCAATATGACCAGGTCTATGGCATCCTATGACCTCAGTCCACAAGCAGCAGCAGTCTTGCCTACACATGCAAAACTTAGGAGGACAGATCTGCAATTTGTTCTTTGGCTGAAGAACCAGGCTAACCTTTCTCTCACATTGTGATGGCTGCTCTTCTGCCAGAGGCCCCATGCTAGTTATCACAGCCTGCTCTGAGCTCAATGGGCTCGTCTAGTGACATAACAGATACGTGACAGTTATCTCTGGGGCAGCCAGACCCTGGGAGCACCACGAGATAATGACAGAGGAACAGCTGTAGCTGCAAGTACTTCTGATGCAGAAATCCTCTGTTACGCACTGTACTGCTGTAGCGGAAAGCAACGCAACTGGAAACAGGCTACCACAAAAATGCGAATGTACATTTACACAGCTTACAAAAAAAGGCAATGTTTATGTTCTTTCAACATCATGTACGTGAGCAGCTGGAAAGGCACATACTTGACGTTAGTGTTGGTGCAGATGATGTATTCAATCTCATCAGAATAAGGATTCTGAAACGTGAAGCTGCTGGTTCTGATCAGCATCCATTCCCGGTTTTTGGTACGAAAACGATACATCACAGACAGGACTTGGCCTTTCAGTTTCACAACCTGCAAAACCATTTGGAAAGGTTACTGACAGCAGATTCCTACCTGCCGTGCAAATTAACAGTAAACCACATAACTTGTGTGTTTTAGATTCAATTAGATAAAGATATGAAAACAGTAGGGATATTATTAATACAATGAGAATAAACAAAATTTATTTTTGAATTCATTCAGAATGAAACCTTCATTCTTTGCTGTAGAAAATGTCCTCTCCCAATCTGCATATAAGACTAATAGAGACTCAGGAAACAACAGGTTGTGCTGTTACCCCAACAGGGAAGCTTTAAGAAAGTTTTAGTGTGGAATGTTTATCAAGAGAGATTGACAGAAACCAAACCATCCTTTAAATATTTATATGTACATCATAAAGTAAACTTTGCAGCACCTGAAACAAAAGTATAAAACAAAACACATTTTAGGAGGCTGCCTGTCTTCTTTTCTTCTTGGATAGTTATCCATTTCACATATGTGACATCCGAAATCACACATTAGAATCAAAGTTTAGGATTATTTATTTATTTTAGAAACTGTATCTGACTTTTTTTTTTTTCCCCCAAAGATGCTAAAAGTCTGACAGTCTTTATTCCTAGTACCAAAATCTGTTTTCAGATTATTAATACCTGTTTCCTGTAACACTCTGAACACAGCCTATTATGTGACTCGAGGTGTTCGCTCCACAGCCTTGCAGCGAATACCTGCTGCATCCTTGGGGATTCTGATTCATATGTCCCTGACGGATTAACCTCTGTCACTTCTCTCCACAGGGTGTTGACGGCCCTTCCAGGCAAATCCAGCAGAAGTGCTCCGTCACCACACCTTTTAGAGCAGCTTGTTAACGTCGCTGGAAAACGCTGATAGCTGAGAACTAAATACTTGTGCCAGCTCAGCCCTTTTGATCACAGGGCAGCAGGGTTTGCCAGAGGGCTGGGGAAGGCAGCTTGGGGCCCCTTCTCCCAGCACGATTTGGAAGAACTCATGAGACATCTCTCTTGAACGCTGCTTAAAGGCAGAATCTCTCCAAGATGAAAGACCCAAAGCAGCGCTCAGGGTGGCCGTGCTCTCTGCTGCCAGGCCAGCCACGCTGCATCAGCCCAGCTTCCGAGCCACGTGTCTCTCCTGCCATCATATTAAGAGGTAGTAGTTGGTCCTTGGGGAGCTGATGTCACATCCTGACATGGTTTCTCAAGCAACATCACACTGCGAATTACTCAGAAATGTACTCTTAGACTTCTCTCTGCTTGAGAAGACATTACAACTGTGTTCGTGAAGATTAAGATGCTTTATGGGAATGTCAGTGGACACAGCTCACATAGACCACTGGCTACAAGGAAGAAAATTCAATAAGGTCATTTCTAGAGTTCCTGCTCAGTGCCGTGGTGTCACACCTAGCTAGAGCTCTGCTCAGCACCTGCTCCCTTCTAACCATCTTTCACCAGCTCCTTCTACTGAGATGAAGTGCTTTAAAACATCATCCTTGTGCATCTATTCCTTTAAAATAATCTTTCTTGCTTAAAGGCAGGCAAGTCCTCTTACATCTCATTTTCCTAATAGTATAACCAACTCTCCCCAACTTTGTTATACTGTCCTATAAAAGTCTCTCAAGAACAGTTCAGAGCTCTGAGGGAATACCAAGAAAGGGAACCCAAGCACTGATGTGACGAATAAGCCAAAAAGAGAATAATATTTATCATACACAATATATATTTATACAGTGATGTAGGATGGAGGCCCCTCAGCCCCCTCCAAGCAATGAGACTATTACTAGCGGTGGGAGGAGAGGAGCAAAACACCACAAGATTTGGACAGGAAAACCAAAAGTAGTGTTTAAGGTGCCCATGATACCACAAACAGATGGGAGAAGGAATAAAGAACCACCTCACTAAATTTCTTCAAGAAAACATTTCAGTGAGAAACCAGAAGAAGAAAAAAAAAACAGAGAAAGGAAAATATTAGTAATTAAAGGGATGAAGGAAGAAGAAGGAAGAAGAATATAAGTAAAAATGGGAAAGATCAATTATTTAAACAATAGTTAATGGGAAAGACAAACAGTGGAAGAAGAAATGGCCCCTGGTCTGTCTCTGATGTGTAGGTGAGTTTTTCAGTGTTGCATAAATCAGCAAGGTCTTGCAGGGAACAAATAGATCATGGAGCATGAACTCACAAAAATATGCAAAATCTAGCAATTATGCTAGATAGAAACAAGATACATATACACAAGATATATATCAAAAGAGATAATTGTAGATGAGAAAAAGTCACAAGTGCTTTGTCTCAGATGCAGCAAAATGCTTAACAGTGTGCTAAGCTTACGATCTAATGGGAATTTAGCATGTGCTTAAATTAAATAGCTCTTAAGGGCATAATTGAATATAAATGAACCTACCACATGCTTATATTTAGGTACATGCTGCAGTGCTTTGCTGAAATGAGCCTTGAAAGTTGTGTGTGCAATACCTGCCAAAGTTAAAGCACTCCATTCCAAAGAGCTAAGCTGAAGCTGATAAATAAATACTAACATCCACTTAAAAACAGTTTCAGCAACTTTACAAAGCTAGACCAAGGTTCTGCATCACAAGTAAAGACAGTAATTGAGGAAATCTAGCATCTTTGCACTAAAAATAGGCCACACGGTTAAATCCTATGAAAGATTATTTGTGAGCCTACCCAAAACAAGTGGGAATGGCAGAGTGCTAACAAAAACTGCTTCTATCTTTCATAAGTGAAAGAATGAGCCACCATTCTGTGAATACAGGCAGCACCAATAAGGTAAGGTCTATTTTTAAAGTGCTAATTAAAAGAGTGAGAATTTGTCACTTAGATGGCCTATTTGTTTAGAGCTAAGTTAGAATTCAGATGTTTGGTAATACCCAATTTAGATTTTGTCTTTGATTGCCAAACTTTCATTGAAGGCAACAGTTGAATATCCAGTAAGGAATTTTACCCCCAGACTGTCACCACCCCGGGCAAAACCAAGGCTTTGATGGCAAGGACGACGTAACCATGGGCTGTCTCAAACTGAACCAACAGGTTCTGGGCTCCACAGATTCTGCCAATCCATGGCCTACTCCAGACTTGGAGACCTAAATCTGGCCCCTCTATGCAACAGCCTGGATTAATTTAAGCAGTCAACCAAAGAAGTATGCTCAAATAAATACTTCCACAATGGCACTCAACTACTTTGCACATGCTATCTAATATTAGATCATCTAATTATTATTGCACATGCTAGCTAATATTAGTTTAGGTGAGGGGAAGCCTTAAAAGGTTTAAAGGCATTTGGCTGGCACTAACCTGGGCTATTTGTATTCATTTTTTGTTGCTTTTTCACCAAGCTATCTGAGAGGTGCCTCACTGAAGCATGAGGAAGGTCTACTGCAAATAAATGCCATATCTCATTGCGGAGTCTTAATACTTAACCCCTGGAATTCATTTTTATTAGCTAACTAGAGCCTGTTTTCCCTACAAGTATTACTTTAGCAGAAAAAAAAGTATTTACCCTGTGTCTTTATGAATAAGTAGTGGGGTTTGAAAATGTGCTCTAACCCTTGTCCCCATCACCAAAAGGCTGCATTTCATATTGATCAGCTAGATACAGGATTAAATGGAAAGAATGCAAACAGGAGACACAATATCTTCAGTAATGCCCAGAAAAAAGTGCAATGTAATACTGAAGTAAATAGCTTTTTCTAAATAAATGCTTTTGTAGTTTGAGTTCAGTGAGCTACCCTCTGTTATCAGCAATTTTCTACCACCACACCCAGAGAAAAGAATACCGACCGAACTTATGTAGAAACGTCCAATCTGAACAGCATCCACTGGCTATCAGATAACTGTTTTCTGGAACCTTTGATACTAAACTCTATTTGTTGATGTTGGCCTTGAGAATATCTCATTCTGGCTTGATTTTCCCACCCTGCCTGATGAATGAATTTATCTTCCCAAGGAAGAAAAGGCTTTGAAATGAAGGCTGGCAACAGACCAAAAACTGCAAAACCCTCCCTCCCTCTTACTGTCATACACCAACCTGGTTCTGATATTGTCAGCAAAATAGGAATGTCAAGTTTTCAGAGAGCTTGAGGAAAAAAAAAAAAAAAAAAAAAAAAAAAGGGAGTTTACTGGAAATCACAGTTACCTTTCATAGAAAAGATTTCTATGGCCAAACTAACAATAATAAAACAAACTGCAATAATCTATTGTCCTGAAGCATGAATTAAACAAACACTAATTCTGTAATAATATATAAAGCACAGATACCTCTGGTGGGAAAATCCTGAACTGTCTTAAAACAGTGCACACAAACAGGATAATACATACACACAGAGAGATTCAAAGTTTATGTTTAACCTTTACTTTTGAACATTCTTCAGGAATAAAAACCACCTGGTGCATAGCTAACCCATTTACTTCAGTCTTATTCCATGAACAAAATAACAGCCCCGATCACATTGCTACTGTACGGAACAAAAATATATAAAGGAGAAGTTGCCTGCTGAAGAAACAGTGCAGTATTTTCATATTGAACTCTGGCCGAGGGAACAGAAACTTTTCACTCCTGCGCTTTTTCCACTGTCTTGTTTTGTGACCTTGAGCAAATCATGTAGGTCCCTGATCCAGTTAATCATTTATGCATATGCCTAATATCAAGTAGTTACTTGGAAATCCCCAGCAATTGGCTTCAGGGATACAACAGCAGCCTCTTATGGCCTGATCTCACTCTCACTGAACACAGTGAGGATCGAGTCATTAATGTGAATGTTCGTTAGCCAGCCCTTGTGAGCCGCCAGCTGTGTTAAGACAATCACTTTAGGGATGGATATTTGACAAGTTATTACCCAGCAGCTTTCTGTCACTGTCTCTTACATAAATTAGTGCAATCCATCACTTGAGCATTAGTGACAAAACAGCGTGTGTTCTCGCTGTGCTTCTCACACCGCTGGTGTGGTCAGGCACCAAGACAGGGAGCTGAACTACCTGAAAACCAGCCCCATATAAAAGTGATTAATGCCTTAGCTAGCTTAGCTAGCTCACCCAGCAAGTCCATCTGTGTTAGTGTTAGGAGAGCAGGAAGGGTGGGGAAGAGGTCAGGCATGAGGGAAAAAAGGGAGCAGGACCCTGTTCTTGGTGACAGGTAACCATCAGACAGGTTTAGCTCCAGCATCACATCCCTGGCAAGGCAGGGCTGGGAAAGTGACAGGGTGCAATCACCTGTATCAGGAACATCTAACATGGGTCTGTCTCTGCCTGTGAATCAACATCTTAAATTTAAAAGGTTTTCAGCTGCCATCTGAACGCAATCCACTGATGTGGCACTGACGCAGACACAGCATGGTCACAAAGTCTTTGCAGTGGGCTTAGTAATCTCCACTTGGGGCAAGAAAGAGCACAGGAGCAGCAATATCTCAAACAGTTCTGTAGGGACCATAACCTCAATTTCACAACCTACTCTATGAACACAAAAAAACACATTTATTGCTTTCCCCAGAGAGGTTTTTGCAGCTTCACTTTTGCATGTTATTCTTGAATAAATAATTATACAAATTATTTTAAAATTCACTTCATACCCATGAAAATCTTAATACCCAACACAAGATGAATTAACAAAACCTGAATCATCTAAAAGCTGTTGTCAGAAAATCTAAACTTCAATAATTAAACATGCTATGTGATGCTTTCTTGTGCAGAATGGAAGGCACTGAAAAGACCAGTAACAGACAGAAATGTTGAGGAAAGTTCTCCTCATACATCCTGTATCAGTTTGAAACAGTCAGCTCTGCAACACACTACATTCCTTTGCTATACCTGGGGTAACAGTGGCCCATTGCAAAAATAAATACAGAGCAGTAATTTTCCCTATGTTCTTACCCTTCTGTCTGCATTTCAGTTCCCCAGTAGGGAAAAGGGCCAAATTTTTGGTTGATGTGAAGTGGTGCAAATCCATCAAATCTTATGGAACATGCTGTTATCTATCCCATCAGAGAATTTAGGTCACAGACTATATTACAGGTGCCATTTTGAAACTCACTGAGTTTCAGCTAACCCTATTCTCTCTGAAGCCCCTTGTAAAATCTTCAGCAACTTCAGAAAGAACACAGTAAGGTTCAGTGTTAGACAAGTTTGAGAATGCTAAACTTTGCATATATGGATATTCCCCTCTTAAAATATCCAGCATTACAAAGGAGTGTAACTATTTCCAAAGCAATAGCCCATCTTGTTGAAGGTAAATACTTTGGGTTCCTACTCACCTAGTATGATCTACACAGGCATCTCTTAAACAATAATTTCTAGAATAGCTTAACTCAGCAGTGAACACTCATTTAATTGTTAGCAAAATAAAATGTGTAACTGACATATTTCTGAAAATACAGCTAACAGGTGCTGTAGTTTAAACAATCATTTATGCAGTTTAACTGATCATTAGTTTACTAGGAAATTAATTCATACCTTGCTAGTCCTCCTGCATAACAGAACAAGTACCCTGAAAAGAAAAATAAAAGCAGCTTCCCTGGACAAAAAATATAACAAATAAATAAATAAATAGTGGAAGAAAGGGAGCAGGTTGCAGCACCTGTTGGAAACTCTCTCTCAAATGGCTTTGATCTTCAGGATGGCAGAATTCTAAAATGTCTTTCCCCAAAAGATCCTAAAAATATAAAAGAAAGCTGTGTAAAAGAAAAAAACAAATCATAGTGCAAATCCATAATCGCATATCTGTAAGTAAGCCTTGCATACATCAGATCCATCACTCTCAATGGGACTACTCGCTTAACCAGGGACAAGTCCTACAAACAAGGTTTGTAGGTTTCATGGTCCACGTTCTATTTATACTTTTCCATAGACATATATATTTTACAAATAGATTTTAATTGAATTTTTAATACCTGAAAAATGATGTCTTGAAGAGACTAACATTCCCTCTTAAAGCTCATTTTACAGCACTATTATTTTTAAGAATAGTTCCTATAAAGCTACCTAAAATCGATATAAATATGAAAAACAAATGACCTAGAAACAAAATGATTTTTGCCTGTAAACTGCAATTCTTGAGACCAGAAAACAGTTATCATTAGGATTTAAAGGTTAAATGTTGATAGTGTTGTGGTAATTAGGAGTTCATTTACTACTCTATTCAATTATGACTAGCCTTTATTCGAAGGAGCAGATGCAAGCTAAAGGAAGATAGATGCTATAAAATGGTGTTTGTTCACTGTGCATTAAATTGTTAGAAGTTAAGGTCTACAGAACTCAGACCGACCCCAAGCACTGCGAACTTTCTATCACAGAAAAGCCTTCACTGGAAAGCAGTGTAAGATCTAAAGCAATTTGTTGTTAGAATTGAAATTAGACTTAAAAGG
The DNA here is from genome assembly GCA_013398735.1 of Nothocercus julius. Taxonomy (NCBI): domain Eukaryota; kingdom Metazoa; phylum Chordata; class Aves; order Tinamiformes; family Tinamidae; genus Nothocercus; species Nothocercus julius. The sequence goes on along the minus strand of VZSV01000026.1, from coordinate 3,807,449 downwards.
GATACAGTGATTTCCCACATGACAAAGAAAAATCTCTAAATTTTAAAGGCATGAATAGCAAAGAAAAGCAAACTGCATTTAGCATCTGACATATGAATGGCAAGCTGGAAATATTTCATATTTTTCTGCTTTTGTTCTTAATATGCACATTTTTTTCCCATTATTTCTAAGCTGTCTCTGCATACACAGCTATTTACTGACCTGGGGCTGGTAGCCAATGACACTGATGCATCTGGGGTCAACAAAGGTGATAACTCCATCAGAGTTGTGTCTAGACAAGAACTCGGTTGGGACCGACATGCCATTCATGTCCATGCACACTGGAGAACTGGTTACCTAAGACCAAGCAATCAAGTCCACAGTATTTAGTTCACAGAATAGTCACTGGAAGTCAAATTTGCTTATTCTGTTCCAAGAAAGAAGAAAATCTGTTCGCAGACTGCTAACTGCAGAAGGAAGTCATAAATAAAAAAACACAGACATATGACACAAAGTGGTTTCACTTTAGTTTGCAGTGCAAATAAGCTTCTTTATGACACTTAGGAGACGATTCCAACAAGGCTGTGATCACCTCACATCCTGGAAGCACCTTAAAGCTGGGCATCTTGATGTCTGCTTTTGCCAGCTAAGAGTGAGATACTTCCAGAGAGCAAGTCAACAAGCTTACAGAACGCGCAGGCTGCTCTCTACTTGGTACTTCATTAGCAGCTCTATCTAATATTTTTATCTATCATTGTCTAATGCTCCTGAAAGCTCATCAGAATGAATGGAGCATTTCCAACATCTATCTGACACCTGTGCAACTGGGACACTTCATCTCCTTTCCTAGTGGGGATACAAATGAGACTCTCCTTTTCCTACAACCTTCAGGGCCATCTCTCTTAACCAGGCACAAGTGCAAAAAGAATAAAATCTCATTTTTTAGTCTTGCCTTGAAGCGTAATAACTTGTACGCAGGATTTCAATTTGCTGTTATAGAGCTTGTTTTTTAATTTGTGCACTTTGACTCCTTTATGATTATACCCATGGCCAGAGCATCCTCTTGCCCTCCCTCTCATCGCGCCTGCTGATTTCTCTTATGTAACAGATGTTTTGACACTCCATGTTCCTAATGCAATTTTCTGGGAAACATCTTTTTTGGCAGATGTAACATCCGAATCACTGTAACTTGTAAGTTCTTCCCATTAGTGGTATATTTTATTCTTGATTACAAAAGTGTAATTAAGCCCCCAAAAAATCATGCAATATTCCTGTGGCTCTGCCACAGCAAAGACAAACTGCAGAAATGAGAGCACTTTCATTAATGTGCAGGTTGTTTATCTCAAACAAAACTGGCTTGGTACCTGTGCTCCAATGAAAGGGTCATTCTACCTTGTGAGAATTGATGCCATCCTAACAGATGGCAATGAGTGCAGGCCAACAAGAAATCCCGCAGTAAGCTCAAAGATTTTTCACTAATGGCTGAATTCTTAGGTCAGGTAGATAAAAATTAGCCTGCTCACTGCTGTGATAACAGATTCACCTCAACTGCTCTCGTGTGAGCTCAGAACTCTTACCAGTAATCAAAAAGGAACATATCACTTGGAATAATTATGACAAAAAGGAAGTAAAATTTTATTTCCACAGTTTCCCCCACTGACACCTTATCTGAATGCACAACAGATTACATATTGAGAACAAAGCTGTAATTTGTGAAGTGCCTCTTGACTGACTTATCTTTATTATTTTCCAAATGACCTCTACAACCACAGTTTTCCAAGCAGTCAATTACAGAAAGAGAGCATGCTAGAGAGCAAAGTGGGCAGCGCATCCACTTTGGGAGCTACTTGAACCATCTACATCACCTCTACCCCCAAGTTTATCACCACCTAGAATATCCCAGCCTACACTAACTTTGAGGATGGCACGTGTGATAATCGGGAGCGTCTTCACTACTTTTGTTGGGTTGAACAGCAGTGTAGACCAAAATAACATTTTCAGTTTGCTTTACCAGCAGTTTCTTAAAAAGTCACTGGCTGTATGTAGGCATCAGGGGCCTTTATTTTGGAGAAAGGTAAAAACCACAAAGCTCTGAACAAATCCTTCACAGCTAAAGCACAGCACTCATGACGCTTTCAAAATAGCTCATATAATGAAACACTTCCATTACCTGAAGCCTTCCTATTGCCACGAGGCAATATTTACTACCTTGTCCAACATCAGCATCTTCTTCTGGTATAGTCATTCCTAAAGAAAACAATAACAAACACCATTACACTTAGGAAAACAGAATGAAAGGAGATGCTGCTGGCTTGGTTTTATCTAATTCCAGGTATTTTGAATCAAAGAAAATAACCTCATTTTCGCTAGGATTCAAACATTATCTCTTGGTTCATATCAGATAATCTTTCTTAGTTATATTCTGTCCTACACACCCTGCTGGCATATAGAGCAACCTTGGCTGCTGAAGATGAAGCAGATGCACTATAGTGGCCAATGGACAGGAACATTCCCGTGACCGCTGCTCTACACGTTACAGGAACCACAGTGTCATTTAATACGTTACGTCAAACGCACTATGCTCAGTTTTCTTTTGTGAATAAATACATTAAACTCATTCTTAAACAAGGCACAGCTCAGATTATTCATTAGCTTTGTGCTCGCACTTAAGAGCCAGGTTTACTTTTTTCTATAATGGATTAAATCTGTGTCAATATGTTGAAAGATTGAAAAAAAAGTGGATGTTTTACTAAGTGGTCATTTCAGTTGTGTAACAGGAGTAACTGTCACAAACAAATGAATAATTTCAAAACATACATGTGCACTGTGTTCCATCCCTGTGCTTCACAAATAGGAGCATTCAGGAGATTAGCTCTGTTTACTTGTTAGTCAGCTAAGTCTTTAGCAAGGCTATTTCCCAACCAAAGCTTTAAGATAGCCATTTCCTATGAGACATTTCAAAAAACATCTACCAATAGTAACACTGCTGACTGATTTTAAGTGATTTGCAAACTCTTTTACAAGGCTTTCTAAGGAATTCAGTCACAACAGGCAGTGAATCATTTAAAATGCATTTCAAGGCACTAATGAATTTAATTGCAAAGCGGCTACCAATTACGAAACAAAAGCAACTTATTTTTCCCCCATAACATTTATAATTTCCAGTACAAGTCCATCTTTGGACCAGGCAGAAGACAACAGCATGCAACTTTTTTGAATGATGCCTCTAAAAAAATGACTATAAATGCTGATAAATGAATGGAAGTAGTTTCTTAATTAACTGTTTTGTACCAAAAGAATTCAATCTTTTTTGATTATCAGTTTCTAATCATCATTCTACAGGCATTTTTCACTTTTTACCAAGCTATATATTTTCAGTGGAATTCATAATTTTGGGGACCTCACCTCATTCACAGCCAGCAAGAGGTAACCAGGGTTTTATCAGGGGATCTCAAGAGCTTTATAAGCAAAGAACATTACTGTCCCTTACAAGTGAGGACCTGAAGTGAGTAAGAATTTTACTGTCACATGCAGTAACAGAGCTGGGAACAGAACTGTTGTTTTTTTACACTAGACCTTTGCTTTTTAACTTCTAAATCCTAGTGATTCCTCTCAATAAAAGCCAGGATACTTCCTTTGAAATGCTTTCATGGAAGGTCTGTGAAAAGTTTGAGGTAGCACTGTAAGACACTGGGAGTTTATTTTAAGCAATCAGTCATTAAACATGCAAGTTAAGAATAACACTGGGCTGAATGTGCATGTCATTTTTCAGCTGAAATTTTCCTTTTGTGTTTCTGCTAAATGCCCCTCCCTGAGTTTTGAGGGACCAAAGCTTTTACTGAAGAGCATTCATCCAAGTCGAACCATATAAAATATCCCCTAAAAGAGCACAGGTTGGAGTCACACGCGGGGCTGTTCTGCATTGCCTACAGATAATAAGAATGAGGTTCTTCAAACAATTAGATTACAAAGTGGTGTTTTGATTTTTCACACATCACTATTCCAGCTTCTCTTCTGTTACATAAGAGACAAACTATAAAATAGACTCCAAACACAAACAGGTCTCATGCTCCGGGACATCAGTGTTCCACTGAGTATAAAACACCGACATGAAACTGGAGCTAAGGGCTGAATTTTACAGAAGTATTTTTTTTACCTTCCTTGCTGTGTTTACACATACAGTTATTTCTTCAGTACTTCTAAGACTTAATAAGCAGCTCATGACAAGTACAATACACAAAGAAAGAGAACCTGGCTGACTCTTGACAAGACAGAGTGACAGAATTAGCCTGGAAAAGCAGCAGCAAATGTATCTGCTGAAAAGTGTCCACATAAGGCAGAAATTTGGCAGACATCTGGCCATCTGCTCACATACGTGTGTGTGGGGGTGAGTTGCAGAGAGTACGCAATGAGCACACGAGCAATTTTCATCTCAAAGGGGTAGAAAATGATTAACTGAGAATTATGTGCAGTTTTCAGGGCATGTTAAATGGAATCCAACACAGTTTCACTTCACAAAGCTGTGAATAGAAGCATGAATTAAGTGACGTGGCAGTTTCGAGAGGAGAACTGACTCTCATGCGAGCAAAATGCAGCAGAGGACACTAAAGAAAAGAGGAAAGAAAGAACTGGAGAATGGCAGAAATGACTGTAACACTTTGGCTGGAAAGTGGCCGTAAGCGCTCCATCCCTTGGGGAGACATCTCCTCCAATTATTCCTCCAGCCTTGAACCCTGCACCATGGCAAACATGCAATTTAACTAGCCGAAAGAGGATGCATTTTGGAAGTTGGTGCCTGAAATAACCACACTTACACGCGGACAGCTCGGTGGTCCAACGTGAAGGATGGTGAGTGATTCTAGTTCCAGGCTACTTTGAAAGTCCTTCTGAGTGCATGGCTGTTGCCTCTAGGAATTGGGCTACTTCAACACAGAGGCCCAAGAGTGATGTTAAGAAAATAATTTTAGGCACTCTGTTGTCTAAAATTTTGCCCCCTTTTTTTTTTTTTTTTTTTTTAATTAAGCTTTCTAGTTGGGTAATGCTATCCAAAACTTGCTCTTTTAAATAGAGGTTTTCTACCTGAAAGGGACAAGTTCTGAGTATTTTCCCTTCATTTTAAAAGCCTTTTCAGTCACTTCCTTAGTGGCAGAGTATATTGCAAAGGACAGCACAGATACTCAGCTGGATGGCTTCCACCTTGCAAAATCTTTTTTGCTGCAGCTTTCAACAACACTTTCCTTTTTAGGAACTTGGTTCAGGCTTGCTACTGCCCAAATAAACTCAAAGCAACATAAACAATCTTCAAAATTAAACCTAGCTAAGAAACACCATTCCTGATGGAACTCAATGTTGGCAAGGGAAGCTGTTGTTCTAAATTTCACTCTCCCCCTGCCCGCCCCCCCAGCTCCTTCTTCAAGATGGATTACATTAAGTCTTTATAACACACTGGAAAATTTATTAGTTGCGTTATGCCACAAGGCACACTATGAATAAAAAACAATCTGCCTGGAATTAATCAGTACCTGACCCAGTGAATTGCTAACCCTTCCCTAAATGTCTAGAGCAAAAAGATGCCAAAACGACTGCCTGTTCGCCTGCAACTTAGGCCTGCTCTTATTGAGAGTATTCCCTGGATGGAAATTATTTTCTTACTCTCTCGCTGATGGCTACAAAGATTCTACTGTGCATGTGCTTATATATGAGGATGAAGTTGCAGAAGAGATTTACCTTTGTTTTAATATACTTCCTAATGAATAGGACTCCAGAAAGGACAGGCAAATACAGATATGTGCACTGCATCTAATGCTGATTTGTCCAGCTCTTGACAGAACCTAATATTGCCCTGTAAGTTCATCAAGACATCAGTATTTCCAAAACAAAGTTCATCCAGGAGCAAGGCCACGAAAATGACCTTTTAGAAAGTATAAGCAAAATAAACACGAGTTATTCATATTCTTCGCATGCAACCCTGAGAGGGGCTTTCTTTCGGAACACCAAATATATGCTCCTCTTGGATAACAAACATAGTGCTACGCTTGTTCAGGTTACTATCAACAATTTGCACAGCGAAGCCTGCAACTGAACATCACACATAAAACACTGTGCAGTTAGAGGTTATATTTAATTTCCTAATGTCCATGGGATGCCAGCAAACAGTATCCCACAAGGCCATGGCATGTGTTTGGGTGGACATAAGGAAATTATTATTGTTACTTTTTAAGTTTTCCCCACTGAGCTTCCAGTTGGCCCTACCAGCAGAACAGCTTCGTCTTCTGCCTTCCATCTCCAACCCTTTACCCTGTATGTCCGGTGAGATACAGAATAGTTTTAGTGGGTTTGTGGTTTCACTTCACTATAACGAAAAATAAATGATTTACAAGTGTTTATAACGGCAGAATTAAATCCACAGCAGTCACTAACAACCCCCTGAAACTGCCAATCTCCTTCCGAACACTTACTGATAGCGCAAAGCTGCACGATGCCACCTCCCAAAGAAGCTTCTCCTACACAGCAGTGGAAAAAGGATTTCCAAAAAACTTCTATGGATGTTTACAGCATACCAAGGAGCAAATCTTGTGAAAAAAATCCCCGTAAAAAAAGATGATGCTCTTTTATTTTAAAATAAAACTTAAAAGATGACAGCACTGCCACGAATATTCGAGCAACTATTTTGTTTTGTATTGGAAATGGGAATACTCTGTGCAAACGTCCAGATTCTGGCAAAAACGTTAAAATAATCTAACAACTTTGGCATGTTGTGGTTAAGACGTTACCGTAAGTCTGACTTGGAAAACTAAGATGTTTCTTTTTTTAAGATTAAAAAAAAAAATAAGGAGGAAAAAAGAAGAAGAAGAAAAAAAGAGATTTCAACATTTGAGTTCATGATTATTATTATTATTATTAAGTTTTTGAAATAAGTATCTATTCAAGCCTTTTCTTCATATTTTTCCCCCTTTCAGGTCCTGGCATTGATTTACAAAAAACTAGCAACATCCTGACAGACTGTAGCTTCTCTCTCAACCAAATATTTTCCATCAATTGTTATGGCATGAAGAAATCTATTAGGAAAATACCATATGGAGCACATAAGATTCAGTTCCTTCCAGAAATAAGATTCTCAGAGGGGGGAGAGTGGGGGGAAGTGTTTGCTTAAGTTTACAACTAAATGATAAGGAATAAGTTCACATTTGTGGGTTCTGTGACTAGTTACAATTTTGAAGCAGTCTCTAGGTTAAGAGTCAGGAGATCTTCTACCTGTTCTGGTCCGTGCAAAAAAAGAGCAAAGGCTGGGACCGGTATTTGGCCCATTTCAAATAAAGCACCTTTTCTAGCCCATTCAAAATAAGCCAACATGGCACCATCAGGGTTTATTCTCACATATCCGTCACATAAGAAACAAATGGTGTAACTGTCTGGAAAGCTGAGCTGCAATAACTGACCCCTTCTTCATTTGTCTCCTCCCCAAAGTCCAACCCCATGCATTAACAAACCGAGCCAGAACAGATCTGCTCCTCAAATATGAGTGAAATATGGGAGAGGCAGGTGCTGCCCATCGGCCCTACATGTCCCATGTTCATTTCTGTGCAGGCTATTGAAACAAAACCAAAAAAATCTAGTACTAAAAATACAACGCCATACTGATGCCAGTCAGTCTAGGTGCTTTATTTTTACCCAATCTTAACATTAAGATTGATCAGAGATTTAGCAGGGACTACTGACAGCAGAAACATCTTCAAATCTTGGTCTGTTATGTTATATATCCAAATCAGCTGGTATCATATTAATATCGATCGCAGAGCAGTTCTTGTCTTGGTACTTCTGCATCACTATTGATTGTGTTACACTCACTGTGGGAATAAACAAAAATGTAACACATTGGCCACAGACAATGCAACATAACCCAGGAGGAGAAAATAGAGGTGCTAAACAAAGGCAGATTGAGTGCATTTGATAAGTATTGTTACTTGTTTTTATGAAAGTATCTATTACTCTCTTAAGCGCTGTATCTTAGCTGCGTAACTCAAGTGACACACTGCACGCTCTGAAAGAAAAGGGTGTGGAACATAGAGTGTCCACTTGGCAACTGAAAAATAAATTATAATGATCCTTTCCCTGGCTGATTTTTAAAGCATATGTGATTTGGCATAAACCCACTTACTCCCGAAGACCATGTAAAGTCCAGAGGTTTGCCACACTCTACCTGATTTGAACAGAAGTAATTTTATTACAGTGTAGAAGAGCTTTAATAAATTCAATTACTCCCACGGTTATTTCATTTGCTTTGCACATTATGGCTGAATTACTATCAGAAATAGGAACAAACACCAGTGATATTTGCCATCGCCTTACTCAAATGTAGTGGGGACAAATTCAATCTTTGGATATCCACATTCAGTTCCCCAAATTAAGGAATACATGACAAAACAAAACAAACAAACAAAACAGCACAAAGTGGGGAAGAAGTCAAAGGGGAATGAACCCTCACAAAATATACCCCAATTCTATACTATGAACCCTGCAAAAGGCAGCCAAGCATGACTGTGATGAGTAACAGTTTGAATAATAACATATAAGACCACTGAAATTCAACAAAAGAGTTCAAAAATTGTAACATCCCTTATGAGTGTGATATAGTTTGGAGGCATTAACATTCTGGGGGAGCTGGGGGATATCATAAGGGACTCATCATGTGATCTTGAGGAGTAATAGAAATGGAATGAAATTCAGCATTACTAAATGCACAAGCATGCACTCGGGGACCAACAATTACCATAAACTATAGCAATACAAACAGGATGAAAGTTTATATTACAAAACATAGCTGGAAACGATTCATAGCAATGAACTGGAAGAAATGTGCAGAGAAAAACTGAGATGAAGGTAGCCTTGTACGCACAGCAGGTGATTCAGGACGCGGTAGGATGCACCACACAAAACATGCAATATCCTACACTGACAGGAAAGACAGGAAGTTCTGTTGTCATTATATACCACTACAATCTCATCTGGAACAGAGTATATAGTTCTGATCACCCACATTTTGAAAGGTTAAATTAAAACAGGGATAAGTGCAGAGAAAAGATACAAGGATAAAGAGAAGAAAAGACAATGCACCATAACAGAGTAAATTAGAAGAAGCAGGCTTGTATAACTGAGCAAAGTCAAGGCTTACAGGACATGACTTCTATCTGGAAATACAAGAGAATATTTGAGAGACAGAGAAACAAGACAGAAAAACTCCTGTTTGACCTTAAGAGAAATACTAGGCCAAGAATACATTGGCATAAACTGCACATAAACTAATGAAGACCAGAAATTAGAGAGGTTTCTAACCATGAAAGAGCAGTGAGGTTTGGAAACAGCTAGAGCAGGGGAACCTCGCTGTTTAAACTGGCACTTACAGGGCAATACCCAAACACAGGGCTCCTGAAGATCCAGAAGATCCTTTTGAACCTTTGTTCCTTTACTGCAGTTACCCACATCTCTATAACAACAACAACCAGTGGCTGTGCTGCTGACACATACATAGGAATACATATGTTATCCCATGCAGCAGCTTTTCCATTTCAGCTGAGCCAAGAACTGCAAGCATTTCATTCAGCTTGCACTTGTTTTCTGAAGAGGCATTCTGTGTAGGATGGCTGAATTCACTTACGTCTGAACATACTAGCAGAAAAATTAATATCTTTCTGAAAGATATAAAACGTTAGGTTTCATTTTGACAGAGCAATTTACACATACTGTTCTGCTCTCTCATCAGAAATTGAAATGAAATTGAAACATTTTGACTTCTATAGCACACTGAAGTATATTCAATTTATTAGCAAAATGAAGGAAGGTTTTTTGCTGTCTGCAATGTGGTTCTGAACCACCAGTCACATATGAAACAAATTACCCTTATTCTGCTTGGTGGCACGAATTATAGCAATGTTCAGAAGCTTCGGTTTTGTCTGCATTGCATATGCATGCACGTGTGTGCACATGTGTGTGCTTGTGCGCAAGATGAGAAAACATTGGTAAAAAACTATTATCTAACATTTAAAACTGTAACTCAGCAGGAAATCAAGAAGTTTACATCTGTATGCTGAAATCTGTACAACACTATACATCCACAATAAGCCAACTTTTAGCATTCCGAATCTCTGCCTAAATATGATTTATGTTTGTGGTATATGACCACAAAAGAACAGGACAACTCATGGTCTCATTCATGCCAGGAGGCACAGTCATACTAAAAACAACTTATTCAAGTACTGCAAATGCCAAGGTCAGCCACCCCTGTCCATGATGATGCCTGGATGAACTCTACTGTCTCCTTGTTCGTGAATTTCCCAGTGGAAATATCCCCATCTGCAATGTTGAGTTACAGAGGTAAATGCTTGTAGTTCAAAGCAAGATGCCAAGTCTTGCTTCCCAGAAAAACAGCCTCAAAACAGAACTTACCACAAAGGCTGAGCATTCCCCATTAACACCACCACTTTGAAGTGGATACATGCACCTAAGTTGAAATTAAATGTTCTCAAACATCTGTGTTTGCAACTCAGAACTTAAATACAAAACCACTAGTTGCTTTTGCTTAGAGGTACAACAGCTCTGTATTTACCTTCTTAAAATCAGGTCATTTTTACGTAGGTTATCAGACTGAAAACCTTTGGCCTCAGCTGCTTTAATTCATTACTCAAGACAACTCCTAAAGACTTCTGGGCCAATGAAATTGAGAATGGTTTCATACATAAAGCCTGGGAGACCATGAGTGTATAAAGCAATTGATTCTTGATACAAAAGCTTCTCAAGATGAGACAGACAGGATTACCCCATAGAAATTCAGCCTTGTTCTCTATTAGCAAATGAATGCTTATCCACATTTTCTTCCATGCAGTAGATAGTACAGTGCAGATACATACCTGCTGGTGGCCAAGCCTTGATATAACCAGTGCAATGGACAACAGCATACTGTGCTTCACCTTCTTTTACTGGGCCAAGGCCATTCCTAATTGGAAAAAAAAAAAAAAAAAAAAAAAAAAAAAAAAAAGAAGAATGATCCACAGAAGAACTTTATGATTTCAACCTTCTATTAGATTTAGATACTTGCAAGTTACGCTAAAAACAGCCACCCTCAACCCAGAGTTTTGCAGTCAGCTCCACGATAGTGCTATTCAAGACTCACCTGGCTTCCACAACACCTCTGGGAGGAAGATAATTAGTACTATTTTGATGGAGATGGTTGAAACAAAGAAGCTCAGTGACTTCCTCATGACCTGCACCAGAACTTGTGGCACTGCCACAGCTGAATTTAGTGGCAAGTTCTTCTCTCCTGAGATGCAGTGCTATTTATATGCTGTATGTTAATACAAACGTTCATTGAGCTAGTACTACTCAACTGAACATTAGCTCAGGGGAAAACAAGCACGTGTAGAGTAACTAAGTTAGGTAGTAAATTAAGTAATAGTACCTGTATCTTTTTCTCATGGTGGTTATTCTGTTCAGAGGCAAGTGATCCAGAGGAGCATTTCCACACCTAGAAGTAAATTGATACTTGAAAGAGCTCAAAAATGAATATAAATGCCTTGGATAAAAATGCATTTTAACAGCTTGATTGGTACACACAAGCACACAGCAATAGATTATTTATTTCTGACAGGATATCATAGACACACATATCCTTAGAACTTGCTCCTTCCATAGTTTGAGTTTCTTGTGTATACCACAAATATTTTTATGATATTTCATGAAATCATATAATAATTTTCATAACTATATAAAGAATCCCCTCCAAACTTAAAGATAACTTGAATCAAAAAATTCCAAGACTAGCTTAAGAATAGGTACACTCTAAGAGACCTCATATAAAACAAGACTGAAAACTAGAGAATACAATTCAAGCCCCAAAATAAGGTATCCGCACAAAACAATGTCAGTGTACTGATAACCTCCCTAAGCAGAGAAATTATGCATGTCATACACTAATCTAGTTTTTGCAAGAATGAACTACTTACACAGTTAAGTAACTTTTAACACTTCTTTCCTGTATATTTTGCGATATTTCTAATTGTGCTTAACTGCATAACTATAACAACCTATTTGTAGCCAAGTAAATAATTCAAAGTAAGAAAATAAGCGTTTATTCTCAATGGAAAAAGAAAATAACATGGAAGAGTAATCGCAAGGAAAGTTTCAAATTATTTTCACATTATTTGAAGTATTTTTTCCCACAAGGACTTTATTTATTTATTTATTTTTAAACCAGTCACTGCCAAGGAGAAGGAACAACTACAGTAAGATTTAGAATTATAAAAACAATGGGGCTACTGGCATGTATAAAATCAATCGCATGCGCTGGAGTTTACAGAATCAGAACATCAGGAAATAACTGTGATTTGATTTGTTGTTTTGAAAGCTGGAGAACCTCTCTAAACAGGACATTAAACCTATTTTCTTTGCACAGACTAGTCCCCCTCACACGATCACTATGTGCAGCTAGGAGGAAGCCGTGTTCAAGTGCTTCTCTCTTGGCTGTATTTATTATTCCCCGAAATTAGTAGTTAAGAGTAGTAACCCTACAGGAGACAGGCACTTCTGCCTTTCAGAGACAAACTGCTGCCAGTCAGCAGCATCTTTCCTGTGCTGGCCACTAACTGGGAGCTGCTCTGCCTAAAAATGCATCAAGCTCCTGTTCCTGTATCAATCCGGCTAGCTGACAACCAAAAATCTAACTCCAGGCCATCCTTGGCACTGGTTGGGGGTTGCTGACTCCTTGTCAGAGGAAGAGATGCCTGCTGATAGGAAAACATCATACCTCATCTTTCTATAGAAATCTCTGTCTGAATATTGCGTTATATTTATTGATACATGACAACAGAGAAAAATATTTTTAACATTGTTTGAGAAGATGTATGCATGATACTGGATTTTAACAGGCAAATTTAGTTTCCATTTCTGCAGATTATAATCTCAACACTGTGGAGCATTGAGAAAAGAGGCTGGTTTGAAAAGAGGTTCTCTCTCTTTAAAACAAGACTGCTACAACTAGGGGGAAAGATATCGGCATACCACGTAGCCCTGGCCCTTTGCTGCCATTTTGGCATGTCTTGTCTGATGAACCCTACCCACGGAGCCAGCGCGTTGCTACTGCACTCTCCTGCACTGATAAACTGGTTAAATTATGGCCATTCTCCTGTGTACATCAACACAAAACAGAGTGAAGATGAGAGCACAGGGCTTCTTTGCATGGCCCAAGGATGGACCTTTGCATGGACTACACATAGGAGGATCTATAGCTTTGAAGCCTGATCTTGCACAGTAAACTATATAAAGCCCTTAACAAGAGCACCCAGGAGTCATATATTCAGCTTCCTCCTGTGGCTGGAAGAGCCACTTAAGCAGAAGGATGGGCATCTGTTGTAAAGTATGAAATATTTTGGTTTGTGTGCTTTGCTCCATATCAAATTTTGCATCATCTGTTCTCACCATGTGTATTGGACACAGGATACAGATGCAATTACGTACTTTCCCCATTAACCACACAGAGAGCAACCTATCGCAATAATGATAGACCTTTTTATCTAACAACACAAATACCCATGAGTCCTAGCCAGAAACACTAGGCAGACACATCTCTAAGAAGTCCAAGCAATGCAGGAGAAGCTGGAAAACTGCAAAACAAACCCTTTAACAATTACTCATTTAGCTAGAATTGACCAGCTGACATCTGGTTAATTCACACCAGGCTTAGCTTAGTTTCGTACACTGCTGGCAAGTTTGCAACTGAATTCTTGTTTAAGATTCTTTTAATATTATTGGTTTGCTGAAAAAATACACAGAGTTGGGCTCTCATTACACTTGTGAAAGTGTTGGTCCCAAAGCACTGATTCGAATAATCTGACTCAAAGGGACAACAGCTTGCATTCCAGGAGCAAAGTTGTCATGCAGTTTTCTGGGGTGCACAACATACCCCACTGATAAAAATAACTGCTACACATATAGGGGGTGCTGCTTTAGTCATCAATCACAAGGAAAGACAGGTTTCAGACATACTTGATTCACAAAAGCAAGCATTCTGGAAATGCTTAATAGGAGTATGTCATCACAGTTTCAGTTTTTAAACAGTCAAATTAGTCAATAAAACGCCTAAAGTTTATAATCTGGGGAGGAGCTGGAAACACTGCAGGAACACAAAGTAAATGCATACCTCATTCTGCAAATGAAAGAGCGCCTTGATCCCATGCACATTCTCATTGAGGACTGCTGACCCTCCTTCTTTACTGTTCCAGTCTTCAAGTCCAGTATTCGTCCTAAAAAAGCCAGAGGGACATGCACCACATGCATTTAATACCATATACAGCCAGATATAGTAGATACAAGATGACAACATGTTCATAAACTAAATGTCATCAGCCCATTTAGGAGGAAAAAAAAAAGGAAACAACAAAAAAAGATTGATCTTGCTCTTCTCAAATAAATTATGTACTGGTTTAAATAATGATTTCAGTGAGTCATAAAACTGCTCTTTCCTTACTCATGTTGGCTCAAGGCCAATTTCTAAGGCTGGGTCAAAATGCCTGAAGGCAGAGGAGTCAGTGACAGGAAAAACAGCTTTTTAAATTTGTGTTTTTTTCCTCCATTTCTTACTAAAACTGCAGATAAAGCATCACTTCCTTGAGAGCTGTTTTTCCCTTCCTGTGCTCTCATGTCCGCCTCACACAGGAGGATGCCCTCACCAGAGCAGCACCTCAGCACGCACAGGATTGCGGCGATGGTCAGGAATACATCAGACCAAGCTCTTTTCTTGCCAATGACATACACAATACGTCACAGCAGCACCTGTGCTGAGGCCCTTTCAGAGCTGATCAGACTGAGCATGACATGCTAGCGGTTTTTAAAGATTAATCTTCAGCTGAATCAGTGAGATGACCTGACTCATGGCACAGCAACCCTGGATCTATGCAGGGTCAGACTGCACATCAGTGCAAGCTGACCCTGGACCTCTGAACCTCACTCCAAAAGCACAGAGCTGGAGAGAGATGACAGTGACCATGACAAGGCACCTCAAGAGAGGACGTGATGGAGGGCACTGACATTCCTACAGTAAACAGGGTACAATCCAACAAACAAACATAAACCACCAGAAAGGTAGCAAAGCAGTAGCACAGATTAATCTCTCCATACTCCAGAGAGGAAATAGAAGGCAGTTACAGAAAACTTCAGATCAGGGCAGAGGTATTGCCTGGAATCCTATAGCTTACCAGTAAAGGACAGATAAATTTGACTTCTGCATTTACAAGTCAATTGCCAATGGATGAATACAGAATCTCGCACATTAGTAACACGGAATAAAAATGACCCCCTGCCCTAGATATACTATGCTTCAGGGCTGGATATAGTCACAAAAGTGATGGGGCAAGAGGAATACAGTAGGACAACACTTAACCAACAGAGAGCCAAGAGCCCTGATAGGACACAGAGCCTTCTGTCTTAGACCCCGTCACCCAGCCGTGCAAGTCCCACGTTTAGGATGGGAACAGTATCTTTCAGTAACTGGAGCTACAGAAACCCATGATATTAAAGCCTTCATTGTGATACAACAATAACTATATTTGCAGCAATACAAGAGACGTGTTTGTATGAAATGAAGTATCCCAGAATACACTTAAAGCCTTTTTCATTAAATTTAATCAAAAGTCTCTGTCCAAAAAATGAAGTTCTGAAGTAATTCTACTGCCAAACTTTTGCATTTCAGAATTCTTTTAATTGAAAATATTTACCACCATCCACAAATAGGAATAAAACTACTATAAGGACCTTTAAAGATTAAAATTTTTAAATAAAGAGCTTTGCAGCAGCATTTTATTCTTAAGGTTATTAAAGTTTATATATTTGTATTGTTTCCCCTCAGGTGTGAGCTGGAAGCAAGTCACAATACAGTATTTCTCAGTTCAGCTATGCTGGCCCTGTGGATAGAGTTGAGATTCAAACTCACTCCACTTACCTGCATGAGAGAAAACCTTGCACAAAGGCAGCATTCTGTCTCCTGAACCACAAACTATTCTGGCAGTCCCTTAATTAACAGCCTTTCATTTCTCTAAATTGTGGCTATTTACAAGAGGTGACACATAGATAAAGATCATACATGACAGTGCAAGTAAAGACAGAGTATTTATGCAGAACCCAATGACAATCCATAAAAGCTAGCCAAATCAAACCAATAAAAACATTTTTCTCTTTGGACATAACAATGTTGTCATATAAGTAAGAATTGTTTGCTAAGAATTTTTTCCATACCAATAGAAATTCCTTGCGTGACATTACTGATCAAAAAGCAGCGACCAAAGTGTAATTCAAACAGCTAATGGAAATTTCTCAGTTTTTATCATCAAGGACCATCTATAAATGTAACTACATTTCAAAATTACACGGCTGCTAAGCTTAAAATTGCTGACAAATGCTCCTTTGGCAAGCTTGAAATTCCGCCCCCAAAGCAGCAAAAGTCACATTTTTTAAAGTTAGCTTTTTGTTTGGCAGAGTCTTAAACAGATGCACCAGATAACAAAATTAGTGGCCTAAACTTTGCCCTGACTTACAGAATAACTTGCAGAGGGCCGCACGTGACTCAGGACGCAGTCTGCAATGAAGGCGTTACGAGAGCATCACAGCACAGTCCATCACGTGGACGCTCTAACCTTGCAGAGCTCTAACAACACACAGCAGCTTTTCATACAGAAAAGCAATTTGGGACTTGCTTATTATTATAAGTTCATGATCATGTTATAGCAAAGAGAGGAAGAATTATAGATGAATAAATCAAGGACAGAGCTTTCAATATAGTTCAAACCTGCCTGCCCGCGCACTCCCTGGGACCGCCTAGGACACGGCATAGCAGACATGCCAACCGTGGAAGCGGCAGTCATACTCGTGCCAGTCCCTGCACCCTCTTATCCACAGGGTTGCATATAAACTAACTACAGTTTTCTCTGTTCTGCTGTTTAATGATGGCAAATCTGATACAGTGTCACTCTTCCTCTCTATTTTGAGATGAATGTCCCCAAAACAAACAAAAAAACACTTTCTTGAACTAGATTTCTTGATCTAGACTTATGGCACTTGGCTTTTTACTAGATAGTTCTACTGAAATGCAGCCCCAGAACAGGGAAGTCACAAGCTGCAGCTTGTATCACAACATTTGCCATGACCTCTTTTTGCTGTGAGAACCCACAAGTGCAGCAATAATACAACGTCATCTGATATTGAAACAAAAATCACAGTCTTAACTTCTCCCTGGACTACTGACCACTCCATGCCAGACTGGGGAACAGACTGGCCCATACTACTCCACCTGGAGAAGTCACCCTTTCCCGTCCTGGGCTGCAACATGTGGCACGTGGCACCCTGTCCGGCATGGCCAACCAGGCAGAGTCCGGGCTGCTGTTGCTGCTTTGGTTCTTGCTGGGAAATTACTGTCTGGGAGGTCTCAGCAAGTTGCACACAGGACTCCTAAGAGCTACTTCTGACCCGGGTCCCGTGAGTTAGCAGCAGAGATCACCATCTGCTTTAATATCCTCCAGCGACGGTTCACGGCAGCTGCTCGTGCGATGCACCCAAGCAGATCCCACGTCACAGTCATGCACACGGAAATAAATCTCAGCTCCACGTCATGTGCACAGTCGAACACAGGAGATGGTTATCCATCCAAATACAGTTAGCCAAGTACACAGAAAATTCATCATTTTCCTCTAACTTACCAGTAAACTGACTGCTGTCTTGCACAGAATTTCAGACTTGATGAGAAAACTGCCTGAACTAATTAAGAGTCTCACCATGTCTTCAATACTATAAGCTCTAGCAACTCATCAAGCTTTATGCTATACAGGATAGTGTCTTGCCTTACAAAGAACAAGTTACATATTTTATAATTATTCTCAGCCACTGGATTGTCTACATATTTCTTTCCAGGCAAAATAAAATAAAGGATAAACTAAAAGTTTGGTTTGGACAGGATAACAAAAGATGACTGTGCTCATCAAAATTACTCCACAGGCTACTCGAGGAAGAGAAACAGAACACAGGAATACTGCAACAAAAATCCTTATGAAAACCAAAAACATCTTTATCTTAGTATTAAAAAAAAAAAAAAAAAAGGTAAGGATGCATAAAAAACACACAAGAGGAAGTAATTAAAAATAAAACCAAAGTGATGGCTGCTGACCCTCAAACCAAAGGGTCAATGAACAATGGGCTTACTCTGCGGTCATGCGCTTTATTAGTATATTAAACCTTTAGAAAGTAGCAGTAGAGATCACTTTTAGGATGTACTCTCTTAACCAAAATTTCTAGCTGCCAGCCCATAAAGCAAAAGCATCTCCATCAGTCACGAGAGCACCTCAGTATGTAAAATATCTGTGTGAATGCAGCCTCAGGGGTTGGAGCCCTCATACCCCCCGCAGCGCCAACTGATACCAGCTGCTAGCCGCTGCTCTGGCACAAACAATGAAGCTACAGAAAACTAAAGGGAAACACTTTTTTTTGCTTATTTTTCATTTACCAGTTTAAGCGTATGCTGTTACTAACTATGTTACTAACTATGTCTGTTAGTGAACATTCAGCTTTACACTTACTGAGGTGCTCAACTGGCAGAGTTCCTCTTGAAAGCAACAGATGCGCTATGGATACATAAAATGTCTTCAGTAAGTAGATTAAATACATTTGATCAATTTAGATTAAGTTACTCTTGCCAACAGATAATAAACCCATGCAAAAGCAAAGCAATTGTTATTTATTAATTCAACAACAAAAAGAAAAAAAATGTTTTAAACAGATTGACCCTTACAGCTGTAAGGGAAGGCTATCTCACATTTAACGCAGCTCAGCAAGTGCCTTAAGCTCTATTAAGTTTAATAAATATACACTCTCCCCATGGATCCAAAAATAAAAATTTTTCCAGATGATCTAAGAATATGTTAAAAATCAAAACTGAGATGCAAACACAATATTTGAGGGTTCTCCTTCCTGGAAGTCAAGTTTAGTTTATAAAAACAAGAAACGGCTCATGATATATAAATAAAGCCATATACATATAAAAAAGAAATTCCACTCCCACAGCTGCACTCTTAGCATTCTGAATTTTATTATTAACGTGAATTTAAAGCTCGTAAAAGGACAGATAGTACCTAACATGCACATACACACACTGGGGCACACAGTCCCTGTCCTGAAAAACCAATTCCCCAACATTCCCCTACAAATGACAGGGTATCTATTGCAGAGCTGGGATGATTAAGAGTACAGAAATGTGCTGCTGGCCATCCAATTACTTTCTGTAAAGGGAGTTTTTCTTCAATATCTTAACACTAAAGATAGAAAATATGTGGAGTAAACACAAGGAACAAACCTAATAAAATGTACCCATGAAAAATCTATCCATGAAAAATGCATCTCCCCCATGGAGGGTAAAACTAACACATAAGTAATAAGAACAGCCTGGACACTCAAAATACAGTGGAGCTTAAGACCATTCTAACTTGAAAATACAAACTAAGGATATAATCTAAGGATATAATCACATAACTGGCACCAGTTACACTGTGCACCCAAACACCAAGCCTGTTTTCACAGCATTTCTCTCACACACAAGTCAGAGGTTACAGTGTGGCTCTCACAGGCAATGCCTGCTAATCAGTTGTTTATTTTAATACCACTGCTTTATATTCCCTGAGTAGTTAATGATCTGTTAAATCTATGACAAAAAAAAAAGATAACAATTGTTGACAGTATTTAAAATACGTGGAGAAGCCATGAAAAATGCAGAGTTATAGAAAATAGGAGCAGATACAACAACAACAAAAAAAAAAAAAAAAAAAAAAAAAAAAAAGAAGGTTTAGCTAACTTATGATGCTTAGCTGCCCGAACAACCCCAGTGCGCAGGCACTGGCATTCCTGAGCGCTCACTTCGTCGGCTGAGATGCTGCAGCGCCATGCGGGACTCTTGCCAGGACTCCTTGCAACCCACCGTGATGCAGAACAGATGGGCTCCTAACAGGCAGGAGACTTTTTTTCTTTCACACTTCAAATTTATGCAAAATATGTCCTGCAGCTGCACAGTTAACAGTGTACACATATTTTTTATTGAAATGTGGAAATAACTGAGGGTCTGGGTGGCGCTGGAAGTTGTTCTCCAGAATTTCTCTCCTGTGGGTACGGGAGCCCTTGGGTTCTGCCTGGTAGCACAGATCATCCCTCGCTGCTGTCACAGCCCTGATGCACCATAATCACAATTTCAACTCTGCTTATGGGAAGCTGACGACGTGGCAGGGGAAAATTTGTTCTTTATCTTGCAGGGATGGCTCATACCATTCAAATTTTTCCTGAGATTAAAATCACAACCCTATTAAACCTTTCAAGGGGCACAACAGCACAACCCTGAGAAAGGCAGGGCTGCTGGTGGGAACAGGGCCTCCCCAGACACACTGCCCGCCCTTGCTTCCCATCTAGTCTGACCATACAGAGAGGATGGGACCTGCCCATGGAGACTTCACCCTACCAGGAAGGCTGCAGGGTAGTGCTGCATTCACAGCCCTTTCCTCTGCAGCACAGGACTTCCTGCCCCAGCACAACCTTCCCCTGGGACCTCCAGATCTCCAATGAAGTCGGCACACAGCACTTTCAATCCTCACACATTCCGGAAAAGAGGAGTGATACCAGCAGGAGGATGTGGGAGAGGAAATACATGTTGCTTCCAGTCTCTCCCTGTCCCCACAGCTGGACTGGGCAGAACTGGAAGTGGTGCCTCAAAAGCCCAGGCGAAGGGGGCATGGCAATGGCCCAGCAGGATCGGAGCACAAGGAGGAACTGTGTTGGGCCAAGACAAGTCGAATGGGGCACAAACGCCACACACACGGCCGTGCTTCCAGCATTCAGTGGTTTTGGATGCACGTCCACGAGGAAGGTGTGTGGGAAATCTCCTAGCAGGGGACCTAAAGGAACAAGCTGCAACTCCTTCCTGCTGTGTCCACTTCTCATTGCACACAGATGACTCTGTACTGGGAGACTGTGTGTACCCCGGTCTCTTCCGGCATCAAGCCAGGATGTGGCTACAGTGTGCAGCAGCACTGCATGGGCACACCAGCCCAGCACTGTAACCACACACATCCAGAAGAATGAAGGCACCAGGACAGTGACAGAGCAATATCCCACGAGAACACAGTACGACCGCAAAACTGGCACAGGGCTCCGCTGTTCTTGAGCACTTGTTTTATGGTGCAGTAGTAAGCAGGACCACATACAGACCCCACTCTACATATTCCTACACTGCAAAGCATTGTTAATACACTAATAAACAACAGCTGGCTCCAGGAATGCACTTCCTGTTCGCAAAGCAACTTTCAAAGGAAATCTGTACCTTTATTCCCATTTAAAAAGTGAGGAAACTGAAGCATAAAGGAAGGATTCGACTTGCCTGTGGTTGGCCAGCAGGTGGGAGGTGCAGTCAGGAGCAGAGGCCCATGCAAGTATTAAGGGCTCTCAGTGTACTGAAGCTGTAGATAATAATTCGCAGTAATACAACCTATAGTGATTCTCAAAGCCTGTAACGTCAGGATGAACTATATACTTATCAGGACATTATCAGCATAAACGAGAAACATGCATGGCTACCCTTCCAACAGAAAGCATACGGCCTGGGCTGCTGATTTATCCTTTTGTATAACCATCCACAACCTCCTGTATGAGTGTCGAACCTATAATGCATTAGCCAAAACAAGGAGACTTCATTTGAGCCAAACACCCCCACTTTCTCAATGCTACTCAGAACCAGCGCAAACTCATGTAGCTCATTTTTTGTCTCAGCGCTCATGAAAAAATTCCTGAACTACCTACCACTTAATGATGGATAATGTTCCACTTACAAATATAAATCACCAAAGCTGGTTCCTCTCACTGGCCTGCCTTCTCAGGGGAACTATTTTAATCTCCCCAGCGGTGTCAAGGTTTACATCATCTAATTGCAACCGGCGTTGTATAAGCATTAGCATCAAGTTATGACATTCTTGCAATAGAATGAAGAGACGAACCAATCAACAGCAATCTAAGTTATAAAAAGAAAAAGTAATGCAATTGAAATGCTGCTATTTTTAAAAATCTGTCTGTCCCCTGCTTACTAACTGGAGACACTGACCAGCAAGGAGGGAATTGAAAAGCATTCTTCCTTTCCTTGCTTTTAATGAGAAGTAAGTCCCCACATTACACAGCTGCTTGCTTAATACAAATTGTTCTTATAAAAGCTCATAAGGCCAAAAGGTCTCTGTTGTGTCTGCCTTCATGTTTGACTAACCAGTCTGTATCATGTAATTCTCCACAGTGCTAGGCAACTATGCCTCATAATAATTAAATTAAAGAGGAAATTATGTAGGCTTTAGAGCCTCAGTCAATTTTGAGGGACTATCTGAAGGGATAGTGTTACAAATCACATGCAAGTTTCTCTCCTGATGGATCTGGAAAACCCGGACAAATTAAAGAAGCAAATAATTCAAAGCACATACTTAAAGTTATAATATTAAAAAAGACTAAATGCATTCAGAACTCTCTACAGTGGTTATCTTGCATATGGAAAAAATCAGTATAACAAATAAAACAGCTTTGACAAGAGCACATGGATGCATAAGCACTCTTTAGACATAAATGCAACAGCATTATACTGATATCCCAAATCCCTATGGGGGGAGTGGGAGATGATCCTCTCTGTTTTCATCCTTGCACTATCCCTTGACCCTTTTGGCAGCACCAGCTTTATCTTGCTACAGGTTTGTATAAGGGATAATACAGCAGCATAACACACGGTGGCCTCTGCAGGCACTTTTTGGTTCAGTCACTAATAAAGAAACATCACTGAGCCCATGATTCCACACAATGGCAATTAGTTGTAACAGAGCTGATAACCCATCAGATGCACTTGCAGGAAAACCTGAACTGGAAAAGATTATAATACTCAGGCCTGTCAAGGATCCAAGATATGAATAGCTCCTCAAAAGAGAGGGCAGAGATTCTTTAGGTAAAAAAAACGATCCACAACCCCCTAAAACAGTTACTCCAAAGTACCGTCAGAGACTCCCATGACAGGTTCACCATTCAAATGAACTCTATAATAACGTAACTCAATCTTTTACCATTCACAGCTGTGTAATAAATAAATACATAAAGGCTGTAAGTAGCTTTTAAATTAAATTTATTTTTTTCACTCAAATGCTCAGCAGGAAGCTTTACTGAAAAACACTTCTGCCAAAAAAAGCTTCCGTTCCTTGCGTTCCGAATCACTTGTGCCTCACTATATTCCAGTAATGGGTAACCCTCATGTTTATATGCCTTATTAGTGGATAAATATCACCTGGTTCCAAAATTTTGCTGTGCTCTACTCTGTGTGAGCCAGTAACATACCATGAATGCTAAGGAAAGCTTTCAATTCTAAAATATAACTATAACTTGCTGCCAAAGACAATCCCCTTATGAAACTGAAGGTTTAGCTGCAGCTGGTGAACTAACCAATTTCAGGTTAGTAGCAGTAAGAACAATTCCCACAGTAGGTACCCAATAATCACTTCCCTTTGAAACGTACCCAAAGCTCTAAAGACAGAAAAGTATCAGACCAGCTTAAAAAAATAATAACGCTATTTCTATTGATTTTTAGCTGATGTAGATGTTAATTTATCTTCGCTATTACTCAACTAATTGTTTGCCTACTCACCTACATGTGGAATTTTATGTAGTAGTTAGGAACACGAGGTGCGGTGTGGAAAGGGCAACTATATTTTGTTGAGGGAAGGCTGATGAATTTAATATGACAAGACACACTCTGCTCTTGATTAGATCTGTGGTGTATGTCTAGCTCAATACATAATAAAAAAATACAGGATACAGTAATTTTTGCTTTGATGAGGTAGGATGGCATAAAATAGGACAGACTAAGAGCTCAGCCTTCCATCTCTTTCACCTTACAGAGTACCCCACAAGCTGGTATTTAGGCTCCTGCCTGGCAAGTTGGAGAACATTTTCAAGTCCCTGCAGGCAAAGGAGAAAAACAAACCTGATCACCCACATCCTCAGTGAGTGTTAAATAAGGGTTGAAAAATTCACCGTGTGGTGCTGCCACGTCTTATTGAGGCCTAAATCATAGAGCTGGGTTCACAGCTAGCCCTGGAATAATTAACTGCATCTGGACAGGAATCTGTGTTTCTGGAAACCACCACACACCAGCTCTATCCTGAGTTCTATCCCATTCCAGGTCCTCACCAAAAGCTAAATGGGCAGAACCTGTCTCGCACATCGAGCTTTCTTTGAGATCATGTCTTCTACCTGAAGCCTGCTTCTTAGGCTTTTTGCTCGTTTGCTGTTTAATGTGCCATCAGCCTGTAAATACACTTGACTAAATATAAGTGGAATGAAGAAAAACACAACAAATCACAGAGGGGTGACAACGGCCATATGACAACCCTGGTTACGTGCTTATGCATGGCAAGCACTTCCTTCCATGTGACTGCAGGATATCAGGTAGGAACAAGCAGGAGCTGTGGTCCCAGCAAGCTGGGAACAGAGGAACAAAGAACTGGCTCAATTCAAACTAGGTTGAAGAGAGTTGCTTCTCCACAGGACAGATGTTCAGGCCAGTACTGCACCCTACCAACATCTGCGGAGCTCCCCTTGCAAGGAGGGAAGCATGAGAGATTCACAGAAGGCTGCAAGCAGGCCGTGGTCCTGAGGCTTTGAAGCACACTCTGCCTCTTTATTGAAAATATGTTAACCAAAAAGTTTGAATATTTTTGTTAGGCATTTGTGGAACACTAGAATTTTTTTTAAGAGGAGAAAAAAAATGCTGAACTCTGTATATTTCATCACGCATGAACACAGGATAACAAAATAGAGCAGCTTGAATAAATATTGAACGTTACAAGAAACACCCCCAAAACTCCCTGAAACCCAGGGACTGAAACTGATCCAGTGAAACATCTGTGATAACAGACTTCAGTACACTACACTTTCCAAGCAAGGAACTCAGCGAAGACTTAAGAGAAATAACCACTGCACAACTCACTTGCACATGCGTGCCCACACCCCTGAAAAGCCACCCTAAAAACACTTCCTAAAGCTGTTCAGGTGCAATAGGTCTAAGCTATAGCTGCTTCCTTATTTTGGTAAAAACATGTACTAACCTCTTTAAAGAGCTGTGACAATTAGCAAAGTCATTTACAAATTCAATTTATTATCACTGCTTTTCCTGACAGGACTACCCACCCAAACAGAGGGCCTCAGCAGCAGGCAGACCACTGGATCACTGTGTTTGTGTAGGAGTTGCTTTATGAACTGTTTTATACATAGCTGGCTTCTCTCAACAATTTTTTTTTTTCCCTCCCCAGAAAAAGCCCTGGAGATTGAAGGAAAACAAAATTCTCCTGGAATAAGTTAAAGAGATTAAATGTACCATACATTTAAAATAGGATCATTTGAAAATGCCTGGTTTTTGAGAGCAGACTAGGTTTTCCTCACTGCCGTAGTAACGCTCAGTGTCTCATAGGGTAGGAATGGCTTTAGAAATTCAGCCCCTCTAAGGCTCAAGTCCTCTTTCTCACACAACCAACACAAAAAAGCCAAATTCCACCCTCTCTTTTTACCCCTGTGAGTTTACTGGACCTCTGCCACTGGTCACAAGGACACAACCAAAGGAAGGATTTGTTTCATGCACTTCAAGTGAAAAACAGGGCAACTCACTTGGAAAGGAAACGTTTAATCCAGTAGATGTAATTTAACACACAGAATATTTACAACTTTCTCTGCCTTCCTGCTGCTCCTCGGCACATTCCTGCTCAGGCAGCCCACTTGGCCACTAACTTTCAATTCTGCCGTGCGGAGCTGTCACACTGCAGTCAAAAGGGAACCTGAAAACACCCGGGCTCCAGGCAACCCTTCTAAGCAAATACCAGTGGGATGCCCAAGATGTTCATGTCAAACTTGTTCTCTGCACCTGAGTATTGACTGTACTAATTCATTTGTTTGAAAAGAGACTGGGGATGGGGGAAACAAGATACTCATTTTCTCCAACTTATGGTTAAAAATCCCAACTGCTGAACAGTCTGAAGCTGAAATATCCCCAGTTCAGCACTGTCCATGTTCAAGGGCCATCTCGGGCTGGCACCACAACCTTCCTGCTGCAAACAGTCCATGAAGCCATAAGCATGTTTTTTTCTTTGGAACAACGGTATGGGGGAGAGGCTGCTGTGTATGGAAACCATCGCATCTTGCTTCCCAACAGCGCCAGCAGGACACACAGCTTCACTGAAAAACAGGTATCACGTGGTGATTTGGTGGTTGTCAGCAGAGAGCCAAATCTCTCCCAAGATTTCACACTCAAAATAGGAAAAGATGTCTTGCCAGATTTGCCTTTTTCTACAGGAAAACCAGGTCGAAGTCTAAACCACTCTATTCACATGAATCATTTTTCATTTTTATGCATCTTATAAAAGAACATGGCAACAATACGTTCCAAGAATTCATGTCCTGATGGAGATGGGACAAACCCAGTGTGAGAGTTGCTGTTCTCAAAACCCTCTCTGTTCCCTCCTTGCAGGTGCAGGAACCCTGGCACGGCAGGCTCAGGCCTCCACCCTTCCAAGGAATGAAGTGCTCTGCGAGTTTAGGGGGGAAAATAAAATAAAAATCACATGTCATTTTTAAGCGCCAAGGTTCAGAAACCCTACAGGGACATAAAAGACCTCCGGACATCTCGCATGATGGATACGGAAACTTTCTCTCCCCACCATCCTCCTGCCCGCTACACTCCATGTTGTTTACTAGATGTCTGCTGCTTTTCACTCTACAGGTTGTTACTTTTCATGGACACTCACTGAAAACAGCTATTGCGGAACCTCTGTTTTACCTCGCAATAGAAGCCACATGTAGCCATGAACTCTCTGCCTATAAACAGGAAAATATCACAGCTCCTTCCCTACCTGTCCAGAGACAAACAGTCATATCAGGTCAGGTCAGGCAGTCTGTGCTAAGACGTAAAAATGTAAAATATTGAGATCTGGTTTTAATTCTCTGTACTCTGACTTCCTATGCTGCTGGGCTGGGCACATTTCAGAGGCAGATGGTTTTTTAGGGTCCACGTACTTAAAAGAATTCACAGAAATAAAGAAACAAGGAAGAAAACGCTGTCATTTGAAGCAGCCGTCCACATGTAGAGTGCACTTTCTGACACGTGAACCTCTGATAAACACGCTCTTCGGTACCAAAGGCCAGAAAAAAGAAACCCAAAGGAGCTTTACCACAGCTCTTAGTTCTGCCGACTGTCTCACCAAGAACACACTTATCTGAACCAAAAGGAACTTTCCTTTTTCAAGGAGTCTTAACAGCTTTGAGTAAGAAAGGATCCGCTTTTAGCAAGTATCTTAATTTTCACAAAATACACAAAGAAGAAAGGGCATCTGACAGATGATACTTTTTGGTACAACATTATATACCAATAGTAATCACATACCAATGTGTATAGCATGATTTTGGTTTGGTTTTAATGGTATCAGTGAAGCTGACCCAGTTTTCATCTGACACTGGATTTGAAGCAGCTCCCAGATTTGGCAATATATTGCAGATACCATCTTATTAATAAACTGTCTTCATAACACATTCCTTTTTTCATTAATCATGAGTTTTAACTGTTACTGCTGATCATGACATCTAAAGTGTAATTTACCCGAGCTGAATTTTTGGGCAGTCTCAAGTTAAGTCCCTGAATACTCTTCTAATTCTGCATATGCAGCCTAATAAGAGTTTCATCCAACTCTTCCTATCTCCTGAATTATTAGTTCAAATCAGTTAACAGTAATTATGAATAGCAATCACATTCACAGACTGGTTGTGTGCTTAAAAGGAAAAAAACTTCTTAAAAAAAGATCATGCAGAAATCATGTTTGGAAAAATGACATGGAAGTGTAAGATAACCGACAGCATATAAAAAAAACCTGCTTTTATTGAAAAGTTATTCTCAACTTTCCCCTCTCACATGGTTATTTTCTATTTCTTGAGCACTCCCCATTTGTTCAATGCTGTGGAAAGCTCTTTTTCTCCATTGCTCTCTGGCATTGCTCTCAAGTTTAACACTATTTTCCTCATTTTTACCGTCAATCTGACTATCTCCAGCATTTGGATTTTGTAGCTGTGTGTACAAACTCTGCCTGGTAACAGAAAGCTTTGCAGTTGGACAGGAAACTGTATGCGAGGGAAAATACTGAAACCATCATCACAGAACAATATATTCTTGAAGGTTCTGCAAGACCAGTTCCACAACCCAAATCTCTGCTTGCATAACATGAAGTGATGTTTCCATAATGCTAATGAACTACAGTGAATTGTCACACAATGGCTTTTTCTTCTAGAAAGCTACCTATCAGCTCAACTCTTGCTGTGGTCAGTCACCATTTCCATTGTAAAGTTCTACTTTTTTATACTTATAAAATCTGGCAATAAAATACTGCGCCAAGATTAAACTTGGCACAAAAGTTCTGTCCAGAAGTAACCTCAATTCATCTTTTTCAGCTAGCAAACTAACTTGACTTAGTTATATTTAAATAAGGTGTTCTGGTTTTCCTCACTTTCTTGCAGTCACAGGTTCAGAGTCAGCCCCCCATTAACTACTTGGTTAAACCGGTTTGCAAAACTCCCTCCAAACACGAGGGTCCCAGTAGGCTCAGTGCCATAAGCAGGAAGCTGGACGCTGCTCTCTGTGACTGGTCTCAGCTATAGGCAGCAGGTCTGAAGGAAGGCAGTAGAGCTGGGTTACTGAGAGTCATGTTGCCTGGAGCGCAGAGCTGGATTTAAACTTCAGGGTTTCTCATTTACACCACTGGAGACACTGCCTCACATCCTTGAATTAGACACCCCATGGAACCATACAGAGGTACCTATATTCCTCACTCTACTCCTTCATGAACTGCTTATGGAAAATTTTATCAGCAGAAATCAATCTAGCAAAGTGTTCTGGATATTTTAATTACAGGAGAGTAAATGAGAGTTTACTAAAAGACCCGCTTATTTTTCTGGAGAGTAATTGTAACTGAGGTCTTCTGCAGAAGTTGTGTTTCTGTTTTTTTTTTAACTTAATTCTTTCCTAGCTCTGTCTATCCTTTCTCCCTTTTTTTTTTTAACTTAATTCTTTCCTAGCTCTGTCTATCCTTTCTCCCTTTGAGGTTTGTTGCTTGCAGCTGCTCAGAGCTCTCACTGGCACTAGGATTCAACTCTATGTTATTCAGCTGCTGCACAACTCCCACCCTCTGAACCTGCATCAGGAACCCCACATCCACCAAGTTTCCTCAGTGCATCCTCAGAGCAAAGAGGTCTTTACTAATGGATCCTACTGTGAGAGCTGATCTTCAACCACATTTAAAGTGATCTGTTTTTCCCTCTGGAGATTTCCAAGAACAAAGAAGGAAAATAATTTATGACTCTGAATATGCGCCCCATTCTGATTAATCATGCCCATGACGTGCATTAAGTCTTCTTGGGAACACCATTCGTTGCTATCGTCAATTCTCAGCTGCTGTCTTTTCTAGAGTATTTTCAGCCACGCTTACACTTCACAGTTCAGCCTACCCATTGTTACAATGTGTTAGCAATTACGTAGAATAAACAAGTAGACAATTGTACCATATCCAGGGAATAAAATCTACAAGGATATAAAACAAATTAGGAACCAACAATTCTTCCCCATATCCAAAAAGTTAAAAATAGAGCATGCAATTAACTCCCAAAAGACTCTATGTATTTTAAGCCATAGTTGAACAGTCACTCCAATCTGGCATATATTTTTACAGCTCTTGAAGTCCCATCCTCTCCTTACTCTTCATTTCCCCCTCCCCTCTTGTGTGAGAGTTCATGCAGCCCTACATTAAGATAGGTCAGGAAGGTGCCTCTACTAAAACCAAGCTTTTTCTCCTTGCTTAGGTTAGTTTTCAGATGGTTCAGCACCCTTCATGTGACTCACCATAGTACCACACCAATGCCAAAGGAAAAGAGGGTGAGATGAGGTGAGGATTGCATCAGCTGGTGCGCCTGCCAAAGAAACACTCATGCAACCACAGCCCAGTCTTATTCCTGGGGGCAGAAATGCAAGAGGAAACCTGCTTTCTCTACTAGCTTGCTCCCTGACAGTTCCCTCTGGCAATGCCAGTGTCACAAGACCTCAGCGTCTGGAGCAGCTTTTCTGTCCAGTGGGTTTGCACAAAGGTGCTGGGAAAACCCTAGGAAAACAATGAGAACCATCAGCATTTATAACATCCTCACACAAATGCAGTCAAAGGTCTCTGCTCTGATGTGATACAGGGCAAGTGTTGTTTCTTCTTTGTCAAGATGCTGTCATTGTTGCCCTAATTCAAGATTGCAGAGTTGAGAAAATGGATCCTGAGAAAGTGAGGAAGAGAAGAAAACTAAAAAGTTGTAATATTTTATTACACTTTCACCTGAAAGTTCCTCTTTCTCTCTAAGTGGACCCAGTGCTCAACAGCTTGAGGTCACTAAGAGGGTTTTCCTGCTACAGTTAGGAGTGATTATCAACCTTTTTGTTTCTACTTGCTTGAAATGGTTGTAGTCCCACATGCTCTTCAACCCTTCAAAAGCATCTTTCTACATCCACCATAAGGAGTGCAGTTAAGCAAGCAACCCTGGCTCTGCACAGCCTGATGCTTTCCTTACACTGGGAAAATTTTCAGCTGTCCATATACGGCAGATTTAAAAGCCTTCTGTCAGTCTGGCAACTCCAAAAGACTCAGGCAGCAGGAAAGATTTCACCCTCACAAAGTTGTTATTTCAACTTCTCTTTCCACTAGCTAATGACAAATTCACTGTAAAAGCACATAGTTAGAACTGAAAGAAATACAGAAAGAGCTGGAAATTATCTGCATTTGTATAGTTCTGCTCTTGCTTGACCAGGTTAAGTTTACTAACTAAGCACTAAATAAGGTTGGTTCACTGATGCTCTGGAGTCACGGCTTCTTAAAGGAAGCTGGCAGGTGCATGTGAATGCTGTCTACTGAAGAGCACAATCACTACTTTTGTTCAGTTGGGCACATACACTTTAAAGTGATATGAAACTCAGCTGTTTTGCTCTGCACAGGTTCTACTAACTGCTCACTTGATTTTGATTCATCTGGATTTTCACCACAGAATTTTGCTTTGACTCTTTCAATTTGAATAAAGGAAAGCTCTGCCAAAACCACATCACATCCAAACCACAGGAAACCATGAATTTGGCACTGTTTTGATATGGAAGCTGTAAACAGTGTGCAGGTTCACTCAGAACTGAACTACACTCATTTGAGTTATGAAACACAACAAATCTTCCAACAAAACAGGTCAAAATTCTGAGTTACTAAAGAAAAAATTATGTTACTTTTGCATGGTAGAGGATTTTGTTATATATATTTTCCCCTATTTTATTTTTCCTTTAATTATAATCACATTGTGGAAGAATAAGATGAGAAATTTTCTCCTTTCCAAGTTGGAGTTAAAAGGGTATTCTGGTAATTCTCACAGCTCTAATATATTCTATTAAAGACCGGGTGGTTTCCCATTGGCATTTTTGAGCTTGGATAAATGTAAAAACCACGGTTATAATATGAACATGTAAATAAGTTTTATGTTTCAAGTGAAACGTAAAGAAATTGCAGATAATTTACACCCCTGCTCAGGAGAAAACCTACTGCTTAAAACCCACATTAGATATTCAGCTGCCAAGCAATCTTTTTTTATATTTTTTTCCAGGATTCCCCTTAAACTGCAATGAAACTTTATAAAAATGGAAAAAGCCTAAAATATTTCTTTTGCCTTCAAAACAAACACTGGTATAAAGAAACACGTATTTGGTAAGAAGTTGCAAGTTCACTAAGGATGAAAAGAAACAATCCCTTTTTCTAGACTAATCCTGAAAACAATCCAGATTCCATATCTAGGCAAATCAGAAGTCTGAAGGTGGGGCTATGCTCGGGTGGTTTACACACCAGCTGAAGCAGTGGTAGTAGTAACTGACAGAACGCAGTTATATAAAATGAGTCCTGTATTATTGCACTGCCTGCAAGAAAAAGTCTAATTTTGCTGACCTTTACTTTCACCAGATTTTTAAAACAGACATTTTGGATGTCAGATGAACTCAGGAGGGGTCCATAAATACAAAGAACCACATATCAGATATCTGACCTGTCATCGAGTTTTCAGAGGTGCACAGTTGCTCCCGCAGCTTCTCCACATCATCCGGATGAACCTGCTCATAGAGGGTGCTGCCAAACCACTCGGACTGGGGCTGGTTCAGCACAGGAGTCACAGAATCTGATACATAGATCACTCTCCCTGTTTCAGCTGCAACTACAAACAGGAACCCATCTGCAGCCTCCAGGATGAGATGTTTCAGTTCCTTCCAAAAAAAGCATTTGATTAGCATGCCAGTAAGGGAATAAAATAACACATTTGCCACCCGGATGCAGTAGCACTTTGTTGTGATTTTAGTAGCTGATCACAGTGTAGGCAGACTTTTTTTCATGCAGTATTGATGTAACTACACATCCAATCTTGCAGCAAGACATAATTGCTGATCCCAATAACACACACCACTTTGTTTTCCTTTATTATCTTTCATCTGGCAATCTCAATACACTTTAGGAAAATTAAATAATTAAAATTCATGGCATATTGTGTGATGGGTATCTAATATTAAAAAAAAAAAAAAGAAATAATCTAAGAGTACAAACAAAGGAAATGAAAAGCAATAAGTCATATGGCAAACCCATCCCTTAATTAAACTTTCTTGATAATTTCATTGGAAAGAAACCAGCTAGCTTTTCCTTTAATCCCCATCCCTGGACTAGCTCTGTTTGCAGATGAAACAGGCTCTGGGTAGAAGAAAGAACTTGTAATGGGAATGAGGACAGGAATCCCCAGTCTCCTCTCCCACCAGAGGACTCAGGCCACCAAACAGGGAAGTTGTATCATTTCTTGCTTTCCTTCTCCAACTTCTCAATATGCAACTTCAGAAACATAAGAGTTTGAAATATCCCTTTCTTTAGCATCTTTTTTTTTTTTCTGTCTGTTCTCTCCACTGAGTACGGTGCTGCGCTGCTGTTATATGGAAGATTTAATAAAAAAAAAAAAAAAAAAAACACTTCTGCTCTGCAAGGTTCAAAAAGCAAGATGCAATGAGAAGTGACTAGAGCGCCCTACAGAAAGGGAGCTGAATGACACGTCCCTGCAGAAGCATGGACCAGAACACAGGAGATGTGACCAGAAAGGTCAGCAGCAGCTGCTGTTTGTTTGAAAGAAGTGCTGCCTCTAGCCATAACTTACATGTGTAAGTACTTAAATTGTTCCAACCACAAAAATGCACATTACACCCATAGGACTTCAAAAACTATGAAGGTGGTAGGAATTTTCAGTGTGCTCAGTTGAACTTAGTCTTCCTTCAAGCACTGGCTACATCCTTCTCCTTCCACCAAAAATGTTGACAGAGAATTATCTCAGCCAGTGCAGATACAATACATGTCACCTCAGTTCAGCTGTCAAGACCTTTGACATTGAGAAATAAACATGGTTTTTATTCTTCCTCTAAAAACTCAGGAGGAAGATTTATTTCTTTTATTTTAGAGAATCTATGCTAGGATGGAAATAACCCTATTCTGGAGATGATTCTCTCTCTCCACAAGAAACAGCAAATGACTTCTCTTCAGATGGACAGATTTCAGTGATGAGAATCCCCTACTTATGACAAAAGTGCCCAGTTAGCTACTTCAGAGACAGAATAAAAGAAAAACAAACAAAAACTGTCTGT
The DNA here is from genome assembly GCA_013398735.1 of Nothocercus julius. Taxonomy (NCBI): domain Eukaryota; kingdom Metazoa; phylum Chordata; class Aves; order Tinamiformes; family Tinamidae; genus Nothocercus; species Nothocercus julius. Next base: position 3,773,632 of record VZSV01000026.1, on the reverse strand, counting down.
ATTCGTAACTTGAAGATTTAGTTCACACCAGTTACAACACAAAGTGATACAAACAGTGCAGGATCAAACACACTCTTCAGCGTTTTCTCACATTGCTCAGGTCTACAAAACAGAGAAA
>VZSV01000026.1:3753000-3770932 GCA_013398735.1 Nothocercus julius | reverse complement strand
TTTTTTTTTTTTTTTTAAAGAAAATTTTGGAAGAACATTAAATTTTGGGAGACTGGGAGCTGATCCAAATCCACACACATCCAGGGATTCAAGTAGTTTTGGATGAGCCAACCCTGCTGACTTTTGGTCTGTCAGAAGAGCACCATATAAAATAAAAACGGGGGCAAATCATATTTGATTTTCCGTTATCCTACCTGGCCATCCTCTCTGTGTCTGCAGTACTTTGATCATCCTCCCGCCTAGAAACAAAATAACCAGCTCTCTAAACTAAGGTCACATACTGGGATTTTTTGGGACACGACCATCTCCATCTTTTCTCTCAGCAGACGATCTCTACGGAACACGCCTACCTTGCAAACTTTTCCTTATCACCAGAGATTTGATCAGCATCATACCTACAAAGAAAACACGGCAAGTAAATTCACAGGGTTTATGCATCACATGAATGTCAACATACAACAGAAAGCAAAGAGGTTTGCAATTGCAAACTATTACAAATGAGGACATGAGAATGATAAAGCAAGGAACATAGTAGTTTGATGAAAATTCCAAGCCATGCCAATTCAAAACCTCATTTTCTTGTATTTAGAAAAGTTCAAGACAAATTTAATTGGCTTTATGCAAACACTTTGACATACACTCACTGCTTGGGAAGCTTAACAACCAGCACCATTACAGAAAACACAACAGAACTTTATCGACAGAAGCTCATGAAATATTCATTGCCATGTTGAAAGTGAAAGAATTGCATCTTTTTCACATTGCAACCACAACCCACTCCATTCAGTAGAGGGCACTGATGGTCTACAGATAATATGGGAGGGCAAAGACACACACTTAAGTGCAATACATTATATAAGGCCTCCTTCAGAAAAAAAAAAAGCTGCAATAGGTATATATACTGTACCATCTGTTAGAAACACTGGCAAAAGTCAAGCAGGCAGATGAAACTGATGGATAAATTGAAGTGAAATTAAAACTAGTTTAAATCCCTAAAAGTAGACACATACCTGATTGCTACCAAAATATACAGAAATTAGATGCCCAAACAGGTACCTGCAGGGTATCACAAGCTACATGCTGGAACAAATCCAGATGAATGGGACTTCTGACCATGGGATTAAAGCTTCAGTGTTTCTGAAGCACTGACCTAAAGGCAGGCAGCAATGTGACATTCTACTAAAACAGGAGATTCTCCTCCTCCTTTTCCTTTCGTATAAGCACTCTCATCCTTTGAAACTAGATTTTACTAAACGCATGTTTACAAAAATTCACATAAAAAAAAAAAAATCTTGCTTTTTGAGATTTCAAAACATTTGTTCCAAAACAGAAAGCATAGGTTATAGGGCATATAAAAGTAGGACTAATTGGTTTTCTAGAATTGAAGTGTATTACTGCTGAAGAACAGTCAAGTGAGATTTTGTATTGGAATAATGCCTTTCCAAAAAGATGCAATTTGTTTCAACAAAGATCCTGTGAACTTTCCATGTATTAGCTAATAAGGCAATACAGCATAATTGAACATCTTTCTCTTCTAAAATGCTCCTAATTAACTTTTTTACTCTCAAATCAATTAAAACTAATTTTATTTAACCCAACTGTGCAAATCCCTCTACAAGACTTCATATTTGTCTTCTTCACTGAGTCCCATTCAAACCCTCAAGGCAAAACTTGGGAGACTTAAGCTGTATGTCTACCTTGTGTTTATCATTAGTACTCTCAAAACATCCAAGAGAAAATGCTCCTTTTTCTCCCACCTGACTCTGCCCTGTCAACAAACTGTGACCGTCCAAAAACAGACAGATTCAACGAGAAATGGCCACATACCATGACATGGGAAGTACATGCACATGTCTGCGTGTGACAATGAGATTCCATGCAGAGATACCTGAGCTGGATTTGCAACTCTCTGAGAAGCCAGGCGTATAAACTCATGTGGAGCACCACGCTAACACCTCTATTTCTGGTGCTCAGGCTAGGCTTGGGGATTGTTTATCCATTCTTGCCTGGTTGGCTGGGCTGAAGATGCTGCTTCAGCTACTCACTTCTCCCTCGCAATCTTCCAGCTGACCTCTGTGTGTGTACGCTCTTTGAAGGACTTCAGGCAAAGCAAGCTAGGCTGGTTTAAATACTTAGACGGTCTTTGCTAACTGCCATATTTTGACCCAGGTAAATTAGGAATCAGTCCAGTGAGCAATCTGGAGAAGGGGAAAGCTCTAACAGAATGGCATAACTGGGAATAACGTTTCCTGGCAGGGCAACCACAGCCCAAAGAGGATGTCTGAACATGGCCCTAGGCACCTCTGTACAGTTCTTCTGTACTCTCTCTAAAAGCTGAACAATCCAGAGGTTTTAGAGCTTTTAAGTAACCGTTTTGATCTGACATCTAAAATTAACTGGTTCTAAGCACAGTACAGCATGTTCCTCCAAAAAAGATAAAGGAACTATTGACTTTCTCCTCCCCACAATCAAAATGTCAAAGGCTGAAGCCAGGATCAAGACAGCTGGCTGCATGTACACCACTGTGCCTAGAAACCCTGATGCTTACGGAGACACAATCAGGTCACATGATTCATAAGTTTTGTCCCCTTAGTGTACATACATATACTTAAGATCATCAATTTTAAAATCAGAGACTGCAATTATCATCAACTAAACAGGGGTGCTGCTGGCATTGTACAGTAGGTTATGACATGGTGTTACGACACATCTTCAGCATACTACCATCTTCCAGACTGGCTGAAAAGATGAAATCAAAACCCTGCAGTGACAGCTGAGTTTGAATATGGCTGTTGCTATACACTTGCAATTAGAGTTTAAATAATCAACAATAATCTGAAGGACTCAAAACATCTATCTCCAGTATAGCCTATTAGTTTTGGATGGAAAAAAAAGGCAAACAGTGTGACTAGAACAGAAGAAAGAGTGAACAATGGCAATGATACTTCAGTGTTTCTTTTTATTCATAGCCTAGAATATTATACCTTAACTAAAGTTTATTTTGGCCATTTTTATTCTGCAGTTACAACTAATGATATATAGCAAACTTTAATCTAAAAAAAACAACCAACCAAACAAAGAACATCCCGTAACTCTATGATCTGTCACATTTTCTTAATAAATGGTTAAGATCTAAATTAAATTCAATATAAAATTGATTTTCAGTGGCAAAAAGACAACTTCAGTAACAAGAGATAATCACAGTTCATTATAGCAATTGAAATATCACAGGTAAAAATCACAAATTTGATACAGCTGCAAAATGAATTATGACACACACACTGTCAGCTTTTTAAGACAATAACTACATTAGACAGGATGCCTCATTTGCAGAGGAAGCTGGTAAAAACGGCAACTAGAATTTAGGTAAAACCACTGACAATTTTCCAGCCCACATTCATACAGACTTACAAAATAGTAGACATGCAACAGTTGTCCTTTTTCCACTGAACAAATATTAGCAACTTGATCAACTCTTTATAAATGCTCACCTTGAAAATTTGCTGGGACCCTCTCCATCTTCATCATCGAAGTCCATTCTGTAAGAACAGCATTTCCAAATCATTAATCAAGAAGATGGCAATGATGACTTGAACCTGAACCAAGTTCTCAACCTTGTTTGATCTACGTTATTGACTGGAGATGTTCATGACCCAAAGCCTGAAGTTCCCAGCCTTGCTCACATACTCCAGATCCCCTAGAAACAGCTCATCAGCTGCCAGGAGTCCAAACAACACAAGTTAAAAAAATATGTATCACCCTGAGCTGCTAAAATTAACAACTAAACAGAAACATTAAATAAACGCAATTCTTGTGAAACAGTCAGGAGTAACATCCCTTAGTGCTTTCAGAAGTTTAAAGAAACCAGTAGGGATTCTATGTCAGATGACTGAAACTAAGGCTAAATAAAATAATAAACAAGAAGCAACTATTACTGTCCCAGAATAAGAAATACATCAGAGGGAGAGTGGGACACATTCTCAGCCTCTCTGGGAAGCAAATTATTTACTTCACCTCTATTTATTTAATAATTGCAGTACCTCTTCTGGACTAATCCTAATCATTTCACACAAGTTAGGGACCAGTCTACAGACAGCAATTACTACAGTATGGTAACCAAGGCATCACCAAAAGGAGCTATGGGTCCATTACACACCTAACTTACCTGCTAGTGTCCTGGTGGTTCTTCTTAAGTCAGCGGAAGAGAAGAGCTCTTCCCTGGGCCAAGTCACAGCCCTCCAGTTAGGCTCCTCCAGGGAGCCACAAAAAGAAGGAACCTCTTTCTTCACTAATTAGTCATACAAACTAAGGCTGACCATAATTAGATAGTACAACAGCATAGCTAGATAGTAGCAGGGAGAAGGAGATAGGAGCAAGGGCAGTGAAGGGCTACTAAGATGATGTAGGAACTGGAGCTTCTCTCATATGAAGAGAAGCTGAGAGAGCTGGGATTGTTTAGCCTAGAGCAGAGAAGGCTGGGGGAGGGGGGGGAGGAATTAATTAATATTAATTAACAGTGAAAAAAAACAAAAACAAACCTTCCAGTTGAAAACAAAGGTTTATATGTTAAGAGTGTAGGAGCAGTGGTGTAAAAGTGCTCCTTAAAATTGGCTGAAGAACAGATCATAGAGTATATGAAAGCCAGACAGACAACACTGCCCTGCTTGCTAATTTTGATATCGAAGTCAGAATTCTATAAAAGATATTTCCTGCTCACAGACCTCCAATCAGTTCAGACAAATAAGCACAGCAATCTGAATCCATATAAGACATCATAATATTTTCCAGATGGCAACAGTGACTATTCATTTCTGCAGGAAAGAGGGATAAAACCATTTTCCCAAAAGGCTTTTAAGAAAAGATGCATGTTTAATTTGCTTGAGGTTGGATGCAATCATAATTTGCACCATAAATTACATTTTGCTCACCTAATTATCACCAAATCCGGTTTTAAAAACGCTTCACCTGCCACGGACCTCTCAGCTGTGTGTTGTAGAGCAACACCGACCTCCAGCGGCCAGCAAGCCGCTTCCTGCAGAGGTGCTTACACCTAACCCAGGACCAAGCCAAGGTACCATCCCCCAGAACGGGCCTTCCCCGCTACCATCTCCAAACACCTGGAATTTCCTCAGAGCTGCTCCGTACAAAGCATTCCTTGCAATTTAACACTTAGGCATTCTCATCTCTTGTGTTATCCACCTGCTTCTTCCCCACATAATGAAGGGCCTATGGTGTGACATCCCAAAATGATGTCTGTGTTGCTTCAATTCTCATGTTTTTACCTACACCAAAACGTGAAAATCAATGTCATAGAAGAATAGCTTGTTTGCAAACAGAGCACATACTCAGGCTGGCACAGAGCTGCCCTGCAACCCCTGCAAAATCTTAATCTATCAGGAATATCCTGATTTCACCGGCAACTGAAATGCAATTGAGATAAAGCCTGAGTTTCAAACAGGGAATAAGGGACAGGAGAAAATATCCAGAAAAAATGCCTTTCCTTTGGAGGGTGTTTAGTAAGACATTCCTTTTAACTCAGAATAAATTAATTTTATAAACCCTTCTCTTCTGCTCCAGAGCACTAGGATCTCCTGCCTTGGTTGACTTCTTAGCTTCCAGTAAAATTCTCCAGCTGGGCACTGAGAAAGATTTTCCCAGAGAAATCAAATGTTGGCTCTGCTGTGTACGGGCTAGGTCATTATTACTGGAATGCACAAGATTACACATCGTAGGGAACCTGTTGACAATTTAAGAGCTGATCCTGCTCTTACAGGAACTATGTACACATAGTTCCAATGGGATGAGTAACACTAAATGCATCTACTTATCCTGTATCTGGATATCAGCTTCTTGTCTTATAATATTCCTTAGGTTGACATCCATAGGTAATATCTACTATACTTATACTTGGCTCATCACTGTAAAATTTGAGTGCTAGTGTGTAATAACTGACTGTGACAGAGTAAATCTTTAATTTGTTTTTATCTTTGTTTTGTTAAATTACCTAGAAATCTTGATTTTATTCCAAAAAAGTGGAAAAAAAATCAAAATTAAAAATTGAATATAAAGTTTATAGAAAATGTTAACACTTGTAAAAATACAACAGCAAATGCATTTTTGCTGTCTGTTACTAAGCAAATTTCCTATTTTCACACTTCACTGTGCAAAAAGAGAAGAAAAACTCTCAAAGCTGGAAAAAAAAATCAAGTTTAAAGTGAAGTGAGTGATTCTAACTTCCTGTCTGAACCATTTCAAGCTCATTACAGTAAGGCAGAATGAAAGAGAAGAAATTAGTTGTAACCAACAGCAGAACATAGCAGAGCACAAAAATAATATTCCAACAACCCCCTCTTACCCTGACAAATAAGATCTTCCATTCAGATAGAATATATTGCACATTAGCAGAACAGTAAAAGCAGCCTCCAAGAAGACAAATGACATAATTTCAGAAGTTTCAGAAAGACTATCTTTTGTCTTCATTTAAAATTCCTGTTAAGAAAAGACTTTTATAAAGAGCTGCACTATGCTCTTTTGTTTTGAAGAGACAGCATAAATCTTGTTTTCTTCTTTCATACTGCTCATGTCAATCGAGAAAAGAACTGATGTATGAGGTATCTGTAAAATGCGGAAAAAAAAAAAAAAAACTTCCTCAAAAGATGTGTGGCAACATGACAAAAATATTTAATTATTTTTTAGAAACATTTTCATACCAGGGGAATAAACAAGGTTGTCCTGCACAGCTTACAAAATTGAGATGAGGATTTGAACACTGTAAGAAAAATGGTTACATAAAATTGCAAAGAAATGTCAAAAGTTGGCTTGCCATGCCTGAGCAGAGCAGGAAAGGGGCCAGGAGGCAGGAATGCTCAGGAGCAGAGCAACTGGGATGCACACTGAACTGCTCTGCCACCCTGCCTGCTGCACCATGTAAGGGCTGCATCCAGAAAGGGAGAATTTTGGGCTACAGCTTCTTGTTCTCTGTATCCCCTCAGATCTTACAATCTTGCATCAGAGAAAGGGCAAAGCCATCTGCTACACTAAATCAAAACCCAAGAACCTTAGAAGCAAATAAACAAAGGAGAAACTTAAATGTAAGATAACTGAGGGAGAGAGGGGGAAAAAAAAAAAAAAAGGCTCCTATCTAGAATAGCTTCTAAAAAATAGTGAAAAATCACCTTAAACATCAAGAATTGCCTTTACATCTAGCTAAAGTAGTCAGCATAACCTAGCAATGTGTTATTTTAAGCATTACCAGGCTACCACTTTTCTTTTTTTTCCCTCTATAAAACACTTGCTATAATTTATAGAAAGGAAAAATATTTGTCGGAGCTGTCAGTGAAGCTGAATGCCTACACCACAGAAACACCTTCTGGGTAGCCAATGAGTTTAAACTGATCTACATTCAAGTGCACAGAGCAATTATTCTGCCAGCTTGCCTCAGCAATTATGAGGAAAAGAAACAATTTTCAAAGATAACTGAAGCTGGAAGAGAAGGCTGTGTTCACTGGCTATATTCCTTTATGTTTGATACAAAGCATTCATTTCTAAAAGGCCAAGGATTTAGGTGTACAAAGATATATCACCAGAACAATAATGAAAGGACGAAGAGTTAGTTGCAAGTTTGTTCGAAGAGAAGCTACAGTGCATCAGACACAGCAGGCTTTCTTTCCCTCAAGGTCTGGATACAAACACGCAGAAGGAAGCAAATGTACCCTCTCCTCAAGCCCGAAGGACTACCAGTTTACAACCATGGTGCACGCACTGTATACTTCTGGGTATAAGTGCACTTTTGCATTCACCTCATGGATATAAGTGCAAATCTATGGTATTCACTATGACTTTACATATTGACTACATTTCAGATAACTTGATTTTATGTTCCTCCCATCCTCCCTGCATTTCATTTCCTTGCAAACAGAAGATGCTATTTACAATGTAATGTTTAGTACTTAGCCTTCAATTAATACCAAGTCTGTACTTGATACAATCATAAGATTTCAGTCAGTAGCATCAAATTTTGTATTCAGAATTGACCTGGCTTATGATTAAAAACAGAAATACCCCTCTCAAAAACAAAACAAAACAAAAAAACCCACTATTCTGTTTTCTGTTATTCAGAAGTATAAACAACTGTTTTTCCTATAGCACTGAAGAGACGTTAAGGCTTTGTTTTCTCTTTTGAGTGCAAGTCTGGATAAGCCTTCTAATTAAACGTCTTCAAAGTAAAAATGTAATGACTGTCAAAAAGATTTCAGAATTGTTTATGTCACATCAATTTAATTCCACGTCCAAGACGAGGTGCATGTTCTCCTTTCTCGATTCATTCCAAGAATGAGAGTCAAGCATCTTGGCTACTATTACTTGACCATACACCTAAAATTGGCAATATATCTTGGCAAACAACTCCAAGAAAAACTCTCACAGGGAGTAATACCTCTCATTAGAGGTTCATCAGCAAAGATTTTATTCACATTATTGATCTTGTCATGTCCTACCACTGCCATATTTATGGCTAAATATAAGATTAATCTCTTTTGCTGATGCTCTCTTAATAGAGATATCTCTGGGAAAGGATTCCCTTAAGACCATTATATTTTTGACCAAGCTTTTATAAAAGCAGGTATGGAATTATCTGTACATGAAAAAAACTAACTCTATATCATATGAACCTCTACAAATGGATAAAACCTTTTTTTTTTTTTTTTTTTTTTTTTTCTCCTTCTTAGCAGAACTTGTGGCTATTATATGAGGAGCCAAGCTTGATTCAGGCCTTTTCTCCCAAAACCTGAGAGACTGTGTTGCAGTAAAGGCTAGAACATGATAGACCATAATTTCTAAAGACTGCCTGTTTATGCTATTTCTCTATCTGGGATTAGAAAGAAAATATTTTTAATAGACAACATCTATTTGTGACATTCTAAGTCCAATTTTCAGATGACGCTGGATAAATTTGCACATGCAGGTAAGAAAGCATCTTGCTACCCTTATTCACATGATAAGCTCTTTTGAGACTAAAAAGATATAGGTAACATGCACCCACTTTTGGATGATAGCCACAGGATCCAAGCTCTGGATCTGTGCATCTGCGGATGCTTTGCCAAATCTGAAAGTCTTTTGAAGCATGCAAAATAACAAACACAATCTATTTTTCAACAGGTTTGATCTTGCAGGAAGAATATATATTTTGGAGAACAAAACATAGCTGACTAATGCCATAATGCAGTCTGCATAATTAAATATCATATAAATATAAATATGCATCTTTTCAGTTTTTCAATACAAGTCATTTCCAGTTTCATCCCTGAAAAGAAAAGGCTTACCCAGAACGGCGCTTTCCTCCTCGGGAGGGCATGGATCCTGCCATTCTCACTTGTCCACTTGCCATCGGCGCAACTGGCAGGGCCACCGAGCCAGGAATATCTGATGCCATTTCTATAACAAGAGGGACAGTGAAAGAGGAAGGAAAAAAAAAAAAAAATCTTTTAATCCATCTCCAAAAGGAGGAACTGTGAGAAAGGAGGAACTGTGAGGACAACAATAGAGAAAGACCTTTTGCAAAATAAGCAGTGTAGAAGTATAGAGAAAGTTTTCCTTTTAAGTTCTAAGCAAAAGTAAAGCTTCCTATCAAAGACCAGACAAAGGGCCACAAATTCACAGCTCTCTTAAAAGCCCAATTTTGTCAATAGCCACTAAAATGTGTTGGGAGAGAATGAGAATCACAGTTCATAGATGGGGTAGCTCTATACTACAGTTTACCCATCAGATTGTTAGAATTTTACTTCTTACAAGGGCTATCAGATAAAGACCAATAATCTTTTACAATAGTTAAAACTGCCCCATAGAGATATTCAGACAAATTAAGCAGACGTTCAAGCAGCAAAAAAAAAAAAAACAAAAACAAAAAACAACAACAAAAATCCACCAAACTGAGAAAAAGAATTTTCTCAGCTGGCCAGTGAGGTCAAGAGCTTAGAGCAGGGATACAATTTCAGGTGATTTATATTTTGTGCTATTCGAAAGACTGCACTGAACTTAAGAAGTCCCAAGTCTCCCTGTATGTTTGTGTTGCACCTTGCAGAACGGAACTGTGTCTGAAATAGAGATTGATATTCATGATTCTGCCAGGGCTCCGAGCACAACCACGGGTCGATCAGATTTCCAAACCTTAAACCTTTGATCTGAGGAACAGCATCTTATTAAACAATTTTCAGACCACTAACAGCAAGTGATTTGGCCTTAACAATCTTACTGAGCTTAAAATATTTATAGCATTTTTTCCTTTCCCATGGATTAGGCATATTTTGGCCTCTGTGCAACTCTCAAGCAACGTAACGAATTAAAAGTTTAATGCAAACAAGCTTTATACATTCTAGAAATACAATCTATAGTCACAACATTTAATTATTATGAAGAAAATACATCTTCTTTCCAACGTTTGTTTATTAAACCTGACAATATTTGGAGCTACAGATAAATATATTTACTAATGAAAAGCAAACCTGTTCAAAAACCTTTTTATTCTTTCCCAACAGATCAGTACAAAACAACTTCAACTATGGAAACAGGAATCCAGATGCATTCATTATTTTTGGAGAGTACTTCATCTCTGCCATACTTTATATAAATCCATTATGCAATATTGTGCATTTTACATAATATATTTTCTTTGTTCACTGGTTTCATGAATTTCTTCTAGTACATTTATTTTTACTAGCTGCTTTTCAAACAAGAGCAACAAAGCAAAGTACCAACCAGTGTTCAAGGACAAACAATGAGACCTCCACCTACAATACTACAGAATGGAGCACCTTGCTGCAGCTCAAGCCTCTGCTATGTAGAAACACTACATTAACCTCCATTAGCATATTTACAAACAAATAAAAGTATGTACATCCAAACAGCTGATAAATCACTATTTTCAAAACAAGTTCTCTTAGAATTCTAGTGCCAATACTTCACTTGGAACATTTAAACTTGTATTTCATGCATATAACTGAAGGTCATCTTGAAATGCTTTGCTGACTCATTTAAGTATAAGCCCTAATAAATCTACCTGCCAAGTGTCCCTGTCACTCAGAAACACATTTCAGTGTAAATCATGAAGGGGATCAGTCTTAAAAAGTAATTTTAAAACAGTATCAAACAATCTCAAAGCTGCATTTTAAGAAAATAAAAGTACTAATGTAATTGTGATGAGGAATTCTTGTAGCAGAACATATCTTCAGGCATAAAACAAAAATCTATGGGAGAAAAACAAGCCAAGGAACAGATTAGTCTCCCTAAATTTTGAAGTCCACAAGGCAAAAAAAGTTCATTATTCAAGGTAACTTTATAGTCCACTGGCAGGAAAATGCAGGGCATCCTTATAAAACTGCACACTCCATGCTCGGTGCATCTAAAATAGGTTGAGCACACAAAATAGCCTCCAAACACCCTCATAATTGGGAGAACAAAGCCAAGTTCTTCGAGCTGACTCCTTTAAAAGAGGGTCTTCAAAAATTTCCATTTCTAAGATATAAACACAGCACGAAAAATCAGCATTTCCACACACATTGCTCTATTTGTAATCTGAACTCAGAGGAAAGCTTCAGGCCCTTAAAATCAGAATACTGCCCATGCTGGAGCACCCTGAAGGTGTGACAGGCCAGTCCACATGTCAATGCACAAACCCCCCAGCTTACCTTTCCAGATCCAAGCATGGAGGATACACGCTGCTACCAAAAACAGTTAGCTTTCCAATATTCTCCCCTACCATTCTGAGCTCTGAAGATGGAAAAAACAGTAGGACTAGGTCCCTTTCTTGCTATGTGAAACATACTAGTAAAATAGAAGCGCTAGATTGGGGCTATAAAAACCTACTCACAAATGGACCAGCACCCTACTTTCCCCAATAGCTTAGGTCTGGGGAGAAGATGGAACAGATTTGAGCTGCTTCCCAATTTATTTCCACTTCTACTCATTATCAAGTAATTAAAAGATCCAGATCTTTGATGTTATTTTTACCCGTTCCAAAAGGGATTTTACAGACAGAGCAGGATGACTAAAAGGTGGGCTGGTCACAAAAGCAGAAACATGTTCTATCCAAAAAGAAGGGCCAATCTAGGAAGGCAGAGTCTAAAAGAAAATGTGAGGGGAAAGTCGGCTGCTTCTCTTGAGCGCTGAAGATCCAGGGAAGTAAACTATCTGTGCATGCTTTGGGGAGAGAGAGAAACAACCAACCAACCAAAAAAATCAATAGACTGGAATCTCACGTGGAAATGTTGTGGTAGGCAGGTACTCCAAAGAACATAGTACTATAAAAAATATACAGTGTGCATCAGATACATACATATATATATGTATATATATGTATGTATATATTTTCCTTTGGGTCTGTGTATCAGAAGAATAACATATAATTATGTGAAATTACATAGCACAAATTTAGGGCAACCCCTTGCAGGTAGATGAAGTTATTCTGTTGCAGCATAAACTAGAATGAAAGCCCAGCACAGCAAAGGCAAGGGTCAAGCTGGTGACAGAAAAAAAAGACACAGGCTTGCTTGGTCAACAAAGAATTATAAGGATTATGTTTCCAGGCCCATTTACACTCACATTCCAGACAAATGTTAACGCTGATACTCACACAAGTGTTTCAGCAGCAATGTGTATTATGAAACAAGCGCTCCTCTTTCTCAGGTTGGGAGGACTTCCCTTTTGCCAGAAGACAAATGTTGCTTACTTAATCCAAAATTAAAACATAAGAATAAGGGAGTAAGGATGAGAAAATAAAATAAGGTCAGGCTGAATGTTCATGAAAGTAATCTAGAACCATGACAGCAGCAAGTGGAAAATACCTATTTAAAAGAAGTTCCCTTGCATCACACGGAAATTGCTTTTCTACTAAAAAATATGCACAGTATTTAATTTCCAAGTTAGAAAGCTACCTAGATACCTACCAAAGAATACAGAAATGCTCTCAAATAAAATCTAACAAAACACTAACATTTTTATTGAGTTCCTGGAAGAATGTCAATGCTGTTTAAAAGCAGCAAAATTAGCTCCTACATTTCTGTCTAGAATTAAATTGACTGCTGAACACTTCGAGCTTTGATACAATAAAAGACAACCTGCAAATGTACATTAAATATAGGGCTAACCTCTAATTCCCAATAAATCACATATTTATCTCAAATTTGTTATAAAGCTCTGTATATAACTTAGCTATAGGGATTACAAAACACTTCTTGAAAGCGCACATGCATTGCAATACCTGTATTTAAATTGCCATTACTACTGGAGGGGTTGTTTTCAGAGGTGAAACTAATGGTCTGCACCCCAATCACAGCAAGAACTACTGGATGGCCCAGCATGCAGGAATACATCTGCACTTCTCTTTTTAGTTGGATGATTACTGAACTACAGCTGTTAAACTTCCAATCTCAAGCCCAAAGCACTGACCAAAACCCAGCTCTAACTCTTCTCTAGCTCACTTGCTTAGATACCCTTTGGAGAGGTATTTTGCCAGGTATCTTCATAGCTTGAATCATTTAGCTGTGGAGACGATGGCTTTTTTGCTTTGCTTCTTTAAGCACATTGCAGCTGTACATGCCCTTGCTGTGAAGCTCTGAAATACAAGAAGCCTCCGTGCATGACAAGACTTGTAAGTCCGTCTTACAAAAGGACCTATTAGCCACACTATTTTCAGCCATTCACTCATTCCAAACTATGTTCTTCACATCAACACATGCAAAATATGAATAGGGCCAGGTTTAAGTATCAAGTCCACTAAGTTGACAGAAATCCCTTCCCTGACTTTAATGGAATTTGAATCTCTTTGACATTAACTTTAATGACCAGTTCCAGATTTTCTATTGAATGTCAGGGACTGAGCATGTTCCTGCCAGGGTTCTTTTATCCTCTAGCATTTACTGTAATAAGCTGCATTAGAGTCAGATACCAGAATCTGATTAAATCTGTGAGATTCTGGTTATATAAATACAAATGCGACAGATTTCTAACTGCTAATCCCGAAAACGATCGAGATGTCAGTCACCTCAAAGTAAATGTAGAGTAAATACAGGACTGAGAATGTTCCCCCTCCCGTGAAGAGAAACCTGCACAAACATTTTAAACGCTCTAAGAAACAGATTTCAAGAAGTTCTTTTGAAACTGTATTTTTCTATAGCCTGAAGTCATTCAGGAGTTAGAGGCATCTCAGCAATGAGATTTTGATTGCATTCAGTTGCAAAGGGTTTTTTCAGCCTAGCACTGGGACACGCAAGAATAAATTAAATTGTATTTCTTACTTCAAAATATACCAATGAAAATATGAAACTGTAATATAGCCAAAAATATTCCATAGAAACACGCATGCTGAAACCTAACTGCGTATTTAGTCATTACTTTTGCATGTTAACTATGGAGACTATAAAACAGAGATCACTTTCCGAGAACATCACAAAAAATATTTTCATTGTGCCCTGATAACTCCATTAATACTGTTGTATTTGCATTCCATTGCCAGATACTTTAAATAGCCTTCAATAAGAAAGATCTACTGTACAGACAGGATATTTTTGCAGAAAAGCAAAAACGTTCCTTTTGATACTCTTAATACAATCATCGTAACAAATAAATCAGGAAATAGAGCCCACCTTAAAAGAAGAGTCTCACAGAGATGCTATTTCTTCCCGGTGAGCAAAACCTTCTTGGAGAGAAATTTTATCCGCATATAAGAAGTGTCAGAAACCTCTGGGAAGAAACGGAGCAGCATTGGTATTCTGCTCAGAAAATGTCATCACAGATCTGTTTACCTTAACTGTGGACCATGATTCAGCCAGTGACAACCGTCTTGCATACTGATCAATTTATTTGCAGCAAAATTACTAACATTTTCTACATTAACCATTTAGGTTCTGGAAACAGCTACTAACATAGGGCTTTTACTAATACTATATAAATCCTGTTTAATTTAAAAATTTATCCTCCCCAAAGACGTCTTGTACCTTGGCATAGGGGGCTTCTTGAAGGAAAAAAAACAGGGCATACTGTCACTTATTAGAGACATGCTCCCCTTTCAAAAATAAAAATGAGGGCTTATCATCCTTTTGGCATCACAGGCGAATACTAAGTAGATATGAAAGGAAGGAAATAATGCAATTAAGCTGGCCATCCTGGGGGAGTGCCTAATCAGCAGAATCACTGGGAATTAGGTTAAGGAAGTGGCTCAACTGGTGGTTTAGAGGCCATGTCCAGCATGGGTTCCAATTGTCTTGTCCACTGGCAAGAGCAGCTTGCAAAGGCAGAGACCTGAAAACTTCTGGTGCCTCTCTTCTTTACTGTTGTGCCCACAAGACGCATTTGTGGACTCCTAGAAACTCATCACAAAGCGTATTTTTTTGTACAACTTGTAGTTCAACAGCATCAAAGCAACGCACAAGAGAAGGCAGGATACTGAGGGAGCATTAAGAGTGGACCCTGACCAAGAGTGTCTTGGTCTGCTTCAGGGAAATCCTCATTTTAAATGCTCAGCTTGAGAGACAATAGGAGCCAAATTTGTGCAGCATGGGCGGTCAAGGCTGTCTGAAAAATCAGGGTTCTCTGAAGTATTCAAAATGAGGAATGCAGAAAATACGACATGCAAAATACTGTTCTGAAAAAGTCAATTTACAATCTGTAACACAGAAAATGATTGCATACAGTTCTCCTAGGTGATTTTAAATGTGACTTTGAAAATATCGCTTCTTTTTCCTTCCAGATTTTATGCTATTCACTTTTTTCATTCCAGTCATTTGTGATAATCATATTCATCCAGCTCTATCGTGGGATCAAAGGCATGGCAGTTTCCATAGATATCAGGGCATAAGGAAAGGACGTTGCATTCACATCTAGCTGCCTATGCCTTTGCAGCCGGAATGATCAACAGACCACGCACATAAATTCAGAATAGCCTTTTGCATGAAACAGAGCGAGGCTCAGACTCAAACCTCTGTAACTAGAGCAGAGATCTTTGAAGATTAAAATACCCATCTTGGAGCACAGACAAAAGACACACATTACTACCCAAGGCTAGCTGGAGAAGGTACCTGCTCCCTTCTCCTTCCCTGTCTCCCTGACAAATGCCATGGCACTAATTCACCTTCAGCTTCTCACTTACTCCCAGGTTCTTTTCCCTTGGCTGTTTTTCCATTTCTCATTCATAATTTCCTGTTACTTTTCTGCAGCCTCTTCACTCTGGCTTAGATGAGCTATTTCTTGTACACACTCTAATAAGCCAATACATCCAACTTGGCTGACAAGTCCTGACAAACTTTGACCCTCCTCCTTAACTACAAGGAGATTTCCGGAATTCCAAACAAGGAGGAAAGCTTAAAAAATGAGGCCTTAATGGCTCCTGTTCTGAAAGGTTGTCTCCGGTCTCTGAAAATAATAAACCCCCTCAGAATTAAAACTAGGCTTGTATCTTCTTGCAGAATGAACTTGTAAGACTTTCACCTGAACCTAGGCACCCATGCTGGCCTGCCTCTATTGCAAAGCCATACCTGAGTTACCAGGGTCTCACTGGTACTATATTTTTGCTACACATCATAAAAACACCCTGGTGACCCACCATATGCTTCCTAGTAACATAGCAAGGTGGGATACTTTACGAATCTTTTTCAAGGAACTGAGAGGAGGCACTGCAGGGCTGTCAGCACCTACCTATTTAAGTTTCCATCCTCACTGCAGAAGTACTGCAGAACTTGACCGAAGTTGAACATCACTGAGCTTTTCACTCTATATTATGATGGAACAACATTTTAGGAGGAAAGCACTTCTCATGCCAATGGTCTGCAGGTGCACCAAAGCCATGGTAGCAGCAAATTCAGAGACCTGGACTAACCCTATACTAAAAACATAACCTGAGCTTCAAACCAGCGTAGTCACCAGGCAGAGCTGCAAGTGGGAAAGTGTATAAGCAAACTGAGCAGAAAAACAGGGTAATCCCCTGTGCTAGGCCAGTTTGCAGAGAGGATAAAACCTGGCTTTGGAAAGCCATTCCTAGAATTGATGGAGAATTCAGAGAGGCAGATCCTTAGCTTGCATGAAGTCACAGTAAAACTGCAGTAGCATCATTTGTACTGCTTGAATCTGACGTAGGTCACTACGTATGTAATCATGCACTGATCAAATAGGATTCTTCACTTAAATATTTTCTGCCTTCATCTTGCCTAGCTTTATAGGCATTATTTTATTAAGTGACACGTGGCAACAGTACTAATTAAATGATTCTGCATTACAAAAAAAAAAAAAAAAAAAGACTGCCCACACAACACATCATTTCCATTTAAAACGAATGGTGATCCTCCCTCCTCCTCTGACATTTTGTGTTTGCCAAAAATAACTGCATAATTATAAGTTGTGTGCAAGAAACAGAAGGTAACATTCAAAGTTATTTTTCAGAATTTTTACTGACTGTGTCAAAACTAGAACACAGAGTATATGGCTGTTCTGCTATGCAACAGGGACCCAAGCTAACCCATTAATGAACTCACCAAAAATGAAGCAGCATACGCCCAGCCTGGGCAAACAAACACAAAGAAGAAAAAATAATGAAGTGGAATGACTTTCCTTCAAGTTTTGCTGAGACAGATCATGCTCAGTCCATTAACTCATTGTTTAACAAGTCTATTTCACTTAGCTTGTTTTGGTTGGCATTCAATCATGCACTGGACATCTCTTCCCTTTTTAAAACAGAAAGCTTGCTGTATTTCATGCAGTAAAACACCAGGAGGTACAGTGGAAGCTCTCAGACAAGCTAAAGCTACATTAGGGCTGGCACAATCATACCCACTAAGATGGTAACACTGAATAAGAGGAAACACCTGCATGTGCTGCTGCCCCAGAAGTTTATCGCTAGTTATTAGTTAAAAAGACTCAGTAGGAATCTGACAGTTGCTGCTCAGTAGGA
>VZSV01000026.1:3659428-3752990 GCA_013398735.1 Nothocercus julius | reverse complement strand
CCACATGGGTAACTCTGAACTTGTTCCAAATTCAAAAGCAAGTAGAAGGAAAAAAAGATAATACAAAACACAAAAGCAAAGCAAAATACCCACTGCACACGGCTTTACTGCAATTCACGTTATGGCCAATGTCTGTTGCATCTTCCTCCGCATTGTTGAAGTTGCTAAGACTGGATTTTTGCCTACAAAGAAAAAACCCTCTCACCCAACCATTCCTTATTTCCTGTCTCAATCGGTGTGACGCCCTTTACTGACATTCTGTGCAACTACAGGATAAAACAGAACAACTAAATCTAGAGTCTTTCCCTCACTGCATTGCCTGTGCCCTCTTCAGAACCATCCCAAGCTTCTCTGCTCCTCAACAGCAAAAAGAAACTGTCTGGAAACTTTGGTCTGGCCCAGGGCAGCCACTCTTAGGCTCCTACATGATGAGCACAACACAAAACCTTTCTCAAGTTTGCTCCTTCCACAAAGGTAAGAAATTAAACCACCACCACAATTACATTATTTTATTAACAATTAGATTAAACATTTGCCAGAGTATGTCCTTGCTCTAGGTGACAAATTACTAATTTTATGCCATCATCACTATTTGACTTTCCCCAAACTCCTCAGTTTCTTTCCCTGTTCTGTGCTGTTACCTTTAAGATAATTGTCCAAAGGTGTTTACAAGCTCAGGTGCTTTTATAAATTCCTACATAACTGCTTTTTAATAAATAAGAACAGAAATTGCACAGAAACTATTGAACAATTACCATGTCATCATTTTAAACTTCACTTTTATTCCCTCCAGAATACAAGATTTTATTTCCTGCCAGACCAAGAGGAAAGTGGTACCTTGTGACTAAATGGTCTAATACATCAGAGCATTGGCTGACTACCAAGAGGAATCATTTCCAGGGGTCATTTCACTGATCCAGGTTATGGAAGGGGTGCTTCTAAGGGAGACCATGAAAGAGCTGAACAATATTTTTGAATATTGTTCATCGTTTTGAGTATTGTTCATATATCATAGTGATGACACCCAAACAACCTAAATAGACCACTGCTCTTGAGCTGTGAGTCCAATTTGCCCTGCTGGGTGGCCTTCCGAGCCCCTTGTGATATCCCTGCACGTATACAGACATCCAGCCTGTGTTATTTATTTCAAAGATTTTTTTAAAATATGCTTCAGAAGGGTATGTTAATTTAAAATTTAATTCAGAACAACCTGTATTACCAAATACTTAATTATCAGTATATTTACAGTGTCCTTGGGCACTGCTGGGTAATCAGAGTTCTGTTTTCATTAAACAATATTTTATTGATAGCACTGAGGACTTCAGTTCTGCTTGATCAACAAGCAAGTGATGTTTATTTGATGTTATGATAATTAACTGGCTTTTCAGGTGTTTCTACCTCCCAGTCTATCACCAAGAATATTTACATGAAATATCCTGAAAATAAATTACTATGCGTTATCATCAGATAATCTAAAAGTAAAGTGTGGTTCCTCATTTCTTCCTTTCCTCCAGGTTTTTAAATCTATGTTCTCTGTCTAAAATTGAGGGAGGGGAGACAGGGACACATTAAACTCCAGTTTTGAAAATGCAGCTCATGTCCTGTATATTAAGTTCCTTTTACATCTTACAGAGCTTCCAGACATGTAACCTTACTTTTCTATAATAGAGACAAGGATCAAAAACCCCATATGACCTAATACTGATGTACAAACGAATCAACTGGCTGAGTAAGCTATTACTTTTAACTGTATTTTTGTGAACTCCTGGTGCAGTTTAAGAAGCACTACAGCCTCCCTCTCAGACCACAGAAAAGGACTGCGAAAAAGAAAATCACAGGTTCAAATCTGGCTGGACTTCAACAGGACACCTTCCCCCAACCTCCAAGAGCCCTGGGTATGTTCAATCTCACTCCAGAGAGGCAGCCCTAGGAACCTCTCCAGCGGTTTTGCCTGCTCCGACACTTCAATTCCTACTGGCCATTATCCTCGTCTTTGCAGATGAGCTCCTCCCAAGTTGAAATTTTCTCTAAGTCAAAAAAAAAAAAAAAAAAAAAAAAAAAAAANCACAATGATCTTTCAATTGTTGATATAGTTACATCAATCACCAAAATTCAAGATCATCCTGTAAGTACTAAATACTTCCCACATATATTGGCATAAAAAAAAAAAAAAAAGAAAAGAAAAAAAAAGTTCCAAATAAAGGACTTAATGATTTTTCTCCCCTTCGCTGCCCTAGGATCATTAATCTCAATGGTAGGAACATTCTTTCCGTTGGGTACTTTCAAGCATTGCATCTTTCATGTCTGCAAACGACGAGACAAAATGCCCGCAGGCATTTGGAAAATCACAAGGTAGCTGCATTTCCCAACATTACTTTCTAAAACGTTTTACTCTCAAGCATGCTCCAAAAGGAAACAGCCTGGAAAAATGGCACAAGGGAAATCTTTATAGACACATGGTAAATAAATACTGCTTGGCTGCAGATTTTTTTTAGTTTTATTCTAGGTTTACTACATACCCAATAATCCAAGTTGTGCAACACTAGTTTCTGCTTTACTTCTTCACAAAGATCTATTTTCTGAGTACTTCTTATGATACTTTATCTTGTACTTTGTCTATGTCAAAATTTTCCATTCTAAAATAATTATATTTCCAGGTAAGCTTTGCTAGCTGTTCAGTAGGAAATGGTCAACTGTTAAGACCATGCTATTATTGCTTTTTTTTGCATTACAAAATGTAAAAATTCACTAGAAGTTTACCTGTAAACAACTAAACAATCAAAGATATGCAATAATAGAATATTATTTTCCATGTCACCATATGCATCTTAAAAATGATTTGACATCCACTGCAATCATTCATTCCCGTAAGTATATAATGTTGCAGATATGTCAAATATGGAATAAAACAACAACAGTGATACTCATTACAAACAAACTGGATGTTTGTTAAAAACAAGTTAAGTATTTGTCTATAAACACTGACCAAACTAAATTTTAAAGATCTATATTTGCTTACTAAAGAGCCACACAGACAAGTACAAAGGACAAACAAAATTACTGTGAGTGCCAGAGCTGGCACTTGGGTTCCAGCTACTACAAGAACTCTACATGACAAAGCAAACACCAGCCAAATGCACTTACTAAGAAATTACCACAAATACTTTACCATTGCATTTCAATATTAGAAAGAATTATGATTTGATAGGGGACATTTCTGAAAATGTATTTACCTTCAGTGACAGCTCATTGATTTGATTTAAAGAGCAGTTTAAGTTAACATATTACACCCAAACCACCCACAGAATGCTTTTTCCTCCTTTTTAAATTCAGCTCTCAAATACACAACAAACATTTGAAAAATGTCTCATTTTCAGTGAACTGTATTTTTCATATGGTTTGATCATTTCTTTTGTGTAAGAAGCAATGAATATTTTGCTCCCTATTTTAATTCAAGCTGTACCTAGATGAAACAAAACTAACATGTTTTCAAAGGCAGATTAAGCATCAAAAGTTATCATAAATCAAGAGAGTAAAGAGTTTTAAAACCTGTATTAAGATCTTGTTATATTGGTAGTTCAGTACCTAAATAGCTATCCAGCTACGCTTAGATATACATTTTACTAAGACTCTAAAAAAATATATCATCCTAAAAGCATACCTACAGTACAAAGACAAATTAACGGTTATTAATGTGTACGGAATAAATAATATCTGCAGTTTCCAAGGAGTAATAAACTGCATATCCCACTTTTATATCTCTGCTTCTCCCCCTGGGCAGAAACAGTCTTTACTAACTCAACATAGTATCAGTTACACCATCACAATGAAAAAAATATATATATATTCTTTGTCCCAGGACAGGCCCTCCACCTGTTTGTGACCACGAAATAGGTCACAAATGTGTGTTGACCACAAATAGGTCATTTCATAGCCCTCTTGTAATTCCATCCATTTCATTGCATATGATGCAAGAGGCACAAGATGCACATGGAAAGTCCATTCCAGAATACAGCATCTTAGGACAGGCAACCTGAAGGCATGGGAAATGAAAACAAAACTCAGGTGACTGGAAACTGGAGCATGGGGTAGTATAGGACTTGCCAGAGGTTAAGCAGAAAACCTTTGTGGTAAATCTGAATTGTGACACAAGACTGTCCTCTATTCTTGGTCAGTCCTCAGACATGAGACAGTCAGCCAGCAATAAAACTGAAAAACGCGGGCAGCTTGTAACAGCCAAGAATTTTCCTGCAGAGAGAGAATTTATTGGTCTCGGATATTCTTATTCATAAATTACCACAGTCATTTTAAATTGAGCGATGATGAAAGAACGTTTTGTCCTAGAGCCTGTCATGAAAAACTAATCCCAACACAGGGGCAGAGGTGGACGCACAAACGAGCTCTGGAGCTGACCTCGGAGGCAGTGTTATTAACCTCCACGCGCTCCGGCCGAAGAGACAAAGCCCTGACCCTGCATCTTCTGAAACGCAGGTGCCCTTCCTAGGGCGGAACGGGGGCTGGCACCCTGCCCGTCTCTTACTCACTCCTGCCAAGGGCAGAGAAGTTCTTGCATATCATCAGCAGATGAGGCAGAACCAATTCCTTAGTGACAGATCAGCCTTCCCATCCAAGTACTAAGGTACAACTTCTTCAGCTAAGGAATAAAAAAAGAGTATGTACCAGCTCTAAAAGTAATGACCAATTTTCCTTAAGCAAAACATAATTCAGTGTGAATTTCATGTTAATGTTGTTCTTTCCACCCACACATTTCCAACTGATTCTACCCAACCAAAATGCCAACCCACAAAACCACATATCTTTCAAATTCATTATTGTACCATGGCATTAAGATTTTGTTTTACAGCGATATCCCACAGCTGTCTAACCTCAAATTCAGCTTAAACATTTACAGAGTCTCCTTTTTAAAATCATACAGGGAAACTGGAAGGAGAAAAACAAGTAGCAAAGGAAAAAGCTGGCCGGGATAGCAGTATCCGTGTGGCTTGAATGCTGTCTCCAAGCCACTGGAATAGAGCAGTTCACTGCTCTCTTTCCTGGAGATGACCACTAGCACAGGAGAGGGAGGAAGACAGAATGTGTCATCACACCTCAACGGCTGATGGTTACTCCAGGACACATGTCAAAGCCCACCTCTACCAGCCTCTAAGCTACACGAGGGCTGTGGAGCAGCCGAGATGGAGCGTAACCCGCCCGGCTCTTCCAGCTCCGCGGACCACAACGTCGAAGGCAGAGGCAGGCAAGGCCACCGCAGGCCTATGCGGGAAGAAACTGCCAAAAGCAGCTGTCCTGCTGGACAGAGATCTCTTCAACCTAAACTACGTTTCATAGTTGCTGAAGGCCTGAACTCTCATCAAAACTCTTCCATGGAAACTTGGTCTGACAGGTTGTTACAAGAAAGGAGCTGCAGAATAACTGTACGGACTCCAGTCCACCTCTGAATGTGTGGGCACACTTAAGTATTCTTATTTCCCAATATCCACATGAGAGTTTGGAAGCGCTCCTGTATTGCTTTCAGTGATGGTTCGTTTACTTTAATTTCAAAACTGAAAATGCCTACTTCTTCACAATACAGGGTAGCTAAGTCCCAGCTGCTGTTCCTACAAACCTGACTGCCCAACAAACTGTACCATGACGTGACCGTGACTCACAAGCAGTCATCAGACTGACCTCTCTTTTTCTGGGCTCTGACACAGGGCCAGCTCCACAGGCTTCCGTGGTTGCCATTAAATGAGCTGCCTTTGAGTGGTTAGGAACACAAGAATTTAGCATTTCCAACCCAAGCTGTCGAGCTGACAGCACTTCAAGTCTCCAAAGCTGGACCAAGACCTGAGCTAGTAACTTTGCATGTTGAACAACAACAACAAAAATAAAATAAATGCAAACCCAACTCTTACTTCCACAGCTGTAGTGGCTCTGCAGTACTGACAGCAATAAAAGATTTTTTTGGTCAATAAATAGATCAAACATGACTCAGAGGGCACTGACACACAGTAGCTAGTGCCATTTTATTGATAATTTTATGACTATAATCTTCTTCCTACAGCTACTATTACAATTGGCATCTCATTTCAGGGGTTGCTGACTTCTGCCATGTGATGACGGTCACTGTGTCCTGGGAAGATTAACCACTTTCCATGCGACTGAGCCTTAGAAAATTAAAGTATTTGCCCCACACTGATATTCTGGTTAGTAACATAACTTTACCAAGCCTTCCCTCTTCAGAACATTACTGAATAGCTTAAAGAACAAAGCCAGGTGCAGCGTATTAGTACTTACTGCAGCAGTATCTGGAGACTGCAAAATCACAGAATGATTGAGGCTTGAAGGGACCTTTGGAAGTCACCTAGTCTAACCGCCCCCCTCCGCCGCATAAGCAGGGTCACCTAGAGCACACGGCACAGGACACTGGGGCAGCACTGGGCAAGCCATCATACAAATAAAAAGAGAAAATCTGCAGCCTCAAAGGAATTAAACTGAAAAGCCAATACACTCTGAAATTACTAACTTATGATCTAATCATAAGAAGTAACTTTACTTCTGCTTACATTCAAAACAATCTGTCTTACCCCATTTTTAAAATCATCTCCAATTCAGCCTGATTTTCCATCCAGGTATGAGAGAGAAAGGAGTTTTACAAGTACATGAATTGCAAGGGCATTTTACAGCATCCAGATGTCCACCTGCCTTTACTAATGTACAGAGCCAGAAGTGACAAGACCCTAAAATTATCTCCTTGTATAAAATTGTGCTTCTTGATTATTACCGAGAATGTACTGGGGACCATTTTTCAAAGTCATGCCTGTATACTCCATAAAAGCAGATTTTGCTTTTACCTCCGAGGAATACAAATATCCAATGTTTTTGTTCTTTGCAGCTCAGTGATTTACTGGCGTGTCTTTTCCCATAAAATATTTGCATATATCTGAGAGTCAAACTGTTCTGATACATTCTATGCTTGCCAGGAAGTGAACGCTCCAGTTCTGTGTAACTGAACATTTAAACAAGAACAGGGACCACGACAAACCGCAGCATAATTAACATACCAGTGAAGAGCCTGTTGTTAATTACTATCCATTTCAGGCATGTCGTATGAGCAACTTACCTGAAAAGCCTTTGAATCTGTATGTTGGCAAAGTCAGTAATTAAACAGTTCAACACCCCCTTTGCTTGATTAGAGAAAAAAATGGAATTATTTTGTATAATTCTATTTGTCACATGCGGTTGACATTTAGTTGAGAAAAACAGCAGCAGCTCAAATGTAAACATTCAAAATTATGAGCTGTTCTTGAACAAAATAGCACTACATATACTTATAGGGCCCATGCAGAATAATACATGCTCCTAATTTGAAAGCGATTATACCTTGCAGTACCTGTTGGTTTTCATGGAAGGCTGCACAGTTAATACTTAGAACGGAAAAAAAGTGCCGTTGTTCTTTAAGTAAGAGTTTAGTACCTATAGAAGAGAGATTGAATTTACAAGTTGATGAAAGACTTGAGAAAAGTAGCAGTACAATGCCAGTATTCATCTACACTCACACAATGGGAACTGAGAAGCCAAAACTTAGCTCAGCCCAGCACCACTGCGGAAATAAGGTAGTTGCAGGAGCTGTAAGAAAGGGAGAGGCACTCAAGTGGAACACGAACTGAGAGCAAAGGACAGAAATACAAGCAGAAGACAGGCAGAATGGAAATAAAAGCAGACAAAAGGAGAGAAAGTAGAAAGTTTAGAAAAAGTTTTCAATATAGAGAGCACCAAAACAAAGGATTTCTCTTCCTCCATGTGAGGCCTGCTTTGGCCACTATGTGGTTTGGGCATGAAAAAGGAAGTTATATCTACTCTGGGAACTCATAATGCATTACCCATTGCATGACTACAATCAGCAATCCATGTAAACAACAGAACCAAAACGGATAAAAGCAAGTTTATTAATGTTGTCTTTTTAAACATAAATCCATGTGAAATCCTGACTAGCCAAATTAGCTTGAATCAGTGCTTGCTAAAAAAATAGGCATTCTGTTTGGTATTAAGATTTCAAACCATGCAACTTAACTACTTTTAAGGCAGACTTGGCTGAAATCCCATAACCTTTCACAACAAAATACCTCCTTCTGGAGCAGGCAAGAAGTGGGTATTTTCTCCATATCAGTTTATTCGCTTATTTAGTCAATTCAGTTTGATTACTAGTTTGTCAACAGGAAAAACAGTTTGTAGTTGAAAAGAAAGTTAGCTGAAGAAAGGGCTATCATGTTTAAAATCTTCCAAGCCCATGGTGACTAAACATAGTAATTTTTTTTATTTCATAAATATAAACACTCCATAAAATAATCTGGATAAATCATTTAATTTAGTACAGATTTATTCTGATATTTGTTTTAACAAAGGAAGATGATAAACAACTAACTTCATATATTTACTCACAACATTCATCTATCTTTTTGGATTAGAAGCCATCCGAAATGAAGAAAAGCAGCTTTATAGAACTGTTCTTCTCCTCATCAGATAGAATGCTGGATACACATGGGTTGACAGGAAATGTTTTACATCTGAACAAAGTAAGCACTGTGAGCAACAAACAAGTAAATTGAACCAATTGTTTATACACCGAACAACCATTTCAGATTTTGGAAATTACATTTTTTTTTGCCCATTTGACCTAATAAGCCTGATTTTTTTTGCACAAGTTATCTTACAAAAGTGTGCAAAAGCACCTCTACCTTTTCTGATTTCTTTCCAAAAAAAACTTTTATCAAGCCTACCCTGCAGTCAACAAAAGAATCCAGCTGAGTTAACTGTCTGCCCAGTGTTGCACCCAAGGCAGCCTCTCTGAACTCCATAGCGTTGAATAGAGAGAATAACTTGTCCAGACATGAATCTTCTATCTCCAAATACCGCTGGTCATCAAGAAGACTTTGCTAGCTAGATAGAAAAATCTTCAGTGATCCAGAACAACATCTAAGACCTCAAATCTCCATGTCTAAATCCCTGTGCCACAAGGCCCTTCTTTCACATTACTACTGCAAATTTTAATATCATTATGCTGTCTTCAGTTAGCACTGAATTAATGCATTTTCCACACTTATTTAGCAGCTATGAAGTTTTAAGTCTAAAAAAATTACCCTAAACTATACATATCTCATCTTCATAAGCCATTTAAGCATAATCTCTGAATTCATCTTCATAATGACAGCCCCATTTGTGTCCTCTTAATAACAATAATCACCACATCAGTAGTGCTATTTTGCCTTGATTATTTTGAAATGGCTATTTTTTCCTTGTCTACCTAATATCGAGAGCAATTCTTCTTACTAGAAAGAAAAATCAGCAATGCCATCTGGTATTGCAGAAATCAGCAGTATCTCTGTTTTGTTTTGTGATTCTATTAAGAGGCACAGAGAAACATTATTCAATTTGAAGCAATATTTGAAACAGAACACATGCCGCATACGAAGAATCTTAAAAAACAGTCTGTGATCGAAGAGCTGCTTAGAAATCTGTTGTACCCTGTATATCAGAAGTACTAGAAAATTACATTTCTTTAATGCAAGTTATTGTTCTGCACACACTTCTCAAGTGAACATTATTCTGGAACAATTCAAGAGGTGCTACCACAGTCTGACTGAAACAAAGACCAATTTTACAGAAAGAAAGATAGGAACATCAAAGGAGAAAAAGAGTCATCTTAACGACTGACCACTCATTAAGGAGAGGTTTAAACTAAAAACCTTTTTCTCCTTTGTTGTTCAACACATCTCAAGCGGATGCCTTTGCTGGCCAGCATGTTATTCTCCAAACTTTTAGACCTTAGGCTTGAAAAACAAGCAGCCCAGTTTGAAATTATGTAAACAATTCAGACACTGCTTATTTTTTAATTAAACCCAAGGATACAATCCCAATGAATCACAAAACCACATCCAAAGCAGTCTGCCTTCTAATATAACTCTACATAACCTCTAACTGTTAAATCTCACAATTTCTTCAGATCTGACTTACAAGTTGTCCGTATTTGGCTATACAGCTGTGGGAACTACCCAGGATGGCTGATCCACACAGGATACTTCACCAGGAAGAACTAGAGTGATAAAACCAGCTCATTTCACAACACTTTTCATGACAGAAAGCTGCCCCTTCGGAACCATCTGTCCAAGGCCAAGAAAGTAATGTCTCAGGAAAATAAAACACTGATTTCTTTAAGAGTTTTATGTTTTCATCCTAAATTGGCTTATAGAAACATCACCATACCGTGTACTTCACTGCAAATGAAGCAAGATGCAACCCCAAAGTAGTAAACAGCTATGGACAAGTTTGCATTCCAAAAATATACACATTTAAAACAGACATGGCACCAAGTTACTTTGCTGCAAGCAGTAATTTATGAAATGCTTGCTACACCTCCACAGTTTTTTTGTTCCTAAATCCCACTTAATATGCCAATCTTATTTCAGGAGGAAGTAAGTTAACTCTGATGCTTTGTGCCAATGCAGATGAGCTTCCCACACACCTGTATTGTGTTTCACTCTTCAGTTAGTCATTCAGATTACGACAAATGAACAAAGTACCTCTAACCAGATCCCATTCCCAAGGTTAAATGTGAGGGAAGAGGAAGAAAGACAATGATCTAACAGAGGCCCCAGTTTTGTCAGGGCAATGTTTAGTTGTAGCTGCAGATGAAGTTATCAACCACAGACATCTATGTGTTTAGGTCAAACACAGCCCCACACAGGCAGCTGTGGTCCTGCCATATCCCCAGTCTGGTCCTGCAGAACCTCCTGCATTTAAAAGACTTCCACATCCATAATTACAGAATACCCAGCTTTTCTGTCTCTGATACTGCCCATTTTGCTACCTAGAATATGACTAAAATCTCATGTATTTGTACTGTGGTAGCTGTAGGTTAATGTCCTGCCTAAATTATCAAATGTTATTAGAACCCCAGACAATTGCTTAATAAAAATTTAATCATATTGTAACTTCTAATCATCATTAAAGATGCTTAACAAGTTAATCTCTTTATTGTGCTCCCCTAACATCCTGGAGCAGAAAGTCAGGTGGCACAAGACAGCACAGATTAACCATTACTCATACAGCTATTTTCATTTACTCCAACTGAGGATCCAGACCCAAAAGAAAAAAAAAAAAAAAAGGCAGTCTTAAGATCTATCTGCTTTCATTTTTTTGTCTGGACTGTTTTGCAGTTACTCCAAAAAAATAACAAAAGCAACAATCATATTAAAAAAAATGCAGCATAAATAAAGGTATTTTATACAGTTTTATCAACTGCTGTCCTTGGTAGAGCAAACACAATGTTACAATACAGATGGAAGGTCTACCCTTCCCACCTCTTCATAGCCCCAAAGCTCTTCATTTGGACTTTGTCCAAGCTTAGTTACATTTGTGTGACAGCAACGTTCTCGTGCTGAGAATGTGGGAGGATCACTAACAGCAAATTTGTCTTTCAGCTCAAATCTGTTCCAAGCGCCTGGAGAGGAAAGATGCTCTGCAACCTCAACCCCGCAGACGTGTGTATTGGTTCACTTCAGGAAACCACCACATCTCCTCCTCCTTCCGGTGGTCTGGCAGTCTGTGTTTAAGTGAGCCTGAGGATCGCACTGCAAATCAGCTTTAACTGTAGCAAATCGCTGCCCAGTGACACCTACAGTCAGCACACTCAGCTGCTTCCCTCAGGTGTTTAATGCCTCATCACTAATTCCATGTATTGCACCTCAAATCCACAAGATGAGTATTTATTTCTAAGCTCGCAGGTTAGAGCTCTGCAGCACTGCTCTGAGGCTGCTCTGTGGTGCCTCCATAGCACATCTCCCACAAGCACATTTTTCTGTGACTCCAGGCCAACACAGAAGGTGGAAAAGGTTCAGTGCAGTGACTTTCCTATAATTCAGTGGTTTCAGCATACATCTCCAAGGGTCATGGCTATTCCTCCAGCACATTGCCTGGAAGAGCAGATAGGAGCAAAGCAACCCAGACCCAAGCCAAAGGCAGCAGTTCCTCTTCCACTTTGCTGGCATAACAGCTCACTTACTTCAGTTATGTGTGTGTGCAATGAAATTCTGTTATCATACATGACACTGTAGTCTAGAAGCCAAATTGCTTCCATTAAATAACCTCTCATCAAATATTGTTTTCCATTCAATATGCATAACTTGGATATTAAAACTTAATGCGGTTGGCAAAGGTCTGGTCCTCTCACTTCATTGGCACTCATTGAACCAAATTAATTGTGCCCATCATTACACCTCCTTCAGCATGACAACTCACAAGAGTAAGCACAGCAGGATTTAATTTAAAGAACAACCTTTAAACATCGGTCCTCATTTACTCCAACACGTCCTCAGCTGACAGAAATGAACCTGACTGTATGAAAAAAAAAAAATGGCCACATATTAAAACAATTAAAAATTGCAGTCTACTGTTGGCAAAAATATTCTTCATATTGGTACTGAATGCAGTGAATTTTAGCACTGGATACTTAATGTTGACCAAGATACATCTCCAGAACATGGACTCCTGTGCTTCGCATAAACCTATTTTATTTGGCCATGCACGTGTGCTCCCAGAGGCAGGTGTTGCACCTCACAGACACATGGCGAACGTCACCTCAAGGAACGATTGCCCCACAAAAAACTCAAGGGGAAACTTTGGCAGGTTTCTTCTCTTAACAAACAGGGTGCCTACAGGAAGCATTTATTGCATCTTTTGGGAAACAAAACCCCAACACGGCGCGGAGCCCACGCGGGCTCGGGGGTGGTTCGGAGGCGCTGCTTGACGCCACGCGAGGCAGCGTGAAGGCAGCTGCGTGTGCCGCGGGCGGCACCTGCCAACGTTATGAGCGGGCACCTCCAAAACGCCGTGAGTGCGCGGGGCAGGGAGGGCTCTGCGGCCGCCCCGCCGCCCTCCAGCGCCGCTCCTGCCCCGCTCTCCCCCCGCCTGGGTGATGCTTATGCAGAACTCGCCGCCCCCCCAGGGCACCCGCGGGCGCCGAGCCCGCCCCGCTGGGGAGGGAAGGGGGCGCGCGAGGCGGTGGGGAGGAACGTGTTGTGCGGCGGGGCCAGACGGGCTCCCTGCGGCGCCGGCAGCAGCAGCTACTCACCGGGAGGGTTTACCGCCGCCGGCGTTGCCATCTTGTCTCTGGGCGGAATTAAGACAAATGCAAGAGGGGGAGGAGGGATGCGCTGGGGAGGGGAGCCGGGGCGGGCAAGCCGGGAGGCACGGGGAGCGGCGGCGGCTGCTCCCGCCCCGGGGCCCGGCGGCGCTGCGCGCTCCGTGCGGGGCGGCCCAAGATGTCCGATGGCCCCGCGCCGCTTCTGCTCATGCGCCGCGCGCAGTGAGCATGTGCCGGGCGGCCGCACATGTGCGCTGCGCCTGAGCGGGACCCCCCACCCGCCGCCCGGCTCCGGCCTCCGCTCTCCGCGGTGCCGCTGGAAAAGGGCGGCCGCGCCCGCTGCCCCCCGCGGGGCTCGAACCCGCGGCCCGCAGCACCCTCGCGAGGGAGGGCGCCCCGCGCCGGGTGGCGGTTGGGGCGTGGCCTTGCAGCCGTTAAGCGACGTTAGCGGCGAGGCCCCTGAGGCGCGACGGGCTCTGAGGGAGGAAGGGGGATGCGGGAGGCTCTGGGGTCAGGGTGCTGTTCTCTGGGCGCACCCAGTGCACGGGCTGGGGTCAGTCTAGTAGGGGGTGAAATGAGCGTTAGTGCCACGTTACTGCGATATTGCGTGTAGGATGGAGAACTGGGTGTTTCAAAGGGAAGATGCCAGGTAGAAAAACCCTTTCTCCAAGTTATACTTCATTGAGAATGCTGTATTACTAACGAAAACGTAGCAGTCTTTTGAGTCAAAGTCATAAAACTTAAGGAATTCAGATGCAGAACTGGCCTTTCAGGGTGGAGTATATGTCAACTATGAAGAGATAGTGTTATCCTATACTTCAAAAACAACTGGTTTACCCTAAGCTATGCTCACTTTCAAGCATAAGCAGTATAACCCATCCTTTACAGTTCACGCAGCTCTCATTTTAAGACTTCTAATAAACACAAGGACTAAAAGTACATTTTAAATGAAATTTGTGTTTTTTCTCATAATCTCATAACTTTAAGTGAAAAAATCATAATCACAGAATTAACAAGCTGCAAGATTTGTTATAAGCAACCAGTGCAATAACTGCATTTCATGACATGCAAAATATATATATTGGAATGTTGCAAAGGTCTGTTAATCTTTAAACTTAAAATTGCTGTGTTCAGTTGCCCTGAACAGTCCCTCAGAATTAATGGAACCACTCAAAATGAAAGGTTGCAAATCAATTCCTCCTCTGCTGAATAAATAACCTGAAACAGTTTAGTCATTAAGATGTAAACTGCAAGGAAAGATGGAGAAAGCATGGAGCCTGTGTTTCCTCATTTTCTGCATAAGGGTTTAATCAGCTCCAGCTTATCTAGAAAGTTTAAACTTTCTCTTTGATTTATGGTCCTACTGGCTATGAGAAGTTGAGCTGTTTTTCTAAACATCTTAAACTTCAATGCCTCTTGGTGTTGTAGAATTTTGGATGCTCTATGGGCATTCTTAATTCCCTAATTTGCCAATAGCTAGAAGAAAGACTGTGTTAATTAGTATTGGAAATGCTGTAAATCTTTATATTTTCATGCAGCTAAAGCTGCATATTTGTTCTTTAGAGAGTCTAGGTCATGATGTTTCTAGATTATTATCCTTTAGGAGGAAACACAACCTTGGAGTAGCTTGCTGTATTAAAGAAAATGGCGTATGGCTCAATTCTTTTAGGTTTCTGTAAAATAGTGCCCTCAAATTGTGCAGGTAATATTACTAATGAAATCCTGAACACAAACCTCCATTATGTCAAGTTACATCTATATAAAATACAATATAAACCAGTGATTTATGATGTTAGGCACTTTGAGGTGTCCTCTGAAGCACTTTACGTGTGTGCTTGAGTTAAGCCTTATAGCTCTCTCATGAGAAACACATCAATATTTTTAATTTCTGTCTGAGAGATAAGGAGGCTGCCAAAGAATAAACAGACATGAAGAGATCTGACAGGTCAGCATCATAGCTTTTGATGCCAGTAGGCTGAGCAGCAACTGAATAGAAACCAATGAAGCCCTTCAACTATATAAGTTCTCCCCTTGCAATAGTATCCCAGGACACTTTACCCCAGAAAGAGCACATAACAGTCAGTATATTTAATATGGTGCTGCATGTAAATAAGGTTTTAGGGCCAAGAGGGAATGGTACACATTCTAACAAATCTACAGCGATGCAGACACGATTATGCAAAATCAGACTTTTTGTCTTTTTGGTCAGCTATGATGCATTTCAGTTTTGGAGGCAATTCTTTGCTCATTTAGGTAGACTGAGAAATAGGATTCATTTTGTTTTCTCCCCATCTTCTTTATATTAATAGATAGCATTAGCAGGATCTTTTAGAATCCCTAAAACAATCTGTAAGTGAATGCAACTCTTCTGCATTAATCTGAAACAAATGGTTTCCTTGCTGATTTAATTCTGAGCCTGTCAGTATCTGTGCTAAGACCTATAACATTGGAAACTGATGAAAAAAAATCACCACCATTGAACAGTTGCAATGCATGCTGTGTGTTTTACTTTCACTGTAACACAAAGAATACGTATACAATACAGTCTAAAACCAAAGTAGTTATTGAATATCTGTTTCTGCAAATTCATGCCCACCTTTGCAGGTTGAAGCTGTAATTCTTAGGGAACAGAGGTGCTTCACAATAAAAGTAGTGACAGCACTGGAATCTGCCCTTGACCTAGCTGAGAGATGAAATAGCGCTTTATCAATACCAAGTGCAAAACATAATACATATGCAAGATAGCAATACGCAGAATTTTTACTGTTCGTGTGGCACAACAGGGGGTGCTTCACTTGCCATATTAATATAATTATAAACAAGTGTTGACATGATGTAAACGAATTAAGAAAAGTGGTTTTATCCCAATTTTGTTATTATATACCAAAGAGCAAGTGTGTCAGATGTCTTTACAATTATTATTTTCGGTTTAGAGGGCTATAATCGCTGATACTAGTGCTTGGCATACATGCATCCTCTGCATCTTGATGCTAGTACTGGAAACAGATCAGTTTAGTGCTATAGCATTAAACTGCAATTGCTTTTCATTAACGCATTTCCTTTGGAAGTTCTGCGCTGGCCTACAAATCAGAAAATGTAAAGGTGTACCTCTCTTGTGTGTGTTTCATCCCATGGAAAAAAATAATAATTTCTAAAAGATCTTTGTTTCTTTTAAAAGGAGGAAATCTCTTTTTAAAACTGAGATCTTTCCATCATGCTTTACTCCATCTGAAACAGTAAAATCCAGAAACTGAATCACACAGAAACAGGTAATGAATTTAAGAGTATTAGAATAGGTGATCAGTGTCAAAAAAAGATAAAGTGCTTTGGCTTTTCTTCCCTCTTTATGAGAATAATACTTTAAAGAATTGGCAATCAGGGTCTGAAACGATGAAGATTCAGTATCCCAGTAAGGCATGGGAAGGTTTTCAAGTATTTTTGAGGAAATTATAACCTTGTTATTTAAACTATCTCTTACAATTTATGAAAGTTGTGTTCTTCCTATAAAATGCAATAAGATACCTAGAGAAGAATGTGGAAGTTGTTAATCACTACTCAGTCCTGGAGGTGCAGAACTGCAATTTGCATGATTTTCACTGCAGTTATTGCTATTAAATTCTGCAGTGCTTTTCCTCTAGGGAAAATGACATTGAGTATTAGAGAAATCCTCCTAAAGGTGAAATGTCCGTGACAGAAGCCCTGTTACCTGAGAAATATAACTGATACAGAACAAATATTTCTGTACTAGAAGAAGTACGGGATAGGTACCAAACATGCAGGCTTCCTCATCTCTTAACTTCCATGCTACCTTCTCATGTATGGTTTGTATATTTGTATACATTTAAAGACATACGAGGCAACAATCCAAAATAAAAACAGTAAGAGAGGAGTAGAGGGTGCAAACACACTGACACATAATATGTTTTCTCTACGAGGCTTGCTGAGGAGATTTTACTTTTCTAACATTAGCATCACTCTCTGGAATCACTAGAAGCACTGTCATCAAGAAGTGACATCATTAAACTGGTTACCCCAGAACTGGCCATATATGACTCTAATTCTCTCTGTGAATACCTAGTTATATCCCTGAAACAGGTATGTGAAGCAACTGGATAAAAAAGAAAAAAAAAAGTTACGCACAATAATGTTCTACTTATCAAAACATGAATGTGAATTTAGACCCCAGAAATAACACCAGGGTTTGAATCAAACCTGACACAGAGGTCAGAACTAGAAAACTGAAGGCCAGATTTATGTACAGGTAATAATCACAGGCAGTAAATTTCTCTTTCCAGTCCTGGACTCTAAACTAAGGCTAAATCATTGGAATCAAAAAACTGCTCCTTTCTATACAGCTCCTCCTACCCCTAAAATGCCGTGTTTCTCACTGTAAAATGAAATAAAAGCTTATGCATTTGAAAAAAGAAAAAGTGTTTCTGGGGTAATATGAGCAGGATGTTGTGATCCAGAGCATGAAATGAGGCCTGTTTAAGTTGGAGTCATAAAAGCAGATTTCCAGGTCATTAGATATTCCTGAGCATCTTCCTTTTCACCTTCCAAAATAAGGGTCTGATGTAGCTTTTAGTGAAACAAATACACACATTGCATGAACGTCAGCAGGATGGAGTCTTTCATTGACAACTCTGTTGATGGGACATCCCTCTAATTCACTAGTCCTACAGTACTGGCTGGTGTCAAAACTTACTTTAGTCAGTTTAATGATAGCAAAAACAGAAGCATCTTTTGGGTGGAAGTGTCATTTTTTTACATAGTCACTGCTCAGAGTAGGACCAAACTGCCAGTTTGTTTCCCAGATTTCGCAGATTTGCCACACCCCATCCGCTCTATTACAGTCTATGAATACAATAAAATGTCAAGATTCCACACATTTTCACAGAATTTTGTTATTATTTTGGGATTTCTAGATTTATACGGGTATTTCCAGAATTGATCTGTCTGAAGTCCACAAAATATTGAGGCGTTCTGGTGCAACAGCAAAACTAACAGTAGGGCTAGAACAAATTTACATTTAAGAGAATGCTCTTTGAAAAGTATACTTTAAGACCGCCATATATTATAAAAATGCTGCTGCCAACATAGTTGAGGCCTTTGCCTAGTTTGAAATAAGAATTATGAAGAATAGTTTGGTAAGTTTTATAAACAACATTCTGTCCAGAGAATTTTCTTTATCTCATCAGAGAGATTTGTTGAGGATCATAAGCTGCAATAACAGTAAAATTGTAGAAAATCTCTAGGAATTAATTGCAGCAAAACCATCTGAGTCTCCCGAGACACAAAAGACAATCTGCATCCTACAGAAGAAATGATGATGAATCTGATGGATGCTTCACTATTTCATTTGAACACAGGATAACTGAAAAAAGCAAATATGCCAATGAAGCGGCTGCCTGATATTTGCCCTCTCTTCTAATGTGCTCATTCTCTGCTTTTTTTCAGCCCCTCTTTCTCCAGCTATATAAAGTAATAACTTCCAAGAACAATAAAAGAGAACAGAAACACATGCATTTGATTGTCTTATAAATTGAATTATGATTTATGACTAGTTTTGCATTTCACAAGTACAATATTATGCAAATCCTGAGTAGACTCTTTCATTTAAGAGCTTGCACAAAACATTTTGGTAGCTTCCCACCTGATTTTATTTCTGAAATAGTCAAAGTGAACATGTGAACCTATGTCTCAAAGACTAGACAATATATGCTTAATTATGTTAAAAAAAAAATCTAATCTCTGAATTATGGAAAGCTGCATAATTCATCTCTATGTTAACAAAAACATGATTTAAAAATGATGGAACATCCCTCACCATATGCTTTATGGTTCTTGTATTTGCATTTAAAAAGAAGGAACAACCATCTTGAATATTTTAATAGCTGAATATATAGTCACATGTCATTTTTTTAAGCCAGCCTTCCAGATCACCTCCAACATAATCTCATTTTTATACAGTATTTCTTAGGACATAAAAATATATGTCAGTATAGCTGTATTAAAAAACTGCAAATATATAAGCTAATCAAACCAAAGATTCACTTAGCTAAGTATTTTATTTCTGATATCATCCACTAATTTAGCAGTGTCTAAGAAAAGAGTGTAAAGACAAGGCAAGTACTGAGTTATACTTCCCTCTGCCGTACTCTCACAGCTTCCAGCAAACTGCAACTGTGGGAATTCCTGAACCAAGAGGTTGCATCTGCATAATTAAAACCCATCTTAGTATTAGCCCAGCGTTCTGAATTAATTGTAAAATGTCACATCAATTAGTTTTCATCCAGGTGGACTAGGTCATGTATTAATCCCCGGAAAGAGGAGGCTCAATGTCGGGATTTTAAACAGTGGAGAGAGATCTCCACTGTTTAAATCCATCTGGTACACAGATTGTTGTACTGCAGCTGCATCTTTTGGGGTATGAGATAATAATACAGTGCAAATAGCACTGAAAGGCACATCGAGATGAAAGCCTGTAAGAAAAAGACTCTGGAATACCAATGCCTAAGACAGTGTGCTTTGAATTGGACAAAATAGCAGGGAAATCTATCACAGAATATCCCGAGTATCTACATGTAGAAATGTATTAGGTTCATCATATCTGTATTCACTGCATCTTAATGTGTCACATCCACAAAGTTTTACTGAAGATAAGGAAGATGAGGTTCATGGATAATATTAGGGAAATTTTTCATAGCTGGAAGTGGGAAAATAAGCCCGTTGCTTTTCCCACTCATCATCTTCGTTTCAGAAAGAAAAAAAAAAGAAGAAAATGTGGGTGTCTGTTTCACACTTCAAGTCAGCATGTTGTGAAGCGCAGTGTGATGAGCGCTGCCTTGCTGCTTTGGGCTTTCCCTGTTTGGCAAATGGACCACTCAGACTCCTGGAAGACCCACTTACTGCTGCTCCAGAGCCATGTGTCTCCTTGACGGTGCAAGCAATTCGCCCCAGAGCAGCTTGCTCACAATGAACATGGAAAGGAAGAGCCTTTCAAACTTTGTCCTAAGGTGCTTCAGCTTTTCCTACTGCCTTTTCCATGAGGTATTTTACCATGTTCACAGGACAGGATGACGGAGAAAGCGACCAGAAGAAGAAGAGTGGATTGGTGACTGATTCTTCAGTCCTTGAGCCATCATCACCTTTTAATGTGATGCTTACAGATCCTGTCATGGATTTCCCATTCTAAACACATTGTGCTTCACATCAAAGTTATGATCTATCAATTAGAGTATTGAATGGCAATGGAGGACAAAATCAGAGAAGAGGATTTTCAAAAAAACGGTCTCAGTGCATTACAGCTGTAGAGGACCACGGAGATGGTTCTAATTCCCAGCTCCCTGTAGGGAGGATATTAAGGTGGTGCAGTTGTATCTGTGTGGACAAGCCAATATGTTTTTTCCCATTCTGCAATCACACTGCCAGGATCTGCAGCAGTGACACAGTGTAGAAAGACGAGCATTGATCTAGTGCAAGAGGGAGTTAACGTGAAATAATGTGAAATCAGCCAGTGCCCAAGGAGTAGCAAAGAACAACAGGGAAGTACTGTCCCCAGCAGGGAGTTTCTCAGTGAAGGCCATTTTCTTCTCATTCCTAATGAGTGTGTTCTCTGTTTAATATAATAGACACTGGTTTTCCCCAGGAACACAGGTAACAATAGTAGGAAAGTGTTTTGAAGACTAGCATGTGCAAAATAGATCTTTTCTTGAACTATTTTAAATGAAAAACATATTGACACAATATTTTCATACTATCATGACTAATAACAAATGCTGTTCTCAGACATTATT
This sequence comes from Nothocercus julius, assembly GCA_013398735.1. Lineage (NCBI taxonomy): Eukaryota > Metazoa > Chordata > Aves > Tinamiformes > Tinamidae > Nothocercus > Nothocercus julius. The sequence goes on along the minus strand of VZSV01000026.1, from coordinate 3,732,053 downwards.
GGGCTTGTTAAAAATGAAAAAAAAAAAAAAAAAGTGAAATTATATTAATACCATATGGAATCAGATTTGGCCTGCTGCTAAAACAATCAATGAGAAGGCAAATCCTTCTATCTTTTCCTATTCACAAAGCAATAGCAAAACAGACAAACTATGTAGTTACCGGCTTGCAGGTGATGGAATTCAAAGTCAAGTTGATTTACTTCTAATCATCCAGCCATCACTAGGCAGTACAGAGCCCTGTGCATAGCCCACTGCACCGGTTGTGTTACAACAGAATAGTGACAAGATTGGAAAGAAAAGACATTTCTTAAAATGCTATTGATTTTTTTTTAATAGAGTTCATGCTGTATTTACCCCATAATTATAAATACAGATTAAATTTCCCATTTTTCTGTATCATATCTTAACAATCAAACTCTGGCACAGTCAAAGGGAGGTTTAAGTACCCACAATTAAATCGCATGATTCAATGTTTTCAAATTCTTTTCTTAACTGTGATGCTGCAGGGCATGTCTCAGGATTAAAATAGAGGAGGAAAACTCACTGGTAATTGCTCATTTATTCCTGTTTTCACTGCCAGGAAAAAGAAAAAATACTTAGTAAATTCATGACTTTCCCTCCCCAGCTGATCACATGGGGTTAGAGTTTCTCTCCCAAATGGTCTGACATCTTTTGCATATCTCACTGGCATTCTGTCTTTTGTGCAGAGGAGCAACATGTTCTCTAGGCAGCCTGGCTTCCTGTTAACACGTTTGGGACTTTCCCAGCCTAAGACCTCTACATTTTAATTCTAAGAAGACTTGGAAATCAGATAAATACCTCTTACTAGCTAGGCCTGACCAGGTGTAGAAAAGATTATATGGAACTTCTGCGGCTTACAGCCCTGAGTGGAACTATTCTGGTTTTATCAGTTTGCAGGCAAATACATCCACCAAAGAGGGTAAGAGTATGAGTTTTAGTGAACAGTGAATACCGAATATTTGGCATGATGCCCTATACATCTTAAGGTTCTGCAGTTCTACGGTTTTCTCATGCTTACTATCCTTTCAAATATATGTCTCTAGAAAAAAAAAGTGTTAGCTGTCATGATCTTTACATTGTCTGAATGAGACCCAGATTAGAGGCAGATGACATTGTTTGCATGGAACATTTTCTTTTTTTTAATGGAACCTGCAGCTTCGTCAAGGTGTTCCTTTGGAAAATGTTTTCTTTGCCAAAAACATTTGGAAAAAAATGCTGGAACCATTTTTTTCTTTTGTATTTCATTTCAGTCATATCATAGTTCATTTCAACTGCATAAAAACATTTAGCCTTATCTATCATCCCTACGTATTTGACTTAGACTTGGTAATATATTTTACTTATTATTTCATTTTATTTCATTTAATAATATTGTAGTATAAAAGTTAAAGAAGGATTAATTGCAAAAGTAAACAGCGTCAAATACTTCCATCTCATTTAGAAAACCTATTTCAGTATTAACAAAGCAAGTCATTCCATTTGTCTAGATTTGAGTGTGGTTTGGCCACATCAAGCTCACTAAAAGTTAGTATTTGTATTCCAAACAAAAGCGAAGAAAATCCTTTAGATGCTAGAAATCCTGAAGAAATGGCGATTTTCTTTTCTGATATGTTTTCGTTTTATTTCTAACTAGCTATGATGAGCACTGATAATGCTATTGGACTGCTGACAGCATTGACAGTTTTAATTAGTATCATTGGGTTGCAGAGTGAACAATTCAACTGCTGTTATTTCAACAGGTTATCAAGCTGCCCTGCTTATCCTTTGCTCACAACAGGCTCCAAATTCTGTCTGAAGGCATGAAAGTCTAGATGCACCTAAGATAACAGTCAAATCATCTACAGAAGTTATCAAAATAAAAACCACAAGATAATGAAGATAATAAAATACTGAAATCTTGGAGATGTTGAAAAGGCAAAATTAAAAGTAAATATAGTTTGCTTCTTACATCATTCACCTACATTCAGTAAAAGTCCCAGTTTGATATATGTATCAAGCTGCTACAGAATTTCCTTTTTACAAGACCAGCTTACCAAAGAACTTCTAAATTCTTCTGCAAGATTTGTTTCATTTTACTGCAGGGCACAATGGGCTGTAATGCAAAAAACATAAATTGTCCTGTTCTTGTCTGGGGAACAGTATTGAAATCATTAGTCAGTTTGGCAGCATAAGGAATATAACATGGAATCTGTGAGATGCATATGGTAAAAATTTTAAGTCTTATGAGCAATCTGTTTCTTTATAACAACTTTGAATAACTTTAAATTAAATTAGATCTATTAATCTATCTCTCATTTTGGATTGCATTCTTATCTCAACTGTTTCTTTGTAGATTTTGATATTTTCTGCTTTTTTTAACATATGTGCTGTGATTAGAATACCAAAGGAGATAAAGATCGTTAAAATAACATTTATTGTCTTGTTGTTATTCTTGGGACATATCTGGTCCTTTTAATGTGTTCTCTCTAAAGAGAAATAAATAACATGCTTTCCTGGGAAAACCCACTCTCTTCTTGAGAAAGCCATGTTTTAAAGCTGCCTTTACTGTCTATTTGGTTCTCATAATGTTTTTTATTCTTGTACTTGTTTTGCTAGTTTCCATCCCCAGGAAGCCAATTTAGCCCATGTAATAAGACCGACACTTGACTTGCTGCGGGGAATCATATGCGTTTGTCGGAAAGGCCTGGTTCCACAGGAAAAAATATTTGTCTAAAAGTGTGTAGCACAGCTTTCATTTGATCTAATTAAAGCATAAATGTCATTGTTCTAAGGTTCTTTAAATTAAGTTTATTAAGCTATCTGCCACATTTTGGCATATAATTAATGTACAGCTAAGTTTTCCATTTCCTCTAATGTCACAGGGGATATATTTCATATAATTTTATTTAATGTTTTAACAGAAGGTGCAGAAGCTGAGATTAGGCAAGTTTGTTATAAATTAAAAACTAAATAGGGCTCAGTGAATCAACCTTTTTATGGCAGGAATAACTTCTGCTGCATGTTATATTACTTTCGTGTATGAAGTACATTTCAAAATCCTTCTCCCTAACATGCAGGGTTTATACACAGTTCGACTGGTTGATAAGCAGGTTCACTTTTATCTATAATTACATGAATAATAATATTCACACAAGGGCTTGAGAGGTTATTTAAATGACACAAGTATCATACACATGTAAATAGATGCCAAGATTCTTGTTTCATTGCACATGTTGGATTGTACACTCATCTTTCAGCTGAGTGACTAGAATCATTGGCGGATTGGCGGATGGTGGAGAATCATTTCCCCCAAAACAAGTTTTAACTCTACAGATAGAAGAACTGCAACTCAGATCCTGCATGCGTTAATTTAATGGGCTAAGCTGACTCCGAGCTCGGAGCTTGCACCATCACATGCTATGAACAGTTTCATTATAAACAAAATATAAGGACACAATGCCAAAATGTAGCATTACAGGCTGAACCATGTCACTCTCAAAATTCACTCACCTGTGGACTGTAGTATGATCAGAACAGAGTGGATAGGCAGAAGTGCTAGACTCCCAAGTCCCTTACTCATATGAAGGAGCAGATTTGCAGGACCAGTTCCATAGTACTTGTAGGAATTCTGAGGAGACTAAACCATTCCACAAATCGTATTACAGTCAACATGCAGTCCCCACTGCTGGATTACTTGCAGAGCTCTAAATCAAAAGCAGAAACAGTGAACAAGCCAAGTGTAGGGCCTTTTCTTGCAAATATTTCATGCTTAAAGATTGAAGACTGGACATTGAACTACTAAGAAAACAGGTCCTACATTTCAGCTTAGATACTGGCTTTTTGCAACCCCATGCTGTTTGGCTGTAGAGTCCACAGCAGTTGCTTTCTCTGCAACCAGTAACTCAGTGGTTCTCTCCTCACACAAGGAGTGCATGGGATTGCTCTCCTCAGCAATTGCCTCAGGACAATCTACTGGTGTAGGCTGACTTTTTGCTTCTGTAGCAAGAAGACACTTATTGTACAGACAGACACAAGGCAGAGCCCAGCGGGACTTTTCGGGGCTCGGGGAGTTGCATACGCCAGCCTGGGTAGCACCCAACCACTCCCAACATTGCCTGTTCATTATGTCAACAGTTCAGTCCTCCTGGAGTGAAGTGCCAGAGTTTATAAGCAAGCCTCAAATCCAGCAAAGCCAATGGCAAACTTCCACTGACTGCAGCCAAGACTTTGTCTCTTCTCCTCACCCCTTTCACTGAAACCCTGACAGGTCAGAGGAATGCTGCTGTTTGATCTACCACTGCCTTTCAGCAGCTACGACCAACTTCTTGACAAGCATGAAGGATAATTTAGGTTGATGTCTTGGATAAATTACCTGGAAACACCCAGGCACATGGAAAGGCATGCTGCTTATCTTGGAGTAGAATAAACCTAAGTATGTAGACAGGCCTGCATTAAGTTGTCTGAAAGGAGCGGGGTAATGTGCTACTGATCACATTGGCAGAAACAATGTTCATACTTCGGAAGTCTTACTTTCTCTGTTTTACGATTTCTGGTCTGCAAAACAAGGACTTTAAAAGGATAGATAGATGTCCAGAGTACAGGGGAGATCTGATTGAATCATTTATAAACGTACCATTTAAGTTTGTTTACAAAGATACTTTTACAAAAGTGAGAATTTCACATTAGATTTCATAAAGTATCTTCTCTGCTTCATGTTAGTTTTAGGTAATCTCTGCAATTCTGGCCCTAATGAGCAAGTGCTGAGAATTTAAAGACTATGCTGATGCAAGTCTTTCTCACTGTGAATGTGTGTAAATGTAAAGTAAAATGAGTTTAAAGTGCTGAAAATAATTTAAATCACCAAAAGAAAACTCTGTCTAGTGCACAAGACTTGTACTATGTGAGGCACCAAAAACTGAACAAAATATTTAAAAACACATAATGTTACTACACTGTTAAGATCAATTCCTTACTTCCTTTAATGTTTACGCTTCTCTGTTCCCCCCATTAACACACAGGCTGGTGACTGTGGGGCAGTGGTGTATTCTAGGTATCAAGACTTAATTGCATTTTTAATTTTCATTAGAGATCTTGCTTGCAGCTAAGAAGACATTGGTCCTGAAAGCCTGACTCATACAGTTTCATAGAGAGCCCTGTTTGCCTCAGTGTGGCTTCTCACATGAATATGAGTTACATAGCTGGCCCTCACTCAGGATTTTCTTACATCTGTGTGTGGGAGGCAGCAATGGGCAGCTGGGGCACTGGGGAGGCATGTGAGAAAACGAAGTTCTAATTCCTGGCTCAGCTGTCAGCCATTCCCATGCTCTTGGACAAAGATCACAGAGGACGAACAAGCAGAGAGGGACTGAGTGCGTTGCCCATCTTGCCTGTAAGTTAATCAAGGAGCATCATGTCTGTTAGAGCAGGCAGTTGCAGTGCTTAGGACAATGTAATTTGTTTTTGTCTAAAGTCTGCTCTGTTAAAAAAGAGTTTAGGATCCACAAAACAAACAAAATTCTGACATTGGGTATTTCATCTCTCTCATATATTTCTAAGAGACAAATAACACATCTTGTTCTTTTAAACTGATGATCCCTAAATATGAGGATGGCAGAGACAGTGGTATTGTTGTATTACTGTCTTATTGGCAAAATTAAGAAACAATATCCACCCAAACATGAAGCTGGCTTTGACACAGAGCAGCACAAAGTCAATAAATATTTCCTTCAGTCCGGTGGAATTACTTCTGACCAACATTTCCAGAAATGCCTCTTTAAAATCCCCCTAATAAACATAGAGGGTTATGAAATAATGAATAGCAGACACATAGCACTAAGAGGTAAAAATATACATTATTGGGTTTATATACCTAGGTATGACACAACATCACTGTTGGGAGACGTGTTGAAAGAAGAAAACAATGTATGGACAGGTACAGACACACCATGTTTCTATCCTATGGATTGTATTAAAATGATTTAGGTAAGTAAAATGGGGAGCTGGATTACCAAAATGATGCTATTAGATGAAAATAATTTATTTCTGTGAAGTTCATTCTTCAAGAATAGGTGTCAGAAGCTAGAGCAAATGCATTTAACAAATGTTAGCTATCTATATAAAAATACCTTTTCCAACTACTGGACATAGGATGGACTGCCTTCTATTCCTCTAGGGTAAAAATTATAGATCAAAATTAAGGAATCTATATTTCATATAAATCAAGGTGCTATGTTCAGTGAGATACTGTGAAATAAACACAAAAGCTGACCCTCTTAATCCTACTCATGTACTGCCTCTGAGTAGACAGAGATACTTAAATACCTCCAGAAAGCTGTTATGAAGTTCTTGGTAACCCATACTACCATTTTGAACATATCACTATTAATTCACCTGTTCACATGCTTACTTGAAACTCACCTCAGTATCTCTAAGGTTCTTTGTCATTCTTCAACAACGCACAGATTTAAAAAAATATATATTTTAACCTATACTCAAAATTGTAACTGACATCAGCCAGAGAAGAGATGAGCTTTTGATCATTAAAAATGCTTCACTATTTATTTGTAGTTGTTTTTTCCCCTAAAGAAAAATGTTTTTTTGGTGGCAAGTTCAAAGAATTCATCACATTTGAAAAACAAACACAATGCAGAGTCCTGTTTTGCTAAATAAATCAGAGGGAGAAAAAAAACAAAGAAATTCATGGGAAAGGGTCAAGAACTATAGATGGAGCCAAAGGAAAAATGTAAGAGGAGTCCTGGAAATGACTACTCATGGAACGTAATGAACTTCTCTGGAACCAGTTGTGGTGCTCTGACTTCTTGCATCCCTTCACTGCCATGCACTGGTGCTGCAAAAAAGCAGCTTTCAAGTGTTTATAGGCCATACACAGGTCTCTGAACACAGCACTTTTTTTTTGCCCAGGAACAGAAGTCCTCACAGAGAAAGGTAACGGAGGGTTATTTCTGGTTCAGAGCATTTAAGTACTAAAATGCCATGCCCACAACAACATCCCTACGCGCTCGCTGAGCATACCGTATCAGCTGGCGAAGAAAGCTCTTAGGAGTATGGTGCAGAGCCAGGACCACTAATATCATCTTTTTTCAAATCCCCCTTCAAGTCTCACTTTTTCCAACTCCACAGATTGCTGCCAGCAAGGATGCTGTTGAGTAGTGATCTGGAACTGTAAATCTGTGACGCTTTGCGATCTGGCCTTCCCATGGGTTTCACAAGGCTGTCAATGGCTGATTTGTGGTGGTAGTTGCTTGAGAGTGAGATTGAGCCTTCCTTTTTCCTGCCTTGGGTTGGGAACATTGTTGACGCTTAGCCAAGATGCAGGGAGTTACTTAGGTGGCCTTTAAATTGAGGAGACAGATGAACAAGGATATATGTCACTCTGAAAGCTTTATGGCACGGTATCTCTGATAGACTTTATAAACCACTGTCATATATGGGCCAGCATAGTTTTATGTTCACTGGAAATGTCAGGCTGGTTCTGAGGCAGAGATGGAAAAATCTGAGCTGTTGCATTGTTGAATTGCTTGATTGCATTGATGTTGCATGCTGACATTAGCCCATGTGTGGTCTTGGGCACCTGAGCCCATGGACTCAAACTGGTGCAGATGTGTGCCTATAACACAACAGGCACACGCTGATTTTATTAAGGAGAGAAGGAATGGACTCAATTCCACCACAGGATTCTGTTAGTAACTGCTCAGAAAACTGAATTATAATTGAGGTCCACTAGGAGAACGTTATGTATCCATACAAAAGCAATATTTATTCTGGTATCCACCACAGATTCGAACCAAAGTGGTGACCTTTTGCTGCAGGTTAGAAATATTTTCATGACATTTTGCTCCAACTGCGCAGACTCCAACACGGAAATCATTTCAAATAACCTCTATTCTGCTGTGAGCTATGACTCTTATGCTGCACAGGGTATTTTCTCTCAGAAAACATAATATTTTCTTGAAGATTTCAGCAAGAAATTCCAAATTCAAAAGCAGTAATAGAATGCTTAGCTGAATCCCACTTGGTCGGACTGTTATTATTATTTTGTAGCAAATACTTCTGTAGCTTGTAATGACCTACTGACTGAGACCTACTGAGGGAAATGACTCTCCTTGGCCCCTGGAGTCTGTGGCCAGACTGGGGAGCCATGGCAGACAGATGAGACAGATGTGTGGGATGGGATAGGAAGCTGGCATGATGGGATTCCAAAAAATCCCAAACAGACCCCATTTAGGGAAGCAGTTCCAAAATATTTATTAAGGTTTTCAAGGCTTCAAAGATAAAAGAATCTTTCCAAACATAAACTACCATCCCACATAGTCAATGCTTGTACTTACATGCTGTTGTCTCTGTGAGTTTTTTTTTCAGTAGAAAACCTTACTGCATTTGAATACAGTTGCCGAGAGTTGAATTAGCACACATGATGTTGACTGCAGAGAACTGCTGCTGTGGAATATCACAGTTAATTTGCCAAAATGCTGAGTATGGCTTGTCCTAGCCTGTATGGCTTAGCATCAGAGTTCTAAAAAAATAAAATAAAATAAATCACAATCATGTTTAAACACAGTGCATTTTCCAGACTAGTTCAACTGAAAGTTTAACCTAACCTTGAAGACTTTCCTTTTTCCACTGGCCAATAGTGAACAGTAACAAATAATAACTGTAGATAAACCAACATGCAGTAGCGTGTTATGCTCCATAAATTATTTTGTAAACCTCTAAACTGTTCAGTTTCACGTTTTTGTATTCCGACGCTATTGCTAAATTTCTTGGTCTCTAAGAAATAGCTCTTTTGATCATATATTTTTTCCCTTTTCATTTATGCTGCTTGTACTACTATTTGAATTACTTATCAACGTGGGGTCAAAGCATTTCCTACAAGTCTCTCTGTCCTTATGATGCAATTCCTTCTGGCTTTTATTTCGCTAACTTTAAAAGACCAAGCTTTTTCTAAAGATGAATTACTAATATTTTCTCAATTGGCTTTGCTAATTAGTTCTTTATGTTTCACAGTCTAGTCACACAAATTCATTGTTAAAGATTTGCTGCTGTTAGTGTTCCTATTTGTGTTAAACTGAATAAATTCATGAGCTTTCAACACAAGGGTATTATTTAAGACCTGTTCTTCCCTAATATTCTCATTACTTGCTAAAGCGTAGCTTAAATAAGCATCAAAATAAACTACAAACTTTCTATCCATTCTGAAATCCAAATAACGCAGCCAGCTACTCACGAGTACAAAGTACAGATCTACTGGTCATCAGAATAACAGCAGTAGGCCTCTTAACAGCTATCATGGTACTTCACCTAGTTTCACAAAGAGAAAATTTCAGAACAATTGCTAAAGCATTTTTTGATTAAGAAAAACATTAGTGGAGTCAGAAAGCGTAGGTACTCCTGGAGTTTAAAGTCCCTGGGGAGAGACAACTATGTATTTTGTGATTTCACATTCATTCCTGGTAATTCAGATGGCTAAAAAAAAATCAGATGCTCATCTGATCTGATCTATATAGCAAAGAAAATGAGAGAAGCAAGTAGAAGGTGTTTCATAATGAGTAGGCAGAAAGGATGACTAATCAGCAAATTCTGTAGGTTTTCAACCCCTGGTAAAAGTTACGTTTATAGCTGTAACAGCAGAAAAATAAAAGCAGAAAACTAAACAAAAGCAACAAAGGCCTGGCAAGGCATTAGAGAGAGTAGTCATTGTTGGGAAGGTTAAGTTAGGCAGTCTTAAAGCGCTCGTATGTTATCGTGTTACTCTGATGTCTGAGTGAACCAAGCCTAGGGGAAGTGAAGTTTTAAGAAACTCCAGAGAGTCTGCCACAAGGAGATCTTCTTTCTGTTCTTCAAATCATCTGTTAGTCTGATATCTGTTTTAATTTCTTTGGTATTCTGAAGAAAACATGCCTGAAGAATTTTGTTAAATCCCCAATTCCTTATATTCATGAGATCAAGGGATGGACTCAGACCAAGCAACTAGTTGTCCTTCAGTTCCCAAAGATTTCTCTTTCATTCAGAAGAAGACACCAGCAGCTTTCTTCAAATTAATTTATTTGTTTACTTGATTTACAGAAAAAAGCAACATCTGAAAAATGATATAGTTTAGCTTAGTTCAATGTAAGTTCTAGTTCCTTTCAAATAAGTAACAGGCGTCTTCACTCTCCTGGTTGGACATCTCTTCCTCTCTTTGAAGAATGTCCCTACCCTGCAATTGCACTGCACCAAAGTTCATAGCAAGGACGTGATTTGATGGGCAAAGATATTAGCACTTAGCAGATCCTTCTGAGTAAAGCTGACAAGAAATTTCTTCAGTGCACTGTGTATAAGAGAGTCAGACTAATTCAGGGTAAGATTAGTGGACATACACGCACACAAAAAAACCCAAAATACATGTGAAATCTCAGCTCCACAATGCAGTTTCAGAGTTTGTCCTTTTCCATGTGCACTGCACAGCAAAGTCCAGCAGAAGCCTGGGTATCTGTGCCCATCTTTAAGGCAGCCATTTCTAGTTTCCATACACCCAGGTGCACTAGGATTTACTTCCACCTGCTGCTGGAAAGAGCGCTATGCAGCCCTGAGCTTCCGCCCACGTTTTCCAGTCTGTTATCTCTGTCTTTGGGCTCAGCTGCGTTCCCTTCCTTTCTCACACTCTTCCTCTCATCCCCAGACAGCTGCTAGCAGCCCACTCCTTCCTTTCTTGTTCCAACGAAGTCTTTTTGAGATTCATACACTTTTTGATCTTTGGGCTTTCTGTCTTGGCAAGCCAGCTGTGCTACTGCCTGAGGCCTGGAAAACAGCCTTTTCCCAACTGATAATAGAGTTGTTGTTATTTTAACTCCCTTGAGGTTGTTTACCTCAGGTATGATGTCTCAGCCGTTGCTTTGTTGTCGGCTTCCATCTTCTCCCAGACTAAATAACTTTCTTGGACTTAACTGTGTAAACAATCTCCCCATGCACAGATTGAGGCATACAGTCTCTTCATAAAAGCAGTATGCTTAATTCCTCTGCTTCTCCAAACCACAGTGCTTAAGATCAGCTATCTAGAATATTATGTTAACAATTCCCAGATTTATAGGTTAGATGGGCAGCAAAGATGTTTCTGCTGCAGAGTCTCCGGCTCTTGCATTTGCTTTCCTTTCTAGGTCTTCTCTACCTTCTGTTATTCCCAGAAATAGAGGGCTGAGGGGGCCGGCAGGCCATCAGGTGAGTTATTGCATAAGCAGGTATCTTCTTTTAAAAGAATCCCAGCAACCAGAACTTTCACGCTGTATAAATTTATATGCTAAATTTTTCCCCTTGCTTAACACTTTCTACTTTTCCAACACTTCTCACTGTTTCTCCTCCTCCCTTTTCTTCCCCCAGACTGATAATATTTTGATACTATTTCTTCTGTTTACAACCTATTTTAAGCCAAGAATATTTTTACAAGAGCATCTCAAGCTTTTTACTTTTATGGATTTGTTTTGAAAGGTGGGGAGAACCAAATACAGGAGAACACTTTCAGCACAGAATGGAAAATATTTTTCAAGACCTCTTAAAATGCATTACTTCTGGACAGAGCAATGCACTGAAAGCAAAGAGCACTGCATCCTACTTTGTTATCTACTTCTTTGGCCAACTAATAGTAAAGTGAGATGCACCTACTGTGTAAGAAGACAGACATAAATACCTGGAAAAGGAATTTGCAATTCTTTTCTAGAAAAAAAAAAATGTAGGTTAAATCAGCATGACTACCAGGTTTTAATATCCGATACCATGAAAACAGCTCAGTTGAATTGTATGGTGAACACTGCTGACAGCACCATGCAAAACTGCAGTGGGAACAGTAGAGATGGGGCTGCAAATAATTGCTATGGTTGCCTCTATCCTGATCAGGTCTACATAACACAGTATTAAAATTTGGAGTGTCTTCTTATACCTTGGATATACCTGCGTCCCCAGTCACTGCTAACATGGTGACATGCTACCAACAGAAGCAGTGAGGGAAAAGGGCATCAAAACCTTTCTGAAGTAGACTGGATTCATGAGTTAATTAGCATTAACATCTCTTAATGACACCCAGCACTCTCTTCTTGCTACTGCAAGACAGAATAGTTTTCTTCTAATTCAGCACCCAGGTGGAATCACTACTGGTGGGATTGCAAATGCAGCCCCAGTTCCCTGGTGCGTTATTGCAAAATCCACCCAGACAAAACATCCAACTGTTATATAAGATGCACTATCTCACTGCAGAATTAGGAAATGTTCCTTTGCAATGCAGGAAAACTATTCAACATGCTGATATTTATAAATAGCTGCACATTGCAGTCACGAGCTTGTGAAGAGCACATTCTTTCCAAGAAGAATGTCAATGTTAATCCACTGACGAGTGAGTGGGTGAGTGCGAGAGACAGTGTGAACGTGTGAGCACAGTGGTGCAGAGGGGCTGGCAGGAGCGGTGGTAGAAGGAATGAAGCGGGGCTCTTGAGTCAGCCAGCTGCCAGGGCTTGCTCACCTCCTGCCTCCTGCGTAGTCCAGCAGCTGCATCCTATAAACCTCTGGCACCGGTATCGTGGGAAGCCTGGTGCGGTTGACGGCTTCGCTGCCTTGAGAGAAGGTGACACGAAAAAAGCCAGATGGGCAACTGCAGCACGTCGGAAACAGCTTTGGTTGCACTGTGGACCAGATCTGTGCACTGATACCATGGCAGGGCAAAGTCCTGCTTTTCTGACACATAAAGGCTTTCTACTGAGCACATTTTGGGGCAGAATGTGGAATTGGGGTGGCCTTCTGGAGTCTGCCCTGACATCTGCAGATTCTCCTTGACAACAGGACTCGCTGCAAGGACTTCATTTCCTTTTGCTAGCTCCAGCAACATGGTTTGAGTAGGACAGCGAAGTAAAAAGGTGCTAGTATCGACACGTAAGGCTTTCTGGAGAAGAACAGAACAGCCTCAGATTCCTGTCCAGTTCTAGAAAAGGACAAACAATCTTCATATAAGCAAAAATTAACTTTTCATAGACCCCTGACCATAAAACAACAAACAACTTGTCATTCTTAATGTTATTCTTCTCTAGGGAATGGCACTTTTTGTTTTCTCTAATGAAGTGTTAGAACTGAGCTCAACTTTGCTGGCGTAAAGCTTTTTCTAAGCTGCTGAGAAATGGAGATTTATTCCGATTCAAAAAGATTCTTGCAGCAGAATAAACATGCATGTGATACAACCAGATTCTTCTCTGCGGAAAATAGAAAATGACATTCTATTATTTTTACTTTATATATTCTTTTCCAAGGAAAGGCGTTTAGTAGTTTTCACTGCCAATATATACTGGGCATAGAAGATAAGACGGCAGATATTATAATTAATGTTTTTTGCTTATAGAAAAATTGTGTTTATGATCTTTCTGTAATATCAGATATTTTTCTCATACAGAAATGGATGTCTCTGTTGAAATTGTTGGTTGTCGTGGTGGAATTGTTAGTCATGTCTCAGGCCTGAGGCTGATTTATTTTCCCTCTGAACACAGCTAATTTTATTGGAAATGATAACTGAAACTTGTCTTGCATCTTGTGCAATGACAGTGCAATGAATGAAATCCTAATGCACCCATTCTGTCTCTTAGAAAACTCGTTATATCAATGAGTCTTTCCCTCCTTTGCCTGTTAATTTTTACAGCTGTATCAGTGTTTATAAGAAGCTACATGAAGTAGGGAAGTTAAGATAAAGGAGTATCTGTGCTCTTCCCTCTACATCTACTGTTCTGATCAAAGCTCATCACTTGTGCCAAATCAAGCACTGACTTGTAGCACAGACTAAGATATACTAGGTAAAAGAAATAAAAGTCCTATTCATGTGGCTTTATCTCAGGACCATAGTGAGGTTTGTGATGTGACTGGTTAATGAGCCCACAAGTGCAATTTAAATACCATCTTATACATCAGACAAAAACACTTCAGAGATTGTCTAAATGGGGCTCAACATGCTGTTTTACAATGCCCATTGGAAATAATGGAGGCTAAGCTTGGAAAACGGTTTTGTCTAAAAAGAAAGGTTGGGACAGGTGATTTTTTTGGCTTTTCATAAGGCTAAAAAAAATGCTATAGAGAAGGAAAACATTGTGACAGCAAAACAGAGACCTGCTTCTTGTACAGAAACCCCACAGCATCCATGGTAGGAAGGCATAATTTGTTCTCAACACAAAAAAACTTCCACTTGGCATAATGAACCAATTCATGTTCCAAGTACTTATTTTTTATCCTGGTTCTCTCAATCATAAATGTCTTGTGATACTGAGCAACAACAGAATCTGAAAATTATGCCCAGATGAATGAGCTCTTTCACAGTTGTTATTCCTCAATCTGTCTTACACATTCCACATATTAGGCATTTTTACCTGAACACTGTTCCAAGGAATACACGCTTAGTGGCAAATTTCTCAAAGAAGCCTGGGGTTCATGCATCACCCACAGGACTTAGCGTCCTCCCTGCAATAACCTATTTTTGGACTGAAAATATCTCCAAATTTTAAGGAATTCGAAATCATTATGTCTTGGTTTAATTTTGTTACTTGACATCTTAATACATAAGTTTTTAGTTACTGCTTAGTTTAAATCAATATAAATAGATTCACACCCAACTATTAGCCATTTGATATATCCAGATGTAGCCAATAAGCTGAACTGATGTGGCAAATAAAATCTAATCATCTGGATCTCTCCTCTGAAGCCATCTGAAAGAAAAGCAAGAAGTCTGCCCCTCAGTATTACTTACCGTAAGTCCTGGGGTCACCTTCCTTCCAGAACAGGAACCCCAGGTGTTTTGAGTGAGCCAGTTCCACCAAGAAATAGCAGGATGTATCTGCTTTCATGAGGGCTGAATTACCTTTCTGCTAAAGGTCACTGCCACATCATATGAAAGCTAAAAAGACAAGAAGCAATCCAGTTTTCTCCTGGAGAAATACTAGGCCACTAAGATAACTCATGAGCGTTACCCGTGAGCACCTGACGGTAGATTCTTGCAAATATTGCTTGCTCAAAGCCCCCATTGCCAAGGTCAGCCTTGGAGAGGGTTATGAACCCTCAGAATGGAATTCTTCTCCCAGCTCCTCCAGGTCAGGTCTAAAGGACATTAACAGGATAGCATGGGCCTTCCTCTTTTAAGGAAAGCTGGTGCATTTAAAAAAAAAAAAAAAGAAAGAAAGTCCTTCATAAGCAGCCAGATTGTTTTCCTTACTCTTGGATTTCTCTTGACCCAAGGTTTTCAGTGTTTGACTTCAACTCTGAAGTGAATTAGAATAAAGATGCATAGATAAGGGACTCATCAGAAATCATACATTTTCCCAGAGGTACAGGAAAAAAAAAATGAAAGAAATATTTCTCAAAAGAGTTTTTTTCAAGTTTGTACTTGGGGCCTTTTGGGATCATACTACATTACAATATTTTGTTTTATATTTCTGAGTTTTCAATATCAAAGGAAGTCTGATGGATAAAATTAAGTCCGTTCAAATGAAAAAAGGAACTTCATTATCTCTCATGGCTATGCAATGACTAACTGTTCATCTGAGCTGGCTCCAGCCACGACCTGCGCCAGAGAGGGGAATGTTCAGCCTCTGTCCAAGCGCAGCATGTGGTACCAGTGGCTACACTTTGTTCACAGCCTCCACATCTCACACTCCATTTTCACTTAGCCTATCAAAAGGCAGCTAAAATACTCCGTTCTGAAATGCACACGCGCACTGCACTGCCCTCAGTTTCTGTTCAGGTAGCTCCTGCCTCTTGCCATGACTTCCTCAAGTTCTTATCTTCCTGTGGGTATGATCAACACTGCGTCACTTCACCTATCCTTCAAGAAGAAAACACCTTCAAAATGAAGGCATAATCCTTCAGAGTTTGATGTCAATCGGTTTCCCCCAAATCCAAAGGAAAAAATCCAAATGCAAAGTGAGAAAAGACACTTTTTGATCTCGGGGACAAGCTGGGCTGTCTGCATACCTTTCTGTTCATATCATCTTTTTTTCCCCCGCTAGTCACACTCTGTGCTCTTCATCCCCCACACTGAAATATAAAACCTTCAGCTTCCCACAGCTCCATAGTACCTCCTCTCAAAGCACATGTCTTTGCCAAACTGAAGGCTCTTTGGGGCTGGGCCCAACCTTTCGTCACCTATGAAGTGCCAAATACATTTTTGGACACAGGGACTACAGTTCTTATAGAATGATCTCAAATGTTTTAAGCTAGACCACATTTCATGTTTCTAATTTCTGTTTAACTGGGGACATCCCTGGATTTTCCAGTGTGACAGAAGGAAGGATTTGCACCTTGTTCTTGGCTTGAGAGAGAATGAGATAGAAAGGGCAAAAAAGGGTAAATCAAAAGTTGGAACCATGACTTTACAAGTATGAATAGTTGTGGATTAAGTGATGCATTTTATTTTTACCCAGTGATCAGCATGAGCAACAGCACTGACTATCAAGAGAAGAAAAAATAAAGCAGAGGATAGAAAAATATGCAACCTTCTAATTTAACAGGAAAAAAAAATCCCCATTACATTAAAAAGCATGTCCCTAATTCAACTGAGATGCTTTGCTGCTTAAATCCTTGGTTCATTTTCTTACTCATTTCCACAGGCTGTAGAATTTCAAATGAGCTAGGGTGAAGGCAACCTAAGAGAGATTTGGGGATCTCCTACCCCAAATGGGCAGTGTATGGGCAGGACTCCTATGCATTCATTTTTCTAGCATCTTCTTACGTAGACTTATATTCACAAAAATCTGCCTGAAATAACTAAAGCCTTATATTCAAAACAGATTCCTAAAAATTGCACTAAACTCGCACGTAGTGGCTGGATGCTTTTGTAAAAAATTAATGGATTTCATTCATTCAAATTAAAGTATTTTGGAATAAGACTAAACAGATTAATAGGAATTTACTTATGAAGGGTGCCTCCGTTTTGCCTGACTGCCTCCATTTATCTTCACGCAGTTGAGAAGAATAGGCTGGTTATGTCTGGCCTCAGCTATTACAGTAATATTCCAGCAATATTTTTGAGCCAGCATTCACTTTACAAACCTAAAAACCACTAAAAGTCAGCAGTACTTTGACCCACACAGGTATTTCCTCCTCTGTTCCAAGCTACAGATGTTTTTAATCTGTTTTACATCTCCCTGGATGTTAGATCACAGCATTTAGAAACCTTGCAGAACTGGGAATTGCCATTTGAATCTTTTTCATTTCTTTCTTTCTTTCTCGGTTTAGTGATTAAAATATCATCGCTTATCCCTGCTCCCCTTAAAGTCAGTTTTCTGGAACAGGCTCAAATCTTTGGTCCACAGCCACAATTAATTGAGCAATTCATATTCAGAGTTGTATTTTTGGAATGATAAGTATTTAATGCAATGTGTATGCAAATCTGATCTTATACATCAAACAAGGTATTAGTGTTCTAAGCCTTAATATGCAAATATCAAAATTTTATAATCACTTTCCTCTGGGACCCAATATCAGGCAGATTTTCCACTAATTATCATCATAAGACGAAGTATACGTAGTAAGGCAGCCTTTTTTCCAGTGCTTTATTTCTGTGGGTCACAATGAGTAGCTGACCACGAAGCCAGCTCAAAGATAATGAAGCAAGAGAATATTTCAAATTGGAAAGGCACAATATTATTTAAATAACTGAGGAAAAAGGACAGGCTTCTGCTTAGCTCTTTAGAAGGAAGCCCAGAAGTTCCCCACTGGCTTTTTTAAAGCCTGACATTGTGCTCCCTGATTTCTCTGAAGAGTCCAAGTGACTTGAGCAGGTTTTGCTCATTTTTTTTCCTCCCCACTTTTCTATACCCCTCACAAAACACAAGGGATGAAGAGGCCTTCCTTCAAAGAGTAGCCTCCAGCTCAAGTGCCCCCTGCCCAGGCCACGTCCTTCTGCCTGCTGTACAGTACCTATCTCAAGGTATTCCGACTACTACTGGGGCCATTAAATGCAGCCACAATAAACATGTCCTATGTCATAACCTAAGTAATCTTAACAAAAGCAGCTCCAAAATTCTTTCAAGCTGATGGATGCTGTTCTTGACACAACTACGTTGCTCATATATAAATCTTTATATATATTTATGACAAATAAATATATTTATGATAAACAGAAATTCATATGTGAACTCATTTACTTTTCCCATGGACAAGCACTTTGTGGTATATGGCTCTCTGCAATATTAATGACCAGAGTCAATCATAAACCCTTTATGTTTCCCTAGCAGGAAGGTTAAAATTCAATTCTCTCCTATTGCAGTTTGCAAATATAATATACTCTCCAGCTGGCTTGGAAAAACTCTTCAGCTAAATCATCATGCACAACATTGCTTCCTAGTCTCTGCCACTTCCCTTCTCAACAACACAATGACAATCCTGCACTTGCTGGGTATTTATTAGCCTGTTCCTTAAATGTGATATTTATTTTACAGTGTATTTATTTTTCATTGCAATGACCAAGCGGACAGTTTTTTGAGGAAAAACTATGCTTTTAAATTTTAAATGTCTCCTAAAAGCTTTGAGCAAATGCTGTTCTTTGTACTTCTCCCCAGTCTGTATACACTGCTCAGTAAATCAGTTGCTTGGGTTTTTTTGTTTTTTGGGAGTTTAAAATATTGTTACTAGCAGAAGGTAAAGTGATGTGTTAGCATAGCAGAGTCTGCTCTGCTATTGAGCTGAGGCAGGAAGCCCAGAAAACGAGAAGAAAATGATTCATTGAAATCTATAATCCTTCCCTCTGCCCCCACTACAGCTCCATAGCATGAGATTATTCAGCTTTTTAGAATAACTACTTATCTACCCGTGGACAGTGCTGGTGCCTGCTGAAATGCTAAAAAGATCCACACCTAATTACTTTTCTGACTCAATTCTTTTTGGCCGACTCAAATTTCAAAGGAATCCATTACAGTTTATCCCCCAACGAAGGAAAGTAAATGGACTACGGGGAGGATCAAGATGCTCCAGAAGAGTGAGAGAAGAAGGAAGAGGGCAATTTGTGTGCCTTACCATAGGCTCCTTTAAAAGTTGAAATTCCTCAAAATGAGCCAACTGTTTCTGCAGCCAACATGGCAGCACCCAAATCCAGTCAGGTCTCCCAGTCTCCCTGTGACAAGGCTGCCACGCGCAGTCCTCCCTGTTACGTGTTTCGTTCATTTGTCTCTTTTTGACTCAGTGTTCATTGGGACTGCAGCTTTCCTGCCTTTTAAGAGTTAATGCCCACATGCCTAATGCATAATTATTATGTACAATAAACTTAAAATTCAAAGCACCACTGTTAATTCTTATTTTCTATGACTCAACAAATTTGTTACCTTGAGGAGCACAAAACAAACACAAAACAGAAGTCAGGTTTTCTATCACAGGAGTATCTTGCCATTTCCTGGAAGCCCAGGGATGCTGACACCAATATTGCGTGTGCAGTTTCCTCCTCCTCTCCAAGATGTTATTTTTGGGAAGGCACAAACGGGTTCTGCTCCAGCCACATCCGTGGGGCAGGAGGACTGCACATCCTTGGCATTTTCACAAGCGGAAATGACAGCACCGAAAGCCATCTCAGCGATAATCATGGTGCTAAGGGGGAATTACAGAAAACTGCATTAACATAGAAATTCCCCCCAAAGCTGGCTGCCTAGCTAATAAAATATTTTCTGGAGGAAACACATGATTTTCATGACTTGTTTTCAAGATGCCTGTCCTTGACTGCCCTTTTCCTAAAGGATTCCATTAATAGGCCCACGGAGTTCAGTAGCCCCTTTGCTTTGCAGGCTGGGATTTCCCAGCGCTCCGGGAACGGATGAAGAACCTGGGGAGGCCTCAGGTTAACAGGCTAACCCTGTTACTAACAGGGTCAGACCTCCCCTGTCCGGCACACGGCTGCCGCTCTCCTCGCGAGGTCTCAGTGTCACCGTGAGTCGCTGAGAAGCTCTCCCTGGCTGCAGAGTTTGGGAGGGATGACTGAGATAACAGCTTCAGCAACGCCTGGTCTGCAGAAATCTTCATTAATTCCCCCTACGGTGTATGTCGGGGCCCCTGTGCAGAGAAAGTATCGCGTTTTCACCACGATGGTGAAACGCGTCTGTTTTCACAGCTGCATCCTGTGTGGTTAGGCTACAACTAGCGCTGGCAGCCCAGAGGAGGTCGGTACTGAGCGAGCACAGCAGGGACAGGCGCTTTTCTCCCTCCCTGTGAAGGGGGCGTTGGAGAGCCCTGCAGTTCAGCCCAGAAAACCACTTGTCCCAAGCTTCCCTTGAATTCACTGTAGGGAGAGCTGCTGCAATCCCCCCGTCATTTCCCAAATAGACAAATTTAGTGCCACTGTGAAAAAAATAGGAACTCTTTAATGAGTTTTTTAATGTGGCTCCTGCTCTTTCTACCCTTTTATCGTTATTCTTATTTCTCCTATGTCCTCAAGCCTGGTGCCCCCTGACACTTATTTCTCCTGTGCTGGACACACTACAGAGAGCTGGCAAGGGTGACAACCCCTTCTCTGAGGCTTGCGCTTGTCAGACTGAAGGCCCCGTGTTTGTTCTGGGATATGAAATCATGAAGCTTTAGGCTGCTGCTTTCGGGTTGCACCCTGTCTAGAGGCAGGGCTGGCACCGTCACCTCGCAGTGAGGAAACCCCTGCGCTTGTGCTCCTGAAAAACACATTAAATTCAAACAAGCAACCAAAAATGTTCCTCCACGTTTTAAAATGCATTAGCTTGCATTTGTAATGCAAACCCAAAATCTCCCTGAAACATAAAAACAGAGGTTTGCTGCATATCCAACTACAAGTTGCAGAATACAACAACCTGCACAATAAATGACTAAAACACAAGCTGAAGGCAACCCCAGCCCCTTTGCCTTTAAAATGCCATGGAAGCCGTGGCTGTCGCCAGAACACCTTATCTGCTCCCGAAAGCTGTGACTCTTCATCCTTTCATTATGAAGACCCAGGGGATTGCTTACTTAGCATACACCAGAGGCAATGGATAGGGTGAGCTGGCACCGCAGCCGGGAAAGCCCAGCACGGAGCAAATGCAGCCACCCTCCCCATGCAGACACTTTGGAACTGAATCGCGCTGAGCAGAGAGCCCCTCCGGCCGGCAGAGCCATGTGCGGCTGGGAGGAAGAGCCACTTTCGCGCCGCTGAGAGAGCAATGCAGTAAGTGACTCTGATATTGCAGCAGGCAGCGGCTCCGTAGGCGAGGAAGGGATCGAAGCCTTGCAGCTTTCGTTGCGAGAGAAACAATCTCTGGTTCAGGACCAGCATCAGAACTGCATGATTTTGTTGCTGTTGTTTCTAAATCAAACGAAGGAAGCGAGCTGCTAGGCAGGGACACTAAGGGCATACGATTTGCATTGCGTGCATGTGTGTATTGCAGCGGAGCTCTTGCTGTACGGTCCCGGGCTGAACTAGGACTGCTGGGTTTGTAGCCTTTTTCTGTAGTCATTTTGGCAGTGTTTAAAGCAATATGCTGCTTAATAACTTAGCATCAGAGTACAGCTGTGTGTTTCTCAATTATACAGCATGGTCCCTATGCTTGAATGCAAACTATTCTCCATGCTAGCACTCTAGTGCTAGATTTACAGCGACTGTGCCATTGGGTAACGAGAAATTGTAGATATTAACTATGTGAGCGAGTGCGTGAACGAGTGCCTTCATGAAGCATAGTGCTTCCATTGGACTTCGTCGGGTATGGCTAAATTTCTAGTTTGAGGTAGAAATTGGAGGGTTTTTTTTTTTTTTTGGTAGGTAAGTGCTTACGAGCAGGACTTTATCAGAGCAGAGCTGTGGTTTCTTCCGATTCGAGCTCTCTGTTTCTGTACCCTGCAGTAACACAGGCTCCTGCTTGTAACGCGCAGTTGAGCGAAGGCACGAGTTAAAGTTTGGTTTATAAGAACTCAGATTTTTACCTAGTTTGAAAGTGCTCAAGTATTTAGAGCCTGGGCAATAACTGCAGGCCTTTGACAGAAACTGTGCAGCATTTAAAGCAAATTTGACTATACAGTTTCCTTTCTGTCAATTTAGGGATTAATATTAAGCTGCATTCCTTTGGTTTTGTGGTATAGTTTTCTCATAGACTTGTGAGGTTCTGGCTTTAGAATAACTGCAATTTTAAGCTTGAGGCTTCTTTAACTCTTTCTAGTAATGCATATTTATATAGTTTTTAAGAGACCAGTACATTTAAGTGCCAAAAGTGAAAAGTCCTCTTCTTGATGCCGAGTCAAATGTCACTATCACAAAACCATCAATCTCCTGAGAAGCGCTATTGAATACAGTCTTTATTTTTCCCACTATAAGTTTTGTTAAAAAGTTGGATTACTTTTGTTACTGCAACTGGAAAATACATAGGAAGTCTGCACTTCCCGTATAAAAAAAAAGATATCCTTCCTCATTGGTGTCGCTTTATGTCATTTTAGTTTTGTACAAAATTCAGCTTTACTTCATTAGAAGGCACCGTTTTGCAAATCAGACAACTCCAGTCGAGTTTCTGCTGGAAGACTTTGCGCAGGGATGCTGCTGGAGACGCCTCTAACGGTCAGGTCTTGGGAAGAGCTAAAGACACTAACGAATACCCTGAATTAGAGTTCTGAGTTATCACACCTTTCAACTTCAGCAACTTTTGCTTAAGAGAACCCTTGACCCTTGTGACATGAAGTGCCACTGGGCTGCAATCAGTAGGTAATAAATAATTAATAAATGATAACTATTCTTCAGTACTTGTACAACTTCGACAAGGAATAAATCTACAAAGAGGCCAAACCTCATCTGAATCTGATTTGCTCCTCTCTTCCCTTTCTCTCCTATCCCCACCTCTCCCAGTTCCTTCTCATCTTGAGCCCAATATCAGTGCAATTTTTACAGTAGTGAGTTTGAGATCAGCATTTATCCCCAGTTCCCTCATCCAGATATTCAGCAAAGTCAATAATGAACTTGAAATATAGATAGATTTATTATCAGATAACTCCGAATGAGAATTATAAACCTAGCATTGATTATCTATCGTGCAGAAATATCAGGGATTGATCTGTAACCAGAAATGCATTCAAATGCAGCCAGCTTTGATGACATTATCATCAAACGCTTTCAGGTAAACAAATTCCTTTAATATAACAAGTCACGGTTTTCAAATGATTTTCTCCCCAAAAGAAGATGTATGTGGGCAGAGGAAAAGAAATGCAAATCACAGTTGATGTTGGAAAGATACTGGATTCATAATGAGAATCACAGAAGGAAAACATAAAAAGATGATAGTGGGTTTTCTGAGTTTCTAATCAAAATGTGTGTCCTGAACTGGAAAGTTAGAATTATTTCCCAGATAGTGTTGTTAGAATTTAAATGGAAAACATTAAGTAAAAATACTGCAATTTTTCAACAGTTCAGGACAAGTATATTAGCAAACAAGTGTTTTCATTTCTTCATACTGTCTTTTAAAAATAATTGTGAGGGTAATATTGGTAAGAGACTTGGCTCATAAGTTTGCTTTGTTCCAGTGCAATCTAACAGAGAACCACACAAATGAAAGCATCCAGATCTAAAATTATATTGCCAGTTATCATTTGTAAATCAATTTTAATTAACAGAACATTCTAAAGACTTGTAGTCACTTAGGCCTCTTTAATTCATATCGCTAATTCTTTATCATTTGTTTCACTTGTAGAGACATTGAGAAAAAAAAAAAAAAAAAAAAACTTTCCATATAGTATGAAACATGGGTGCCCCATCATGTAGTTTAAGTACCAGATCCGAACCTTCCAATAAAAAACTGTAAGAAAGAGTATACAGTAGATGGAGATATGCTGTCCATAATTTCAAAGCACAATAAAAACGTGTGTTGTCCTAAGAAACAATGATGCAGGAAATGTCACACTAGAAAGTATGGGGTTTAGCACATTATCAAAGAGATGATACTTAACTATATTTGAACAAGAGCAGAGAAATTTTCTAGATGCCTGGACTTGTTATGTTAATAAAAACTTACAGGTAGTGACATCCAAGAAGTGCCATGTGCAAAGTTAATACCTTGTTTCTCACTACGGAATAAAGAACATCATCTTCCCTTTCTGTTATTTAAATGTAGACTTTGTGATGGTGTCTGACTCCTTAGATATGCTGAATAATAAACTTATTCATATGTAATGACTTAGAACATTTGCTCTATGCTGTGAACATCAGGATTGAATTTAATTAGGATTTTCATATATCCTTAGACAATCCAGTTTTAACAACAAAATGAAGACATTAAGTGTTGCTTAGAACTAAAACTTCTTACCGAAGGGAATTGCTTATTACTCCATAATAGTGACAATCCAGAATACTTTGCCACAATAGCTTCATAAACCATCTTTACTTTTCAAACACACACAGTTCCCCAGAACCTACTGTGCAGAAAGCAGCAGTGCAGTAGTGTTCAAGGAGGATTAAAGGACTAAGATTGAGTACTTTCTAAATGCTGTTGTTTTAAACAGCAAGAGAGAAAAAAAAAGTACTTGCCTCTTCCAAGAGCTGTTTAAACAGTACAGAGTTATGCACCTAAAATACACTCAGAATTAGAGAGATCTTTCTAAGTGTCTGGCAAGGAATCTCGAAATTGCACCTGTAAGGCAGGCTGACCTTCAGAAGACACAGAAGAACTAGTTCGTGATTCCTGCTCCTTATCTGTCTGTTCTTTAGAGCTGTAGGCAGGAATTCTGGCATCTGGCTTTTTGGAGGATAACTCAGTGCAGTGAACGTTAAAATAAGGCCATGAAAGTACAACATCCTAATAAACTTGATGATTGGTTTGACAGAATGCAAATCAGACATCCGATTTTCACTGGAACATCTGGAGGAAACTCCAAACGCTCTGTGCTCAGCCCTGAATCTTCATGAGTTAGTTCATAGAATTTTTAATGCTCTGGTGCCTTTTGAGCAGAAATACAGAGAAGGGAGCATGTGAACTAGGTAAAGGTTTACTTCAACAACGGCCAGAGATGCGTGCTGCTTCTCAGCATTATTTTAGCATTTAAATTTCAAATCTACTTCATCCACTCTTGGCAAGACTAAGCTCCTGCAGGTCTTACCCACACTGCAGGTCTTACCCACTCAAAATTCATAGTAGATAATGAGAGAAAGATCCGTAACGAGAAAGGGCACCGTATCCCCAGTGTCAGCCCATACTTTGCTCAGATTGAAGGTGAGGAAACAAAACAGGTTGCTGAAAACACAGATGCTCACTATTTTTTTTTTTTTTTTGATAGAAATAGAGGACTCATTTCTTTTTAATCACGAATCACAGTTTTTTTTTCCCTTATTAATGCAGTGCTTTATACTTTCAGTCAGGACTGATGGCAGGAAGGAACCACGTGGTTGAGTAAGTCTGAACTGCTGGTAGAAAGGCCTCAAAGGCCTCCCTCTTCTCTCCTCCCCACAGTTACTGATTTCATGAATATTGAGAGAACTTGACCCATAATAGTCAGAGAGGTCCCAAAGAGTCAGAAGCAAAAGTATCAAAGCTCATCACTGATATATCAACTGACCCATTTATCATGGGATTTCTAGGGAGTCTCGGGAAGAACTGGCACAAGGCTGGGAAGGGAGGTCACCAAGCTCACAGAATATGAGAAGTCCAAGCAGAGAGAAATCCTAAGTACTAAAAGACCTAAAACTTGAGTAATCTAAACCAAAAAAGGCTGAACTCTAGAAAATATAAATACTGCATTGTTTTTGTCTTTCATTTTCTGGGATTCTGTAGGATTCACATTTCAAAACTTGTATGCACCAGCACAAGAAAACATTTCAGAAAGAGAAATTTGACATCCATGTAAAATTACCGGACAAGAAATACCTGCATCACCACATATAAAATTGCACAAGCTTAGAGATAGGTAAACCCTATATTTAGCAACACAAGTGTGCAACACA
Organism: Nothocercus julius; assembly: GCA_013398735.1. Taxonomy (NCBI): domain Eukaryota; kingdom Metazoa; phylum Chordata; class Aves; order Tinamiformes; family Tinamidae; genus Nothocercus; species Nothocercus julius. Next base: position 3,706,147 of record VZSV01000026.1, on the reverse strand, counting down.
TTGTTTTGCTGCCATTTTTCTTGCTATTTTACAGCTCTCTTCATGTCTCAAGGCCAGTGTAAGTGGTTCCTAGAAAAAGAAACGGGTTTTTCACTGTCTGCATCTGCAAACTGCTAGAAATTACTGTTTTCTAGATTGTATTCTGCTACTGAGTTCACTATATCACCACTGCAGCTATGCAAGCCTTAAGCAAAAGGCAACTAGAGAGGAAATATTCATATAAAATACATCGATCCAAGCCTTGTTTAGCTCCAAATATTTTTAAAACATTTCACCCTCCTCTTTTCCAATGTATTTATCAGCACATAGAAGACGACTACCTGTATTTTCTTCTGTATTATATTCTCTGACCACCCAGGCTATTTGCTCTCCATCATACCACTACAGCATTTACAGGTCTCATCTCCATGTTCACCATTAGTAATGAGGACACTCCCACTAACTTCGGATCAGAACCTAAGAAACTTCCATGAAAGGGATATTGAGCATATTTGTAGCAATCTGGAGCGATTTTCACTTGCAAAAGGTGCTTTGCTTGGGGCCTAGGAAAAAAATAAAAAAGGAGTAGAAAAGATCTAGACCTTGCAAACACCACCCTTTGTGAGCAATTCTCTCTTGTGTAAATACCCAGCTTGTCATCAGTAGCATTATTTGCCCAAGTCTTGCACATACATTAAAGCTTTATGTCAGAACAGTTGCAGACACTGAAGTTATGTGTCACCCTGTTGCTTTCTAATAGTGATTTGATCTAAATTATATGTGAAACACAGAAAATAATGTTTTTTAAGAAATGGAAACATGAGAAAAAATAAATTCTGTACATAACCAAATTTTAAGCAGACTAAATAACTTTTTTTTTTCATAAAGAAATACTGTGCGTAGGTATTTTTACATGCCAGTACTCCACTACCTGGAATTTGATTTAAACTTTCCTTTAGGCATCCTTAGATCTCAAAATGCAGCCCACTGAAGGAAACTGACACAGAGATATGGCCCTTATTGGCATTTACTTCATACAGTGCTCATACAGGAGAGATTTTCCTAAGAGGCAGTAAGATCACACAAATGCAGCAATAGCTCTTTAAAAAAAAAGGCCCCCAATAAATCAAAATTTGAAAAGAAAATGAAAGCAGCCCATATACCACAGCAAGGTTTCCTTAAATAGTGTTTAGCGCTCAAGTATTATTATTTTTAATCTATAAAAGGAAAAGCAATGTGTCACCTGAATGTGTCCCAGCTGGATGCACCTCTCTGTCTTGATGAAAGCAGATGAGCATTTCAGGGAGCTGCTAAGGAGAAAGGGTTCACCTGAATACCACTGCTTTTAAGCTGGCCAGACAAGACTCATACAGCAAACAAGCCCAAGACATCAGTGCTTGCTGCCGGTGCTATCCTGCAACAGCCTGACTGAGTTAGGAGGATGCTGAACAGCCTTTGGGGAGCACATCCCAAGAAATCATCCTTGCCTGTAAGGGCAAGAGGTTGCCTTGCAAGCCCCACTCCTTGCCCAGCTGCAGGTGAGGGCAGCCCAGGCTGAGAACTGCAGAGAGGGGCTAAGAGGGGCCACCTGAGTCCAGAGAAGCCTTTCCCTGCAGCTGGGACCTTGCTCCAGGAGTGCTGCTACATTTTTAGGCAATATTTAATCAATCAATCACTGGAGCTGCCTGCTAGTCAATTTTTCTAGGGCTAAAATATAAACGAACCAAGCAGAGAACAAGCGTTGCCTCCCGACATACACAGACACAGCGCCCAGTTGATGTAGTGGGGCAAGTTGCCCACGAGCAGTTGGACACCGAGCTCGGTTTGAAAGGCCACGGAGCTGCTGCCGAGCCCAAAGGTTTCCTTTGGCCTCAGGTGCAGAAATGAACCCACTGTCTCCGTCCTTTGCTCCTGACTGGGAGATCACTGGTGCAGATAGCAGTCAATTTTCCTCGGCTCCGCACCAAACAGTGTCACTGACATTGTGATTTACTCGTTCTTTGCCTTTTTGGCAAGGCTCGCTTGTTCTCCTCCCTGCTGCTATTTATATATCAAGGTTTCATTTCTTTAAGCAACATGCTCCTTGCTCCAGCCTGATGGCAGGGAATAAGAGTGTGGTTTGACAGACGCTTTAGCGTTTATGGCTTGCTTACTCCTGTTCTGGAGTCCGTCCTGCAACGGGAGCTTCTCTTTATCCACACAAAGTAGACCAGATGAGGGACAGATCTAGGTTAAAGGTAAGCTGGTAAAAATTTAGTGTTTTTATCCCAGGTCTATTCCCTGGAAACACACAGTTTGTTGTGGGGCCTCATACATGTTTTGGCTATTACATATGATGGAGCAGGCATGGAGGGCACCAAGTATCTCCAGAGGACAGAGGCTGGGCTGTTCCATAAGGTTAAATTGTCGTATTCGCCTCCCTTCTCATAAAGTACCTGGCTCTGCTCTTCCCTTCACTTGCTCCTCTTAAAGATTTGCATGCTGTTTGCAGTCAGAGAAGTGAAAACAACAATATTTAAAATTTCTATGGTATTTCTCTGACTTTCCAATATATGGATGTGTTATATATGTAATAGCTGATACCTATCAACCTACACACCACCTCCGGGTATGAAGAGCCAGTCTCCCCACATGTACCGAGGAGCTACCGTTGCTATTGTAACTTCTAAAGATACGTCACCTGGATTGCTTACTGACTTGAAAATATAGCTCTACCATATTAGAGGTGTAATAAAAGTCCCCTACCCTATCTGCAATTATTGCCATGTTATGCATATGTGAATAGTAATAACTGAGAAATAACAGCAGGAACTTTGCTAAAAACAGCTCTAATATAGTTTTGTAAGCTGCTTTTGGAGCTGAATGAAGTAAAAGGGTTACCTTTCAAACATCACCTCTCCAGGAAACCTGGGTCTTTTGAGGGTACTTCAAAGCCTTGGCCAACTGGAAGCAGAAACTGCTGTAGAATGCGTTTGGAAGCTGACTCTAGAACAGAACTTTAAAGAAATGAATTTGGCATCTAAAAAGAGGTTTTGTGGAATTGACACTTTCTAAGCAGAGGACACACGAGAAATTTGGCAAGGTCTGTACTTACATTACAGAGATTTTGTGTCACAAAGGGGTAGCCCCAGGTCTTCTAACTCCCTGAGCCAACTCAGCTTAGGGATGACTTGGAGGTCCCCCCGTCACAGGTCTGGGATTAAAACAGTGCTGTGTAGCCTAGGCCAGTCTCCACCTGGGCAGGTGACCACTAGAGACCGGGAGACTCAAACATTCAGAAAACCTCTATCGTCTTTTGCACTGCTCTGTGATTTTCTGCATTCCTTACTGCCCACCAGCCAAAGATAAAGCTTTAATAAAGGGAGTTGTCAGAAAATCAGCATGGGAGTGTTGGGAAATGAGTAATTATGCCTGCTTTAGATTATTCAAATTGAAACACTTATAAAAAGGAATCATTTGGAAATGGAAATCAATGATGGTTGGCATGATACTCAGAACATTGCTTTGGGACACAAAGTACACAAATGCTTTTGTGTACTTTGCTGCACAAATGCAGGGGAACTTTCCAAGTGATTTTCCACCATGCAGCAAGAAAAATACTGCTTCAGCCTTACACATTTTCTTATTTATACGTGGACATCTTAAGCAAACATCAGCCAAGCATGAATGTCCACAGCAGATAAAAATTACCGGCAGAGAAGGAAAAAATGATGGCACTTCAAGCAGAATTTTATCTGTTGAATTTGGAAAGCATGGGATACTCTGTATCAACAAAATCTTGTTTCCGTGTTTGCCTAAGGATCAGAATGGTTGTCTTTAGCTTAATTTTCTCCTGACAGCTTGCTTGTGTAACCATCCTATGTCCCTATGTTAAAACCTAGGGCCAAATCAAGAGGTTGCTTAATTGACATTTTAAGCAAGACATTAGTAACTATAATAAAAGGCAGGGGAACAAGTCACTCCACAGACAAAACAAAATAATAAAGAGAAATCTGTACTATCTCACCTACCCCGTTTTATTGCTTTTGCTTTAGTTTTTCTAACTATACCTCCTCTCTTCCTCCTGCTTACACTGAGTTTCTGATATGTATTCTAGTTTACACCACAGTTACACCTGTTCCAAATAGCTTCTTGATATTTAACAATGTGAGCACAAGAACTGCTCGTGTAGCTATGTGACTGGAGGATATTGAGAGTCTGTGCGCAAACACATTGGTGAAATACCAAAGCAGATAGGACAAATGACCTTGGTTGGCGCACCTGAGGTTCCTCGCAGTGGTCCATCGCAAGCAAAAGCATCTCTTTGAGCACAAGCCAGGTGGTGTTACAAAAGCTTGCTGACTAATCATGCAACTGGTCATTCTAGGTAATGCCGTGGTAGCGATAGGCACAGCCATTTTTACACTAGCAAGTTGCTCTTTGGGGTCAGGCAGAAATAACCTCAGCCAAGAGCAATGGCCTGTCTAGAGTATTGACCAGGTTGTTCTGGGAACTTGCTCAGGAAGGAGTAGTTCTCACCACGAGAGAACTTACTTCTCATGATAGGCAGCTGAAGAGGTTAGAATAAAGAGCTTTCAGCTTCAGGGAAAACTGATTTTCAATTACCGATTTTTCATGACAACCGAGACAATGCAGTCCATGGAGTCCCATGTATTGAACAGGGTGTTTTTACTCCAGGGAAGCCGCTACAGAATAATTGGTGTCTTGCCCATCAAATATCTAGAAAACTTAACACTTTGATCAGGAAAAAAAAATTCTCCACCACTTCTATTGGATTCACTAGGTTTTCTGGGAGAAGATGATGTCTGTAGAAGGCATATGGTTGCAAGCAGATATTGACTTTATTATGCAACTGCCTAATAGCACTTTTCTGAAATACCTGGAAGTTCTGGTGCTTTGCAAAAGTCAGCATTTTTTTAGAGCAGTTTAAGCCGTAAAATAACAAGCAAACGTCAGGAGAGAAATAAGAATAGCTGTTCCTTCAAGATTTTTGAGTGATTGGTCTCCTTTCCAATTTATCCTGTACATGATTTGTTATTTAATCTCCTGCTTTACTTGATATTAGCAAACAAGGTCTTCATAATCTGAAGCTTTGTTTTCCCTCTGTTATTGATGCATTTCTCTCTCAGAGAATGGATTCTTGCAAATCTTCTACAGGAGAGATCAGAAAGCAGGAGCAGTTGCTAAAGAGTCTTCAGATGACTGTGCCAGTTTTCCCCAGTGCAATGCTGTTTCGGTGCTGCTCTTAAGCACATTCCCAACCTTGAAAGGCAAATCAAAGAGAATTTTAAACTAAGGAATAAAATTAGAGGATCAAATATGTAGGGGTGAGGAAAACCAGACAGGATCCAGTACTAACTGGAAAAGACAAAATCAGATTTGGGCCCTTTTAATCGTGATGCTAGGATTTGGGCATTCCTTCTGACTGTTGTATTATAAAGAAACAAAAATCAGTACAGTCACCAACTATAGTGTTGTGTGAGAGAAAAAGAAGGGTAGTATTGGGACAGCCAAGTTACTGCATTTTTTGGGTTTTTATCATATGCCACATGGGATATGTATTGCTTCTTTTTTCCATTTGATCTCTCTGTAAGAGTATTTTCATTAGTTTTACCCTGTGACTTGAAGAACTGAATATAATAAAAGAACTCTTTCTATGCCGTTTTTTGGGCAACATTTTATGATTTTTTTTCTTATAGTTTCTTATAGTTCATATTCTTTTTTGCATATAGACCTTAGCACAGCTAATAGAAATTTGATTAATGTCTCGTTCGGTGAGTGCTTGAAAACCATTGGCATACAGAGTATTAAATAACTGGTAATGTTCTTGTAAAAATATATTAAGCAAGTGAGAAAGCTGCACAGCTTTTGGATGAATAACAACGGTGTGAAATAACCCATGATAATTCAACAAATAGTTTTGGGGCGCTTTTTTCAGTTTTTTTGAGAACCTACTACTTAAAAAAGGCGACACGAGTGCGAGCGCAGAACAGGAGGAGTTTCCGGGCTCATTTCCTTGCAGTCCTTGTCAAATAGGCTGTGTTGGCTATTCGTGGAGCAGAACAACTGCAGCGATTCTCCAGGGCGGCTGCGGAAGCGCCGGCCCATAAAGTCCCTGCTGGTTGCTCTTTACAAGGAGTGTTTCGTGAAGGGATAAGAGAACTTTTCAGCAGAGCACCAAAAAAGAAGGAATGAAATTAGTTCCTGTTGCCGCAACTGAAAGGAAGGCAAGGAGGTAGAAGTGGCTGAGGGGATGAAGCCATTTCCCTTTGCAAGGGGGAAGGAGCAAAGAGCAGACGGGGCTCGAGAAAATACCAGAAGGACCACGGTGGCAGAGCCGAGCGGAGGAAGGAGCCAGGAGCTTAGCTGGGATGTGTGCCTGGAATCCCTAATTGCCGGAGGGGAGGCTGCGGGAGGGAAGCGCCGGCAGCCGGGCAGTCCGTGGGAGACTCCTGCGCCTGGGGAGGGCTCATGGGCGCCTAGGACCTTGTTCCGTGTCACCCTTCCCGCTCCCCTTGCCAAAGGCTTTACTGTAAAGCCCCTCCAAGCAAGCAGGGCTGGGAAAGACCGGGGGTAGGGACCGTGTCGCAGCCAACCCGCGTCCCTCCCATCCGCCCAAGGGATCTGCCCCACACAGGAGCCACCTTGTGTCAAGGGAGCTGCGGATGTGTGGAAGTATTTGTATTGACTTGATCTCTGCTGAATAATGACTCCTGACACAATTCCCTGCAAGCTGATGTTGTTTTTCCGACTTGATTGGCATGATAATAATAAATACATTTATTATTCATTAAATTATATCAACGTGCATTAATATGCATTAGTATCGCTGAATGACATTCAGATCGTGGCGATACAATATCATTCTCAGTGCATTTGTCATATTAACAGGTAAATATTACAGTTTGCAGTCTAAAGTTGCTGAGTCCAGGAAGGAGCAGGTGATTTTCCTCACCAGATGTTAGTGGCTAGGACATGACGAGAGCTCGTCTCGACAAAACGCAGCGCTGAGGATCACATCCCTGCTCCTGCTGCGACACTCCTACGGACAGTCTTGGTGAGCACAAGACTAGAAATTGAGGCCGCTGCTGAAAACTTCGACGTTTGCATAAAGGGCTTAATCCCAAGAGGTACCTGGGTTGCCAGATGATGGTGCAGCCCGTCATCCTCGTACGCACAAGGTAACCACAAATCCTTACAAAGCGGGAGTAGCACATTCTCCCCATGTCAGGCACCAGTGAGCATCTCTTTTACCAACATCACTGCAGTTAGAAACCTGAAGTGGAACAGGAATCTACTTGCTGCAACTCTGGCAAAAGGCTCATTACAAAAAGTCCGCCCTTTGATACGTTAAATCTTGTTTTGATAGATGTGTAATAAAATGGGCATTGACAAGTTAGCTATTGTTTGAGGCAAATGTTACTTAACTGGCTATATGAATCTGTGCTCTTGGTAAGCATGGAGTGAGATTTACTACTCAGCTCCAAAATGAAAAATTCTTATGTAATGAATCCAATATGCACAAATGAAATGCTCTTTGAAAGGTTCTGTGCTAGGAAGAAAAATCTAGCAAAGTGGATTTCTGTCTACTTGATCCAAGCTCACAGTTCTTTAACTGATTTTGTAATTACTCTTGCAAGACAAATTGATTTGAGTTTCTAATGACTGCTGGGTCAGGCTTGCTGTTTATTTGCTTAATTAATTAATCTGACCTTCCTCCCATTTGGTACTCAGATGACAAATATTCACTTTACCAGCTGTTTTGATGATAGTCTGCAACACTTAAGGTGTCAAAGCCTTTTTATTAATTTTCTAAGTAAGCTACTCCTAGTCATTTCTTTTTCCAAATGTGCCTGGCAAGCATGGATTTATAATGTGTTTTTTTCAGCTCATCTTGATATCATCTGTCACGTGGATTTAGATTGATGTTTACACATTGACCTACAGGAAGGAGATAGTTACTACTTCTTGAGAGATGAGGAAATTATTTGAATTCCAGGAAGGTTTTCACCCAACCGCATTAAGGTTGGAAAGTTCCTACCTGCTTATAATTAGCAATGCCTCAGCTTCCCACCTTCCAATGCCAGAACTGCAGATTAGAAAGAGAATTCCTATGTTCAAAGAAAGGTATCTAACAGCACAGATTATATTTTAACATGTCTATGCAGTGTTATTTTCTAGCTTATCTCACTACTAGATAAAATCCACCTTTAAACGGTCTGCAGGTACAGTGTTTATCCAACCCAGGAAAGATGCCCCAGGCAGCTTTAACATATGGGTCTATTATTTACTGAGCACATCACTTGAGGGTCGTTGACCTTGGTAACATTACATGGATCAGATTATTTGTGAGCAGGCTCTCTTACGCGCTTGCCACACTTAGTCTTCTGTAGCAACAAGCTAATATGCATCTTTTCTAGCATGATGCTTGGTGTATTTATAAGAATTAAATTTTATGTCAGTTTCCGGCTGCTTCCTGCCATCTGCCCAGAAAAGCTGCAGGTCCAGTTTGGGTTGTTGTGCAAACAAATACTGGAATAAATCTCAGTTTGTGAAGTTCAGTTTGCAAAGCAGGCTTAAACAAAAAGCACAGCATGTCAAGCACAGGTCTGATTTATAGACTGTGGTAAAACCTTGCAGGCTTCAGCTATTAAAGCAGCTTCCTTACAGCTTTGCTTAATATATTTCCCTGGGATATTAATAAAGACTTTCATTTTATTCAGAAAAAAAATAGAACAGATTATATGATTTTGTTTGTCTACCTCTAGAAGAATTAACTCTTCAATTCTGCTGAATTTTGAGAACTGTGCATCTTGGTACAGTTGACTCAAAGTTGTTCTAAGTACTCAGTTCAAAGGAAAATAGGCTCTGTCCTGCCCTAATACCTGGGCTTGCATTATCTCCTCCACCATAAACCCTACACATCTTGCACCTTTCCATCCTGACCTACACACACGGCTACTAGAGGCACACAGATATTTGGTTGGTTGTGGGGAACATAGAGGTGAACTCTGGCTCCTCAGAGTGCTCTAATTACATGTAAGTACCATCTTACATCGCATGTGTTGAGGTCTCCCTGTTCTCTTCTCCATTATTCTTTCATATTCTCTTGAGAGCTTTCATTTTGTATCAGCATAAAACGAAAGGAAATTTCAGAAATACTAGCTTCTAAATAAACAGTCCTCCAGCCACCCCAAACAAATAATTCTTTATGTTAATCTGTGAAGACCATGGGCTTTATCATTCATATGAACTAATCAATGTCAAAAATACTCAAAAGAATAATGAAAAACAATAACCCTCATTTACCACTTGAGACCTATGCTGAACCATGGAGGAGTTATAAAGTCTCTTTCTCCTGCTTCACTTTCCCCTTCCTTGGCCAACAACTTGTTTTATGAACACTAACTTTTGCTGGCATAGGGCAGAGTAGGAGTCACTTTGGAGCCCAGCGCTGATGGAATAGCACAAGGCAGAGCTGCAGCTGAGCAGCAGAGGGTAAGCGCTGCTTTTGGGCTGAACATCCTGCCTATCCAGATGCTCCCAGCTCAGCCGTGGCATATTGAACCTGTGGGAGATCTGGAGTCATTCCCGACCCTAACACATAGCACTAGGATGTCTAGAAGACTTTGCATGGGAAATAATCCGAGGGGAAGGAAAGAACAGCGCCAAAGAGAACTTCAGCTCTGCATTTGCACATATATAAAATTTCATCATAGAAAATGGCTTTTAACAAGATATGATGAGAGTCCATATATATATATATATATCTTAACATGAAAGTATATCAATCAGTAAAAAAAAATAGCTAATGATAACTTGCTCCTTGCATGGTTTTAAAGATCGTTGACTAGATGCTTGGTACAGAGCTACCTGCCTGGAGAGGTGATGTTCACACAAAAGCAATTGCAGCTATCTTTTTCAAGACACATTGATTTAGGGATGCAATTATTATCTGTTAGATGCTTACTTGTTTCTGTCCTAAAGTCAAATGTACTGCGAGATAGCTAGCCTCTATTGCCTGCATTTGCAATTAAATAAACTTCCAAGACCACAGACATAAAATGTGGCAATAAATAAATAAATACCAATCAGTGGTCTGGCAGAGACCCACAGGGATACATCTCACCTTATTGCTCACAGGACCAGGCTATTTGAGTTTGTTGTCTTTTATGCATGAAAAGCTTTTGAGGAATCTCATTATTATTGTGCTGAATAAGTAAATATAGAGAGTTATCTTAGAAGGATAAAACCTTCCTGCTTTTAAAAATATCAGAGCTACATCACAAAGATGTAGTAGATATTGAAGCTGCAATTGCACCATGAATCCTGTTGGGCCTTTAATGTATTTTTTAATGGGAATTTTCCAGGAACCAGCCTTCTACTGACCTTCTACTAGTTCTCTTGAATACTCCCTAACCTCCTGTTGGAGAATATGGTGAATTCTGTGTTCACCTTAACAACCCAGTCTGTGATTTTGTAAAGGGCAAACATACTCCTCCTCAGCTGCCTTCTTCCCAAACCAGAGACCCAGTTTCCTTAGGAACTTGTGAGGCAGCTGATATCTCCCTCAGCCATTTTTCTTCAACCAAATGGATTGCTTGCAAATTACAATGATCCTAGACCACGGGAAACCAAAATAATAAAAATAGCTGTAAATGTATATCCAGTGCTCAGGAAATGTCTACACACATTCAGAAGTTAATGTGATCTCTGCAGAGAAGAAAAGACCTTCCAGACTGCTGAGTCAGAGCAGGCAAACCCTCCTCGCTGCCTGTATATTAGGTTCACTCAAAAATGCCTGTGGCTAATGGCGCATTAACAAGGCTTTGGCTGTAGAGCACTGTTGAGTGCTGTGCCAAAAACACAACCTTTTATATATTGAACAAATACAAAGGTTCTGGCGGTTTCATTTCGAGCAACCCACTGACAACCTACTGATCTAGCTAAAGACGTGGAGATGGAATGTAATTGCATACACTGTTTTTAATCAAGGACTACATTTCCAATAATCTGCTGAAGTAACAAAGGAAACAACATCAGGCTGTAATACATGGCTGGAATCAAAGCTCCTTTCAGTGCAGTCTTAATTAAAGAGTGTCTCTGGCTGCATGTTCTATAGAATAATCAATGAGCTTCCAGCTGAGGAAAGGACCTTTCTTGATTTGATGGAAAGACTGCATGTGCTTTTACAGAGAGCATAATCAGCAAAAAAAAAAAAAAAAAAAAAGACAGGTAAAACTCAGGCGCTGGGCTGAGTATTTGCTAATTCCCTGCGCCTCATTACAGATTGGCACAAGTTGAAAGGAGGGAATAAAATGGCATGAATCCTGCACAGCAACCCAAATGAAACTATGGCCAAAGCCATCGGTAGCACAGGTCCCCCAAGGCTGCCGTATTGTGGTCCAGCTTGCAGCAGCCCCCAGGGCTATCCGGGTACTTGAGGACTGCAGAATTTGAGCCTGCCTGAGGAGCGAGGGAGAGGAGCAGGGTGAGAGTCACTGGGTGGCTTTCCACCACCTGGACTTCAGTCTTCAGTGACAAGGAGTCAGTTCTTGCGGGCACCAAAACAGGATTTTTCTCCCCCATGCCTTCAAAGCCCACTTGAAAAAGAGCTAATTGTTTTGACCATTTTCTGAGATAATTTTTGATCATTCTCTATCGTTGATTAAACAAGAACTAATTCTGCACCAATCCCCCCAGCACTTGTCATAACTACATTTTGTAGCTAAAAGATACTGCAGGTTTAGAGGCCTTTTTTCCGCCCTCCATGACCATATTATAGCACCATGACCTGTCTCAGACGGTAAGCAAATTTAACACTATGTGCGTGGGCTGTTTTTGCCAGCCAGGCTCAATGCTAAAAGATGGTCTTGAGCACTTTTGATTTACTAGTGTGAATAAATCCCACGTGTCCTGTGAAGGACAACAGAGGCCATAAACAGCTGGGACTTAGACCAGGACCCTGACTGATCCTCCATCTTCTACTCAATAGGTCATTTATCCTTTTACCAAGCGTCGCTCAGTGACACACACGGCTTGGAAGTCGCTGTATTTGTGAGGTACCTGCAGAGCTAGGGACTAGAGTTCAATTATCCTTAAATTTTTATCAGGATCCTTCACTCCCGCCAGGGCTGTCATGGAAATGTAATGCATGTCCTGCCTCAAGGTTTTGGTTCATTTGTAATAAAAATCATCTGGCCTCTCTCTGAAGGAAAATGCAATCCATCCTACAGGAAGACAGTTGAAAATAGAGTTTATCGGCATGCCAACAGGATCCTCATCAGAAGTTTTTGTGCAGTGTTCTCCTACAGAACTGTACAAAACGGGGCCTGGAAACTGGCTGGTTTTCTGCAGTGCTGAACTCTTTGGGCGATTCCCACTGAATGCAGAAGGTGCTCCAGGTACTCAACTTTTCTGAAAATGGGCCAATACTTTTTCTCACAGTTCTTAGAGTTGTAACAGAAGAATTGCTGTGCTGAGGAAGGGGGAGGGTGAGGACATAGAAAATATAGTAATGATATTTCCACTTCTGCTGGCAAATTATAGCCAGAATTAGATAACATGCGACAAAAAATGAGGCTTTCTAGCTGGAAAGGGTAAGTAGCAACAGGATCCTCTGGATGTCTCGAATAGCAGAATAGATCTGCTCCCCGAAACAACCCCAAACTAAGCTCATTTCAGGCCAGCCGGGGCTCCTACCTTCTCCTTTTAGAACTTAATTATTATATTTTTCTCTCACTCCTAAATTCAGTAGAGGGATAAATCTCTTTGATTGGGCTCATTGTAGCCAATGTTTTCTAAGGTTTCCCTGGAAGGATTTATTATTATTATTATCCTTATGCAGTAACATTTCTGGTTTAGGGGCTTTTTTTTTTTTTTTCCTTCCCCCATCCTCTCCCCACTAGTGACCTGGCAACAGACCAACAGATGCTAAAAACATTTAATGCTGTGTCAAACCAGCATTATTACGTAAGAGTATCTCTGAATTCCACTTTATTCACTGAGGCCTCAATCTGAGTCAGATGATGGTAATTCTGCTGACATCAGGCCTTTGATGAGACCATAACAAAAAACTGGGAAAATACCTTAGTAAATTAGACATATAAGCACACACTAGAAATGTCCATCCTGACTATCCACAAGGGGCTAAACCAGTGCTGAAAGACAGACTCAAGTGCAGGGGTTTAGATGGGAACCCAACATAAAAAATAGAACTGTTTTGGTTTTATTTTGTCCTTAAACCCAAACCAGAACTTCTTGCTTATATTTGCACTATCAGAAACTATCTTCCTGCAGATTTCTGAAGCAGCTGAGAAAAATCTGTATGAGAAAAGCCCATAGATTGGTTAAGATTCATAGGCACTGAGGAGCACTAGAAAGCATAAAACCCTCACCTCTCTCTATAGCAAGACTGACTGTCTACTGCTTTGAGCTCAGTTTCCCTTCTGACTCGGTAAAGAAATACATTGTTAAACCAGGAGTTTCGTTCATTAGTAAGAGTTAAATTTATATCAAACACGTTGCTGATAGTCGTGCTTCTGTGGCAAGTCCTCCATGAAGCAGGGCTACATCACACGATAGATGGTCACGTACAAGAGTTACAATTTTTATCTCAGTTTGCAGGTCTTGTATTTGTAAAACATCTGCAGAGCAGAAGTAGGGAAAAAATCATTTTTGTTTTTACCTCCTCTCAGGTTTGGTGCAGTAAAAGATTTCCACTCAGTTTTGTGTATAGTTCTCCTGGCTCACGGCCAGGGTTTAATTTATAAAACGTAGCTGACAGGGACCACAGGCATGTTTGTCTCCTTCCACGGGATTTAAACAGCATGGAGAGAATATAGTCCATTAAACTGTGTTCACATAATATCCATTCAGCCCTTGCAGGTCTTGGCATAAAGGCCAAGTCCATCCGTTTCTCTGAGACTCCTTTATGTTTGCTACTCATCATGATTAAAGGGGATGCACACGCTGAGTGATTAGAGGAGCAGCTTCAGCTTCCTTATCAAACCACGTATTGAGTGAAGGATGGTCTTGGTACAGACAGACATTGCTTTTCAAACCCACCTAATCTTTACATATCATAGGTTATTACTTTGCATTTTGCTGGCATTCTCTATTGAAGGATTTCAATGTCTGAGGGATTTACATCCTCAAAAGCCCTCGCCGGCAGCGGGTAAGCATTGCATGGCCGAGGATGGGGTAAAACTTGCTGCAAAACCTCTGCAGCTCTGCTGTGCCCGTGGAGAGTGGAAGGATCCCGCAGTGCACATGGGCGATGCTGCTTTTCTTGCCAGTGCTCCAACTTCCCCTCAGTCAGCTCAATAGCTCTGAACAGCAACTTGCTCCCAAGCACAGCATTTTGGGGGAGTTTGTTTTTGCTTTTGCTACCAAGTAATGCCACCTGCTTCTCAAGTGAAAAGAAAAATGATTATTTGATTTAAGAGGAGGCTTTTAAATTATAAGCAACACACAGTTATTTTTAAGTGCATCTTGAATCTTCTCTGCAATGAAGATTGATGCTGCTCTTGCTGTGGGATTATGTAAGGAGGAAGCATTTGTGCAACAGTGATTTTTAACATTTTCTTCAGATTGATGTGTTTGTTTGTTTTCCTCTTTTGGGGCAACCATAAATAATGTCTTCACTCTTCAGAGGGAGTACTGACATCCAGTAATTTATGACTGGTTAAAAGTAAATGTGTTGAGGGAACGTTATTTATCTCTTGACCATAACTGCGTGCGCTGCCCTGAATGAATGAGCTCTCATAAACCAGGCTGATTCTAAAGATCTAAAGTCCATGATTAAAGCAAGTAAAGAAAAATAGTGGCCTAAAAACAAATATTAAGACTTCCTGCATGCTACAGGTGCATAGAAGTCATGCTCATAGGAAGCCTGAGTGGCTGAAATAAAGTATTGATTTTCTGCTGAAAGAACTGTAAGTAAAAAGGACAATTAATTTTTAAATGAAAGTAGTCATTAAATTACTACCCTTTGGATACAGGAAGAAGCTCATCTGTCCATATCTACAGTACATCACTTTGTGCTCAAAGGCAGCGAGTTTTTAATCGAAACTAGGTTGTTAAGAATATTAGGGTATGATTAAGCGTGCGGTCTCCTCTTTTATAGCTCTGAACTTCAAATAGAGGGCAAGGTCATCTGACATACACCCAAAAAATTGCCCTTGTGCCTCGCTCACTAGCCGTGATCGCTTGCCCTGAGGCAGCCCTTCGTGGTCCTGTGGCACCTAGAGATGTCACCTTGGAGCATCACAGTCAGCTGCTGATCTCTGGTCCAGGGAGCACCATCGATGAGTCCGACACGAGTGGTCAGACACCCAGGGACAGGGATGGGGTTTCCTACCCTTGGGGAGCTGCCTGCAAATCTGCTGGCACTGAGCCAGGGCCGCGAGGTGCCGCAGAGGGGGGCAGCGGGACCCAGTGGGAAACAAGTGGGTTCAAGGCTTGGTCTGGCAGATATTACTTTGCAAGTAAAAAAACATGTAAAAAAGTAGCATCCCAAATTGGACTGAACGATCGAAATGACTCATAGCCTTCAAGTGCCTCCAGGTCCATTCAACTCATTATTTTAAGTAGCTGAAATATTTTGCTTCAATTCTGGCCATTTTCTGTTAAAAATAATATTGACCTCAGAATGATTTTGAAGCCCAAAATTTGATTGGCTTCATAAAGGTGGCAAATGAAAGAATGTGGCCAGTTTCAAAGCGTTCCCTAATGTTCTGTTCTGGTCAGGGAAGAGGGTGTGCTGAAACCAGCACTAGCCAGTACAGCAGAGTTTTAACAAACTTTGTCTTTTCAACCGCTTTAGGAAAAAAAAATTAAGTGTCTTTAAAATTAGCCAAAGAAAGAAGGCAGACTTGCAGCCAGTATCAGTTCAGCTCATCTGTTCACTATAGCTTAAAAATGGGGTTGTTTAGGAAGAAACACACTGATAAAACGACTTTGGGTCCATTCTCTTCTATATTATGGTTCTTCTAGGAAGGTTTTTAAAAAAAAAAAAAAAAAAAAAAAGTGCCTTGCACAGATCTGCTGCCCGTCACCTCAGGCTGTCCCCAGAGCAAGTCCCCGCGGCTCCATATCACCCCCATCTTGCATGATGTGCAATTCAGAGTTTTTTTTTTTTTTAAATCTCAGAACACGCCGGTGACAACGGAACTGCTTCCAGCTCCGGGCGCCTGGACCCGAGCGCCTCCTGCACGCCGTGAAAGCCACGCAGACTAAGGCAACTTCTTAAATATGCCTGCAAGAAGGATTTTAACTCCACCATGCTGGCGTGCCTGGATGTGACAGGCTTCCTGCCCCGGGCTGGAAGGTAGGGCTGTGCTTGCATATGTCAAATTAAATAGCTTCCCCTTCCCTCCCTTCCTAATCCCCCAAACAAAAATCTATTATTTTGGGAAAGGAGTACAGGAGAAAAATGGTCAGCTTGAAATATATCCTATGAGCTGAATGGAAAACCTAATTAACTAGACTTATGAACTGCTAAGGTTTAAATCAGGTCTCTGCAGTGAATGTGGGATGTTATTACCTTGTATTTAAAGCGACAGATTGTCAGGTCTGAAAAAAACTCCACACTTTCGAAATACCTTGCTTAGATAAGAATGAACAAGAAGCTTGGCCACACCAGCCAGTACAAAGGTTATGGACCTGCAATCCACATTGGTATTTTGAAGAGTCAACTGTCTCTGCTTGTGCATGTATGAATACTTAAATGAAAAAAAAAAAGTTAAAAAAAAGGAATATATCCTCTCCTCTGTGGCAATCCTTTCTGCAGTCAGCCGAGCTTCAGAAGAACACATACTCACAAGACACATCATTTGAAACAGGGACTCCCCTTCATCTGTTGGCTTTGTTTAACCAAATTAGTTCTCAACAAATCTGAAGAAATTAAAAAATATGTATATATTATCCTACAGTTGGGTGCTGACATGCTGCAGAAAGCCATTTTCAGCTATTCGGAGGAAACTTGAGCGTTCAAGTGTGAAGCTTCATAATTGTTCTGCTAATCTTCCTCCTCCGCCCCCTTCCCGCATCTGCTGTCAGCATTGGCAGCTCTGGTAAATAAGAGCAAAGCGTCCAAGCAAGCAAGCAGCCTCTCTAGCAGGGGCAAGAGTTAGCTCCAATGGATGGGTTTCACATGCCAGACCGGGCACTGCAAACCCATGCTGCAAACTCACCGTGGGTTGCAATGGGCTTGTTCCTTCCTTGTCTGCAGGGAGGAAACAACTCCTGCTGCTCCCAGAGACCCGGTCTAGAACCGCAGCACGTTCCAACACCAGGAACTCCAGCTGGAGACCCCAAGCAGCCTCCAGCACAGCCCCTTTCCAGCATCTGGATGCATTCAGTGCTAATAACACTGTCTCTGCGCTGCCGAGCCCACTGAAACGCAGTTGCCACAACCAGCAGCGCAGAACATCACCAAGTGCCTTCTGACAACTGCTCCTCTGTGCGATTCAACGAGCACAAGCAGTAGCTTGGTACAGGCTGGTTAAGCTGCATGGGCAAAGGCAAAATTTCTTCCTCCAGCAACACTGGCGGGCTGAGAGATTCGGGTGAGCGGTCAAGCTGTGAGCGAGCAGAGCAGCTCGAAAGCCAGGCCCTTCTGGCCAGCCAGCATTAAGAAATACATTCTCCTCTGCTAGTCACTCGATAAGCAGGAACGGCTACGTCATAGAAACATGATCGTATTCCCAGGAACAGTAGAGGGGATTTGTACAACTTCAAGAATACAGCTGTCTGCCAAAGAGAAAAGGTTTGCACCCCACTGAAAATACTGACTTTTTGGCCAAACATGTCAACTAAAACCTGGAAAAAAAAATATAGATCCAAGCTGTCACTGCAGTATTCTGTGGGAACTACAGCTCAGACACCATAATTCCAGTCCCATTTCTAGGTGAAGCTCTCTCTCTGCCTGGTATGTCTTTTCCATGACGTGCTCTTCTCTTCGGTAGTGGGAAGATCTCATCTCATCCACATAACCCACCCAGAGTCCTGAGAAGAACTGAACACTTGAACCACAACCCCCACGAGATCGTGCGATACCATTTTGAAGAGCAGTATTTCCAAGAGATGGGTCTCTCCATGAAGTCTAAGATCTTTTGGTTTTGTTTTTTTTGGTTACACTATTCATCTTTTGTAAGAGGGTACATTTAGTTGAAATAGCAACTTTTCAAAGATAAGTACTTTTGGAAATTTCTAGGTAGTTCTGATATTCTGTGGTGGGAAACCTGATGCGGAATAACAGTACATGATACCGTAGCCAGAACATCAGGAGCTTGGTCCTCCACAAGGGTACTTCAGTCAGGACTGAGCGACACTAGTAGCTTTGAGAGCAAATCTTTACTTGTGCTGTACAACCTTGCTGCGTGTCCATGCTTAACACAGCTTGACCTTTTGAAAGCTTCTCACCAGAGATGGCAGTGATCAAAATCCCTCCAATGCTTCAGGCTAAAAGTCATCTTTGTGAATAAAATAGACTAGAGGGCCCAACTGATTTATCCTTTTCTTGTAGGGCCGGGAGGTAGCAAGACTGAAAAACAAGTTGGAAAGGGGCAGATTATGAGACAGAAATGGAACCTTGATCTTTTTAAATAAAAGACCCCCAGTTTACAATGAAAGAAGTCATGGTAGCATAACAGGACGTAAGAGGTGAGGAGCCACTGGCATAGCAGCCCTCCTGGCCCAGGTCTCCTGCTCACGCAGTGAGATGCTCAAGAACCTGCTGCTCCAGCTAGATGAGAGTCCTGCTGCTGGAGCCCATCAGGTGACTGGAAATGCAGCCAGGCAAACCTGGCTGGGCAGGGAGAAGCTTTGCGGAGTTATGGAGAGCAGCATTTAGTGCTCAAGTTTCACTCAAATATCCCCATGATTCATCCTCCCAGATTCTCCTCTCTAGGTGAAACCAGGATTGGTACTCAGACCAATTATTGCCTTTGATGTAGGCAATTTGATGCCTTTAATTTCAAGGAAATATTTCATGTTCTCACTCTTCTACAGTAAGCCTCAAAGACTTCTACCTCCCGCCCTCTCAAAGGACTTCTGCCTCCTACCCTACCTCATCAGGAAAAGTTTTCCCCCTCCTCAGGCAGTGACTCATTTTATGAATCAGGTCAGTTCCTTTCCTTTGGCATCTTCATACAAAACGATCTGTGTTGATGGCTAATGAGCTATGCAGAGGCATCCCTGCAGAGAGAGATGGGAGCCAACCTGTGCTTACCCCATTTTGCTTATGGATTTGGATGATGAGGTCAGAAGAGACCTTCAGCTATGCAGACCTTTGCCTCAAATAAAATCATCCTTGTATTAATCACAATCACCTGCATTTCTCTGGGTAATAAACAACTCACTGCAAAATGATGCAGCTCCTGGAAGTTTTCTGTTGCCTAGAGAGCCTAAGATCACCAGAGATTAAATGATATATGAATGCATAATCTTCACTCTGCTTTGCACCAGTGAGAAGCCACGAATATTTGGACAGAGTAGATTTGGGACAGAAACAGTCTGCTCCACCATTTGTCTGGGCTTTCATACTAACAGAGGGGAGGAAATATTTTTACCATTGGAAACAGTGAGACACGAACAGCGTCTGGGCCTCTTAAAAAAATAAAAATAATAATAATAAAAAAAGATGTCATTTTAAGTAGACATTGGTTATTCACTGCTGTTTCTTTTCCCTGTTAAACTGGCCAGTATTTTGGCCATAAACATTCATGGTCTGAACAAAGAAGTCTGAGCAAAGAGAGTTCAGATTAGGGTTTGCCTGTTCCTGACTCTGAGTTACTTCAACAAATTTATTCCATCCAAGGATGTATCAAGAACAGATTTTCCTTTTTCACTCCTACAGTTTCCCCCATACTCAGGTGGAACAGTCACTTGCATCTTCCAATCTGTTTGCTTTGCAGGTGGATGACGATGTTAGGAGTAAATATAAAGCCAGATGAGGAGCAGCATCAGCAATGGAGGGCCCGACCCCAGAACCTGTGTACGTCGATGTGGACAAGGGACTGACGCTAGCATGTTTTGTCTTCCTCTGCCTTTTCTTGATTGTGATGATTATTCGTTGTGCAAAAGTCATCATGGACCCGTACAGCGCCATCCCCACGTCTACATGGGAGGAGCAGCATCTTGATGACTGAAAGGACTTCACTAGACACAGCCATGAGATGCTGCAGTCTAGGAGACCTTTCCCCACTCAGAAGACTAGCACACACCAAACAGCCATTCTCAGATACACAGGGCAACAGCGATATCTCCAAGAGCACATAGTTTAAATACTCTTACTCAACAGATCAGGATAACAGCAGGCCATTCTGGCAGCACAGCTTAATACTATGCAGCAACCCTTATTTTAATGAAAAACAGTTATGATTTTAACTCTAGTAGCACAAGAGACTGTAGGCTTTTCCTAATATAACTCTTGGTCTAGCACAGTCTGTCTTCCCTCAGTATTTCCCGCATATCCAGGGTAACCACCAGAAGTTGGAAAAGCAACAGGAGCATTTTTATCTTCCCTGAAAGCAGATTCCTTCACATATCCTCCTCAGTCATTATATTCATGTTTCCAAAAGGTTTTACCATTGTGTATCCTCGAGCACCACCGAGTAGCAGCTCTACGCGGCCCGTCTGGGGGGAGGACACAGGAGCAGGGTTTCTCCTGACTGCTTTGCTTCTGCATGTGCCCTCCCCACCGTTACTGCAGTCCCATCTCCAGCACGCAGCATACAGAGGCACTCAGAACACCCTTCCCAAGGGGCTGTCATCAACCCTACAGCATCGCCTTGCTCTATCCTGCTCAAGAAACCCTAGGCATTTTACCACTTCCCATGGGTATGTGGAATAGCCAGGTGCGTCAGACCACTCGTGGCGATCTTGCTGGTCACCAGAAGTCCTTGGAGCAGAGCTGGGACATCACTGGCTTCAACTACATAGAACTTGCCCCGATTTTCAAAGAGTGACTTCACACATAACTGCACCCAGCTCGTGTTTCGCGTGGTCACACACAAGTACAGTAACAAAAACCGTAAGCAAAGGCATCCTTCCTGGCTTCGTCACCGAGAAGTAAGTATTTGTCAGCTCTCAAATCTGACAGATTCCTCAGCTTAGCAGTTGGAGTAACATACAGTAATATGCATTCTACCTCGGAGAAATTCAGTACTTTTAAAAGAATTTTTCCACAGACTTGTAAGGTGAATATGTGTGCATTTCCTTTCCTCAGTTCACCAAGGTAGCCATTATGGAAAAAGGTATGAGTGAACAGGGGAACTTCAGACGTTTGTTTTATGCCTTTTGAGGGGTAGAGACTGACAGATTCCCATTTTCTCCATTCCCCAAATTCTAAGGTTTGCCCACAGCTGCCTTTTTTAGTGACTACAGATAGTGCTTAAGGCATTATAAGAAGCTGCTGAAGCAAGGAGCCAATCCTGCAACCATCAAAAACACCTCAAGTAGGAAAGTGTGGATAGTAAACATCTGCAAGGAGGACACTTTGCTATTTCTCCTCTTCCTCACCCCAACCTGGTCTCTAGGTTTTCTCCATAAGGCAATGTACAGTGGATGAGGAAGGTGGAACCAAAGGCTGGAGCAGAGAATCAGGGCACAGACTTTGTGGGTTACCATCCTTCGCTCTCCTAGGGATTTGCTGGATGAGCAAGGTGCCCCTTGCTACGTGCCTCAGTCACTCGTCTGTAAAACGGGTACAACAACATTAGCTTGCCTCGTGCCGTTTTTGTATCTACCTAATATCAGTAAGGCACTTGGAGAGCCTCAAAAAGGGACTTGGAATTAGAGTATTGATTTACAGTGATTCCCCGTGAAACTGGGAGGGAATCTCAGTATGACCAAGAGGAGTCCCCACGAGGGAGGAGACTCAGCTGGACCCCACTCACTCTTAATAGGGGTCAGACGGTAACATTTTGAGTCATGCCAATGGGCACATGGCTGCATCACAGGGACTGCTGGGGACACTGTGGAGCCAAGGTGCTCTGCAGTGTGAAACAGGCATCCCAAAACAGCCAGTGATGAGCCATGTGGAGAGCTTTGCATGGGCCTTCTGCTCTAGTCTAGGCTGCACAAGGTTTGCTAATCTCTGTTGTAGGACATTCCAAGCATGAGGAGGGAGATTTGAGGATCCGCTTTAATCCTCCTATTCTCTATCAAGAGACCTGCACTGATTCACTTATGCACTGCAAGCGGCTCATCAGCCTATTAATCCTTCATTTCTGTTAGCTGACTGACCACCAGTGACTGAGGATTTTTACAATAGTGAACGTTAATGTCTCCAATATTTTCAGTAAACACCTTGGTGTCTCTCATTCATACCATAGGAATTCATACTATATCTCAAAGTCGATGTACATGTTTAGGGTGAAACCCCTGAGCAGGCTGCCTGGCTGCGCACAGGGCCAGGCCAGCCACAGCCTGTGTCCTTTCCAGGGAATGGGTGGGAATACGCAGAGCCTGGACCGCAGCGAAGGGTTACAGGTGCTGGGGAAGCAAGTTATCAAATTTGGGTTGCAAGGATATTTGCTAAAACTTTTTTTTTTTTTTTTTGCTATGTTTGTCTAGCTGTGCAAACCAAGTAAATATGCTGAGAATCCTAAGGGAAAGATCCTTATGGATAGTTCTATTTTCTAATAATAAGCTACACCAGGATGATAAATGCCGTATTATCACATCCATCTTTCTCTTGGCAAAGAGACCTCCGTAAGCGTCTACGTATTCATGTCCAGCCTTTCCAGGTGATCACACAAACATTTGCAGGATTGTTTTTATATTAATAATATCCTAACATCTGTCTTCCACCAATGGTTACGGTCACGCAGCCTGACCACTCTGACCAAAAGCAATACAAAGCATCACGCAAAAAGCAGAAGGTTCTTCCCCTGCTCCTTGGAGCTGGGATGCAGGGACAACCCTCCCCGGACGCGTTATTCCCACAGCCGCACGATGCCGAACACAGGAGCCCCATCAGCCCAGCAATGTTTAAGGCCAACGAGGTTCTGTTTTAGCAGGGGCTGCATCACTGGGCTTGGTAGTAATTTCAGCTGCATGAAACAAGTGCCTCTGCTGATTTTCTTTCTCTTGACTATTATGCCATACTACCATCAATTGCACTCAGAGGAAATAATTCTGACCTGTTGCAAATGTATTTATCTAATGCAATAAAACAGCTTCAACATGGAGAGCCTTCTTGTTTTCTCTATTGCAATTCACCACTAATTGCCAGGATCTTTAAAAAAAAAAAAGAAAAAATCCAAAACACAACAACAGCAACAACAACAACAACAAGTGCTGTTCAACGCAAACACGCACGCCCCGCAGCCCTCCTTGGAGGCGAGGCTGAGCACACAGCATAGCCGCCCCCTTGCAGGCTCCGGGCACTCCTATTGAAAAACCTACTGAAACCTGAAATATGACATTATTCTATTTCTTACCTTACACTTCATTATAGTCACTTTTTTATATCAACCACAGTACTATAAAATATATTCAGCTTTTCTGTTACGTACCAGCCAGATGATGTTTCAGTCTAGAAGAGCCCCTTCCTTCCATCAGGATCAAGTAGAAGATGCCCCTTTTTGCTGGAAGCCAGGAAAAGCAGATAGAAACTGGATTAAGATAAACAGCCTCTGGAAGCAGAGAGAGCCATGTTCAGTACTAAGTGCACCTCTGAAGGTGGAGGGGAAGTTCTTTGCAGGAAAAGCCAAATCAATTAAAGCAGCAATTTAAAAAGAGAGTTTTTGAAGCCCTGAGTCTGTGCACTTAACCAGGAGCACCTGAGCGGGCAGAGCCTTCACTCCAGGCCCTGTGGGGTTTGGGTGAGGACAGAGGGGGCTGGAGGACCATCACTCCCACCAAGAGGTGGCAGCTGCCGTGGGGGAGGAAGCTGGGCTGAGCCAAAGCACCTGGGATTTCCCCCAAAGTCGCCTCTGCAAGATTTCCGGGAAAGGAGACCCGTGCACCTGAGCGATGCTGCACGTCCTCTTGTCACGGCAGAAAACCCCAGCGGTGAGGAGACAACATGCGGCTGTCCCTTGAGGTCCCTTGCACAAAAGGGAGCATGGAGCATCCCCAGTGCAGCTGAAACAAACACCCGCATGTTAGTCAAAGTACTTGCACAAGCCGGAAGGGAAAATAGCTTTGCCTCAGTAAACAACAGCAAGCCCCTGTTTTCCTGGCCAGGTCATCATTTCTGGTGATGGTGGAGAATTTAAAGGGGTTCGGCGATGGTCCTTGCTGTGTTGCTGCTGGAAGAGGCTGTTGTTTCTGCTCGCTCGGAGGCTGTCGGGCAGCAAGCGCGCTCCAGCAGCTGGGATTTATCTGCACTGTCACGTTTGCTCGTTAATCTTTGTTCCCGCTCCATTCCTCTCTCTCGTGCTCACAAGGGGTCACGTTCCTGCTGAGGGCCGGGTGCTCCCTGCTCCGCTGTGCCAAACTGAGCCTGGCAGGATGGGGTGGACCGACCCTCTCCCCCACAACCTGGGGGGCGACCTCCCTCCTTCCCCAAAGACGGGCCAGCCGCCCTCATCTTCCTTAAAAGGATCCTGCCAACGAGGGGAACGCCGCCCGTCTAGGGAAGCACAAGGCACTGTGCAAAGCAGCCTGTGGCTCTGGGGACAAAAAAGAAGCCCCCAATCCTGTTGCTTGGTCCCAGCAGGGACAGAGCCGCAGGCCGCGCTCTGGGGGAACCGGCTGCCTCAGGGGCTCCCGGCTTGAGGACCCTGCAAATGTTTAACGGGCTCCTGTGCTCGGCGCCGGGGCTCGTGACGCAGCCTCCCCTCGGGGTGCCCTGGCGCGGGGCCACGCGGCCAAAGCGCCCTGGGGAGCAGCGGGACACGGCAGCTGCCCTTCGCAATGCAGAAAAGCAGAGAAAAGCGGAGAAAAATCAGTGCAGGTGGTTGCAGGGCCGCGCGCGGCCTTCCCCGCACAGCGCGGCTCTGCACGCTGCTACAGCCCAAGGGCTTTATTTTATGTACACGAGCTTCTTGCTGCTTTCTGGTTTTATTTAAGCAATACAATTTCATTTGGATTTTTGCTTTTGGCTTTCACTCTTTTAATAGTCACTCTTTATTTAGTATGTATCTTTTTGCAGTGTTTTCCATTCAAGAACTGTCTTATTATAAATTAGGAGATGCTCTTGTAACTCTTCCTTCCCCCGACTGTTTTGTAAATGCATATCCTTCATAGGAAACTCTCATCTTTTGAGTTTTTACCTCCAGCATATGAAGATGAAGTGCATTTAAAAACTATACCCATATAAGCATTCAATCCCTGCTGTTATCATTAGCCTAATACTCTGGAACTTTAAAAGTTAACTGAAAAGTTTACTCTTATGATAGAATTATTAATACAGTCAAGAAATCAAGAAAAACCTCACTCTCCAATCATCTTATTCTGAGAAATGTAAGAACTGGTTTTCAGTGCTGCACCATAGAAACGCCAATGTCAGGCCAGAGAACTGCAATGATCTGTAAGATCTTTATTGGTAATTAAAAATAATATTTCTATCACTCACATAAAAACAGTAAATTTGAGCAAAGCAGCAGGGCTTCTCCAAATAAAGAAGAGTGATCCTTCATCTCTTCCTCCATGGGCACCTTATCCCCGGCATCATGGAAAGGATGGGGCTGGAAGAACTTTTCCCGAGCACTGGCCAAATCCCACTCGGTAGCCGCTGCCCTGGCAGTAACCTGGGATGAGGAAGCAGAGAGAGACTGTGATGCAAGAGCAGCACCATGATAAAAGTGAATAAAAGGAAATCAGACCTCTTCTCTGGAGCACTGCTGGCTCCCAGATATATCTCAGTGCCTATGCAGCTAGATTTATGTGCACATTCAGTTTATACTTATGAACATGGGCTGACAACAGAGGTGATAAAGAACAGGGCCCTGACAGGATATTTACACTGTTTTTTGGGTGCACAAGCACACAGCTATTTTAAGAGCAACCTCACGCATGAAGAGGGGGCTCCAGCTTCTGAGCACTAGGGAGCTTAGTGCTGTTCTCCAACCCTTCGGGCGCAAGGAAAAGCAGGGCAAGGTAGAGACCAGACCCGAATTTCCTTTAGGATCAGTAAGTTCTCAGAGCAGGGTTGGGAACTGAGTCGGTTGCTGATGGAGATGTCACATCTTAGGATTGCATGTCAGCAAGTCAGTGGGATAGTACTATTAATTTTTTGACTGACAGATACAACCTCCTAAGAATGCAACAGGGGAAAAAAAGAGGAGTTCAAGTGGCCCAATATTATTAAAAACAAAACAGAAACATAAACCACACACCACAAAAAGCACAAAGCGCAGCAATATGCAAGATTTGGGAACACGATCAAAGGGTTAGCAACATATGTAATATTTCTGCATTGAAACCAAACCTGCAGCATCATCCATCTAGCTGACAAGCAGAACTGCTGTCTGGTCAAGCCTTGCAGTTAATAAAGCAAATCTGGGTTCTTTTTCTGCAGCGTTAGAACTGCTCTTGGGATGTTGACTTTGGGGTGTTCACAAGCCAGAAAGATGATCGTTAAAAGCCTGAGCAACAGGGATCTGCCCTAGCAGAATCTGGTTAGCTTGCTAAATTTAAGCAGCATAGTTCCTTGAGAAATGCAGCACTTAAAATACCCATTTATCCTCCATTATATAAATAGACATTGAAAGTCTGCTGACTGCTGCTGAAGCTACCGATCTGTGACAGCATCTTTAACTATGGGACAACTCAACCTCCCCTTGCCCATGTGTGACGGCAGAGATGACGCTGTGCCCAAGGGATGCTGCAACCCTCCTTGCTGCCGGGGCCAGCGGAGCTGCTCCGCAAGCAGCATCCACTGGGAAGCTGCAGAGGAAGGAGGGGTCACAGTCGGGACTTCGGGCCCATCTGGGAAGACTATCCTGGGAAGGCACAGCTGAGGAGACCTGTGGGAGCTGCTCACTGGCAGCAGCTGATTGAAGGAAGGGCACCGGTAGCCTGTGCTGTATTTTAAGGAGTGACTTCAGAGTTAGTGATGGATTTTTCTAAAAGAATGGAATACATCATCTTCCCTGCATGTGATAAAAGCCCCTGGCCTCGGAGAAGCCAAGAGGGATCCGAGCAGAGCAGAGCTTAACCCCTAGTCCCCAGTGTCCCCCAGCACCAGCAGATGCCCCGGCCTCCAGCACAGGAGAGGGTGCGCTCAGGCTGCTCTGCAAAGACCCAGCAAAGTCATTGCAGCGCCAAGGCAGCTTCTGCCACCTTCATCCAGCAGCACAGCTGTCACAGTCAGGCTGAAAAGAGGTTTAAAGAGATTTTTCCAAGGCCAGCAGCATCTGTAGCTCCGTACGCAGCAGTCAGCCGCAGAGCACCTTCCCACACCAGCAGGGTGATGCTCATTAGTGAACGATGCTCGAGTAAGGCACTTGCTTCAAGGTTCAGCTCGGGCTCCATTAGCCTCACGAGGCTTCGCTGCCAGGTTTCCTTTGAACGCTGGCTTATTATTTCAGTCCAGTTTAGTTACCCCCACTGCAGTTTAGAGCCGTCCGGAGGAGCAGCCTGTTTAACAAAGTGAGCTCTGTGCCGCCGGCCAGCGCCGGGCACCGTCGAGCTGCGGGGAGGTCTGGAGCCAGCTCAGCGCGGCCCCGGCCAGCCCGGGACTGCAATGCTTCCTGCACAAGGCAGGACGGGCAATCAGGGATTTCCCTCCCTTTGAGCCTTAGGGCTTGGAAGTAGCTTCCACAAAGAGGGAGGAGAGAGAAGAGCAAAAATGTGAAGCTGAAATGGGAGACTGGAAATGATGGGTTGGGCACTTGGCAAGACCCAGGCCCCTGGAGAAGATGCAACAGCAGCAGTGCTGCCTCCAGGTGCTTTAAGTACTTAAGGTACTGGATCTGCCTTAAGTCACTAGGCAGGGAAACATCCCAATGTGTCCCAGCAGCAGCTCCGGCCGCGCTCACCTCTGTTCACGTGCACCAAGCCCGGCTCCCATGGCTGGCTCGATGCCCCGCGCGCTGCCAGCAGGGAACGTTCCTCCTTAAATAACACAGCAAACTGGTGAAAGTAGGACTGTGCCATGGGATAAAGGTGCCTTCATCCAGGTTAACCACAACACCCTTACGCCATCTTTAAAAATGAAAGACATTTGGCTCTAAAAGTACTTATTTCAAGTAAAGCTTAGAGAGCCTTCACTAAGAAATTGAAACATATTCATACTTTTTTTTTTTTTTAACTCCCTCCAAGAAAAATTCTAAATTTTGTTTAAAATGTTTCTTAAAAATAAATGAGGAATTTCAATGCATTCTGGTAAAATTGTTATTTTCAAGAATAACTAACTCATAATGGCCATGCAAACACAGTGTGAGTGAGAACAGCTTCAGGAGAACTTTCCAGCAAGGAGTTGCACCTTGTGCATTTTGATTAGTTTCTAGCAGCATTCAGACACATTTTACCTCTCACTGTCATTCACCCCAAGGCTCTTGCAGGCCAGTATCATGTGTCTGCCACCACCACCAGCCTGAGCCACAGGGAGCTCCGGCCCAGAGGCAGGACAGTGCAGGAGTGCCAGCGTTTACATGGTCTTCTGAAAACTCACTGTTCAGAAGCAGTTTCCTTTCACTGAGACCATTTGCTCCCTTTGCAGGCTTTCAATCTTTGCACATTTCCAATCAGATCCCATCAACAAAGTAGGTTGCACAAAGGGCTTACTTGCAATGGGGCATGGTATTCGATAGTTCTCCACGGGGGATCTGGTGATGCACAAAATCCCACAAGATATTCTCTGAAAATTCAATAGGTGTCATAGCAATGTGTCTGCAGGCCTGAGTCAAATGTTTCACATGGCTGAGCTTGCCAGATGGACGACACCTCAAAGCCATGAAGTGGTTGACAGGATGGGAGGAAAGAAAATACATTTGTTTTGCATTGGACTTGGAATTTAAACAAAAAAAAATGTGGAATTTAGTCTAAAGCACCATGTTAGATTTTAATTTATAAATGCCTTACCTTCTCAAGGTGAAAAGTAAAATCATAGCCCAGCACAAAACAGCTCTCAAGCACAGCCCTGTTCAAAGGGGAGCTGGTAAACTGTTCTAACAAGCTTCATGCTGTTTCTCACATATTTAATTTGCAATGCATTTCACTGAATATGTATACGTTGCAAATGATATATTGCTTGCAAAAAAACTTTCTTCACTACTTGCCAAGCTCTGCTCCACATGTAAACTTGAACAGCAATGGTAGCCAAACAGCAACTGCTTCCACTCTCAAGATGCTCTCACCCTCAAAGGCACCGTGCACCAGTCGCCCCCTCAACGCTAACGCACGAGCATAGTAAGATCAATAACTACTTACCGAAACAAATAAACCTAAAAGGAATTTACTGCATGGAATTTTATATCAGTTTGCTTCTGCCTCCCCATAGGTAGGATGGAGACAAATGTGGTTGTGTGGTGCGTATGTACAGAACAGTGTGTCTGCTCACCGGGCACCTCCACAAGTGAGAAGAGTCTATGAATGTATTTCCTAGGTATAATGAAAAAAAGAAAAAAAAAAAGTGGTTCAACCATTACCTGTTAATATAACTTCATCTCCATCCTGCAGGAATTTACGGGACTGTCCGCTGCCAAGATTAATTTCTTTTGTTCCATTCCAAGACAGCTCCAGCAGGGAGCCAAAGCTCTCAGGGTCCTATACCAAAAGTTAACACACACATAAACAAGCAGCTCTTCAATATATCTGTCCTACTGTTAAACTGCTAGCTGCTGGAAGTAGACAAGCAGGTATGTTAACTGCATAGAAGAGTTCCTTGCTGTTGATTTAATTCATTGATACATTGGCTTGTTTTCCTGCCTTTGTAGTTTAATTCTTTGCTCACTGCAAGCAGTCACGGCTTCCAGCAGTTATCTGGAATGTTTAATCTAGCACTAAACTCTTGGGAAAAAATAATTCAGTCCTGCTAAGAAACTTCTTTTGCAAATACAGTGTTTTTATATAGTCACTTTTCAGAATTTCATTTACGCTTGTTTTTTTTTTTCCTCAGATTCTCAGAAGAACAAAGTTGCTAGATGTTTGTAAATCTTTAAGGTCAGTAGATGAAGTAAAAAGCAAAGAAATGCTCAGAACAGAAGTGTAGGTATCCAGGTTTGGAAACAGCTTTCCTAAAGCTACATGAAACGCATGAAGAGTGTTTATATTTGATGCTTTGGAATGTGCCGGTACCTTACCCCTATTGCTGCCTGTTTCAACTACTGCATGTAGGGCAGTACAATGCAACCACAGCTTGTGAAGATGTGGCATATGGTATGTGGTATTAGAGAAACTAGAAGATTTAATATCTCCAAAAATATAATTAGTTGTTATTGCGAAGTTTATGCCCATGTGCCTTATATTCTTCTCAGAAATGGAAATAGTTATATTTCAGAGAGCAAAAATGGGCTGTGTAGTGGCTGCTTGGGTACAGAAATTAATTTGCATATGTAATATTAGAAATGGCTCTTATCAAAAGGAACACAGGGAACATTTAAAAAAAAAGAAAACAGGAAAAAAAGAAAAAAACTCTCAGTGAGGTCCTGGATTGCATAAATATTAGCCCAAAAAGCTTAGGAAAGAACTGCAGGCATTTCCATGACTGCTCAAGCCAAATATGATCTGATCCAGAGCCCTGCCTGGTGGATTTTGGATTGCTGAATGATATCTGTGGATATAATTGACTTGAACACTTACCGGTCCACTGATCGTTCCCGAAGCCAGGAGATCTCCAGGTCGGAGGTTGCATCCGTTGACTGAATGGTGAGCTAGCTGCTGTTTCATGGTCCAGTACATGTGCTGGAGGAAGAGGAAGAGGAGGCTAAAGCAAGGAAGGACAAACATGTCTCTTGCATGCCATTAGCCCATGCAGAATGCATTGCATTCTCCGCATAAAGCCGGCAAGGCTGTCCCTGAAAAAAAAAAAAAAAAAAAAAAAAAGTTCCTAAAGAACATTCACAGAGTTATTTAGTGCAGAATTTTTAATGGCTCCTGTTTTCTAAATGGTGACTGGAAACCAACACACCTTTAAACCATATACTTTAAAATACTATTTAATACCTTAAAATTTCTCTTTACACTGGGTGTCACTTCTCTCCTCCTCCCATTTTAATGCCAGCACTGCTAAACCAGGATTCACGAAAGGTCCAATATTTTAATGGGTTTACAGAAAACACCTGCTTACTACAGATTTGCTGTTTAGGGTAACTGGTGTATATGGAAATTCGTAACACCCAGAGAAATCCTGCAGCTGGTGCAAGCCCCTCCTGGCTGACGACACCTTCCATCAGTGGGCAAAGGCAAAGCGGGCGCTGTGTCCCCGCGGGGCTGGGGACAGGCACAGCGCCGGCCGCGGTGCCCCCGCACCGAGTCTGCGTGTAGATCGTGTAAACGACCAGCTGGCACGGCCAGCGCTCCCACCTTGGCACAGCACGAGGCAATGCCCTTTGCTCCCGCAGGCCTCTGCTCTCACTCTTCCTGCCGAAGGAGCACAGAGCTGACGGTGCTTCCAGCGTGCTAAGGCGAGCGCCAGGGAGAGCTGCCCGCTCATCCAAGCAGTCAGGTGGTTCCCATATCAGCAAGAGGAAGAAACATCGACCTTTTCCCCTCTTCTCTCTCCCCTCCACCTGCCCTGATCTTCAGCTCATACAAAAGTCAGTGTTTGAAACTGCTTAAGGTCGGGACTGAGGGCACAAGCAGCACTTCAAACCTAAAAGGGATGCAAAAGGCTTACCTTGAAATTAGAGGTGCATATAGTAGTTGGCGTGCTCATTCCTTCTCCTATGGAAAATGAAAAATAGGAAACAGGGAAAGAATTTGTGCTGGATGAAGGATGTTGGAGTCTTTTCATTTTTTAGATGGATGAAGACTTCTTTTGTCATCGTAATCCTTAGTAGGAGACATGGAACAGCCTTTTCCATACCTGCACAAAGGCCAGCATTATGTAGAAAACAAATGCATAGGTGACACGGGGCTAATTTCCTGTTACATTTCCTATTCTCTGCTCAGCAGCAGCAGCAACTGGACCTACTGCTCGGCAGACCCTTGAGCTGGTGCCTGTGCTGGGCCAGCGTGACACCCCAGCTGATACCACAACAGTAAGAGCTTTGCCCCTTTCTCTGACAGAGGCAATATGGGCTAAGGTGTGTGAGAAGTGTGCAGTCAAGAGCAAATTTTCTGAAATACATAGTGGATTCTACCTTCCTTAACTGGGATTTCAGTTCCAGAACGCACCCAGGATTGCCATACCTTTAAGGGCAACAAGGAGCTTGATGTCAAACGTGTAGGGCTCTTCATCTCGGAGGTAGGGCAGTGGCTTGGGATCCTAAAACACATGAAAGGCATCACAGGCTAAACAAACAGAAGGGAAAAATTCCTCAAGCCTTGCCACAACTTTGTAACAGGCTGTGCTACATGCCCCGCTTACTTTACCATTATTGCTGTCCAGATTGTTGCTTTTCTTCCTAAATATTTATTTATTTCTTGGGGGGGGGGGGAATGGAGAAGAAAGAACATCCATGCAATCAGATTCCCTTTTTTGCACTTGCTCTCCAAAAGCCCTTTCCATCATTACACAAATGCTAATCCAGAACAAACCCAGTGTGACCCCACATTTGCACTGTGCCTGCACGAAGAAGGTGGCAAATTCTCTGTAAGACCCTTCACTGTCTCTTTTCCTCTTTTAAAGTAAATTTGTACATAACATGAACAACTGGAAATGCTTGAACAAAGTATTTTGGCTTAAGTCCACTCTCTGCTGCTTGCTGGATGCTAGGTGCTATCAAACACTATCCAAAAGCTCTCAGACCAGTTTGTTTTCAAGACCATTTTTTTGTCCTGCTTAAGTCAGCAGGGGAGAAAATATGAAGCAGCAACACGGTGTCCATAACCCTTACAACAGGACCAGTAAAAATTAACGAGCATTTGAACTCAGGTGGCCCAGAGCTTCCTCACCTGTTTTGGAAGCAGGATCACACTTGTAAACTCTGAGAAAAATGTGCTTGGTGTTGGTACATTTTAATGATTCCTCTTTGTGGGACCTACTATTGCTGATGAGATTTTTTTTTTATTAGCACTCTCCTTTTTTCCCCGCCCTTTGTCTCACCCCTTTCTCTCACTTACCTGGACAGGATTTGGCAACACGAAAGGCATCAGAGCTTCCATTGTAACAACCCAAGGGGAGATGGTTGTGCCAAAGCTCTTGCTCAGGAACGGACCCAGTGGAATATATTCCCATTTCTGAATGTCACGGGCTAGAAAGAAAATGCAAAGCAACACTGTTAATCATATCCTAAGGGTTGCACAGACTTAATGCCAGTGAAAGAGCAACACAGAACTGCGTCCAGCTACAGAACCTGTTGCGTGGACTTGGAAATATTATCCTCACCTTTTCCAAACCATCATGTCCAAATCCTGATTTAAATTCACCTTTTTCAAACCCTCAGTTTTTTTCAGAACCATTAGATTAGAAAGAAAATCCAGGGAAAATTAAAACAAATCAGGTCCTCCTTATACAACACGTCTTTTTCTCCCCAGCGTACTTATTTTTACATCCATTCAATAGGCTAAATCCCAATTGTAAGACCAGTTCCTACTAGCTATCAGTGCTCATGTCTGCTTAAATCTATGCAGAAACTGATTTGTGATCTTCAAGTCTTCTCCCTGATCCTGACAGTGAAATCAATCCTCTGGTGAAAACACCAGTCTTATGGATGACCTACTACTCTCCAGAAGAAAGAACATAAGCTCTTTCATATGTAACTTAAGTCTTCATCAGACAGCAATTTGTGGTTCTACTGGTTATCTATGATGCATCTAAACAGTGCCCAAGAAATGCGGAGTCCATTTTGATGGCTTTCAGTTGCCATATATAATTTATCCACATCTAAGGTTTGGTACAACAGTGTAGTCCCCGCCAGGCAAACACCAGCGGTGCTCGTTACCACTCCAGTCATTCATAAGGACCATCCCAAAGATGTGCTCGTGGGCTCTGCTGATAGGAATTGGCTCCCCGTGCTTGTTGCCAGGGCCGACAAAGAAGGCCTGGAATTGAAAAGTGAAATGTCGATAAAGTAAATCCTGGAGGTCAAAGTCACCTGCAGAATCACAACTTTACTGTGCTTTACTGCACAGAGGGCTACAAACACAAGCACTCCCACTTTCAACCATCGACCTGCAAAGGATACAGTGCTTAAAGTTTTCAGCTCATTTTTTGGTACCATTTCCCTTGATATTATGCTTCTTTCATTATTTTTCTTATGTGGGAGATGGCAATTAACTCATGTAATCACAACTGACATTCATATAAAACTCTCCTCCTGGATCACACTAAACCACCTTTCGAATGCGCTTCGTTACAACAGCGTTTTTCTTTCTAGCCAGAAGGGTGATGTGTTTGAACTGAACCCCTGAGAATTCACAGCTTCCTCTGTTGTAGATTCAATGCCCAGACAACCTGCACTTCCACAGCCCCTGCTGTGCAGTGAAAGATTCTGGCTGCAGTGCAAGGGTAACTGCCAACCAGATACCGGGCTGCGGTGTCTGATGGAAAGAACATGCCCTTGTGGTTCCACATTGCTGCACTGGCGCTTGGATTTGGTCATTTCCAGCTTGAAAACTGGAAATGCAAAGCATTATATGAACACTCACCAGAATGGAAAGTTTCCACCACAGAAATCCTATTGCCTACTAAAAAAAAAAAAAATCTATCAAAAGGAAATTATAGGAAAAATGCTGAACCTTATGACACCTTCGTTTCAGAAGGAGCCTACAGTGAAAGTGTGTATTGACTGTGTAATTATTTGTCTGCTTTTTGATGCAGTCTTTGAATTGAATGGCAACTTTTCTTTTTTTTCTGTGTTAGAATGTAGCGGAAATTGTAGAAAGCCCTTCTTTGTGTTGGTTTCCACTATATGCTTTTCTACTGAAGGGATAAAACCATCTTACCATTTCTAACTCCATATCCAGACGTTTACAAGCACCAAACACTGGAGGTTTATCTGTGGGTTAAAAAAAAAAAAAAGAGAAGAGCGTGACAGGATGGCAGGTAGGGAAATAAAATAGCCAGAAGACACAAAGGGGTTGATGCTGCCTGTCATGTAAACACAAAACTGACTTGGCTCTGGGCTTTCTCTTGCTCTCAGTCCCAACCCAAGAGTCTGAGCCTCAGGCAAGGCGCCCCGGCCCCTTCCCATCCACTCTTTTCTATGTGAAAGAAAAAGCACATTAAAACCCTGCTGTGCACTTACCATTGTCAGGATTTATCTGCCCCACAGGTCTTCTGATCGGCGTCCCCGACACCACAACGGATGATGCGCGGCCGTGATAACCGACGGGCAAGTGCAGCCTTGTCAAAGGGAACCGCGGAGGGCGGGTTAATTGTGCAGCGTCCCCGGAGCCGCTCGGCAGGACGAGGGGAGCGCTCCGCAGGGACGGCCATGGGCATCTGCACCGTTCCTGCTCCGAGACACCAGGACACGCACCAGGAGCGCTCCAAAAGCCACTGCCCCAATTCATTCCTTGGAGCTTTAGCATTGTTTTCCTGTCACTCAGCAAAAATCGAGTTCTTAGGTAAACCTGCCTTTGTGCAGATGCACTAATGCAGTGCAAACTCAGCTAGGGCTGAGGAAAAGTGATTTCCAGTGCTGTTACAGAACTCTGACAGCACAAATTCCCCACCGTTGTGAACTGAAATTATTATTGTACTGAAAGTCTATGCATTAGATACTTACAAAAATTGTATATACCTACAGCCATGTATATAGAATAATGTTGCACCCGAGAAATACCTGAACTACCCACCAATTAGGCATCAAGGCATTCTCCTTCCCCCTGAACATGATCCCGATATTTGTGGCATGTTGCCGTGAAGAATAGAAGTCAGTGTAATCTCCTGGGGGAAAGAAACCCATAAAATATGAATCAGTAGTAAAAACATCCCTGATCAACAGAAGAATGCTGTTGGCAACGAAAAGAACAGGAAAGGAGACAGAAAGAGATAAGCAGAGGCATTTAGAAACATTTAATTTCAGACACATGGCAATAACATTCATAGCATGTAGGTGGTCATTAACGATTCACCTATGAAACAGTGCAAACAACAAAATTGTGGGTTTTTTTCTTAATTTCCGTTATGATCCCTATCATGACCCCCTCTCTGGGAATCCACAGAGCAGCACTCAGCTTTTTAGAGCCCACCCGAGTCCCAGGGGAGTCCCAGGGCTCTTTTTGCGCCGCAGATGCTGGGGCAGGCGGAGGGAAACGCGCTCATACGCAGAACATCTGCTGCCCTCTGGTGCCATCGCGAGCGAACGGCTCCACTTGCCTTTCGGAGTGACGAGGAATCAGAGACTTCGGGGAAAAGCTTAAAATATGCAACATTCAGCTCAATGCTTGCACAGAGCAATGAGCTAAATGTGGCCACCAAAACTACTGCAACAGAGCGCGGCAGCTTAACCTCCTCCTACCGCTCACTCCGACTACGCAGAGCTGGGAGCAAGCAAGTATTAAACCTGCGTCAGGACAGCCGTTTTGTCCTTTTTGGTACAAATTCATTTTTTCCCCTCAAACTAAGAAGCTATTTTATATAGAGAAGCACTCCAAAACAGTCCATAGGCTCATGCTAGTGGAGGTCAGATTTGGGATGCAGAGCAGTATTCTAAAAATTGAAACTCATGTTTATTTATGAGGCTACTCCAGAGTATCTGGCTTGAAAAACTTTGGAAGGTCCCTTTCTTTCTTTTTTCTTTTTATTCCCCTGAGAATAAATGGGAAAAGTGCTTGAAATTAATCAAGTATTTCCTGCCCAGCTGCAATTCTGAAGGCCTTTGGTGATGCAAATCTGAGGACAGGAGTTTTATAGCACCAGACAACTCTGATTTAGCAAAAACTGCATCCCGAATTTTTCTGGCTGCTATTGAGCTTACCCAGGCTTTTATTCTCATGCCACAGACAGGAACTACCATTCATTACATAAAACAATCTGCTTCTGGCTCCTACAAAACCCATTCCCTGGCACAGCCAGGATCGGTGTGAGCAGCCCGGGCGTGGAACAGCTCCTCTGGGCAAGAGCGAAGGGCCGCGCGCAGCGCGCCCGACGTACCGATTTCAGCTGGCAGGTGCATCGTAGCTGCAGCCTGAGGGACAAACGCTCTGAAACGAAAAAGGACGAATTCAGCTCTGGGAAAAGCTGCACTTCTCGCCCTTTGTGGCTTTGGAAGCGTGGAAGGGAATGAGTGTCTCTCTCTCTAATGCCTTTCTCGATTTATTTTGCAAAAACCTGCATGCACTTAGGTGAGCAGGCGGCGTGATGGAATATTTTTTGGAACGTGGCTCTCAGGGTGCTCGATTCAAACTCCTGGACCCCATCGGTGCTGCTGCCACGCTTGTAAGGGGGGCAAAGCGGCCTAGCCAGCCAGGAGAGCCTGGCAGGGCCACAGTCTGGGCTTAAGGAGGTGGTGATGGTGACGACCAGCAGCGGGAGCGGCGCGTCCTTCCTCACAGCTCAGGGCCGCCCAGGACAGGGCCCAACGTACTCGCACGGAGGGCGACACCCAGATGTTTGGGAAGGCAAGGGATTCATTAGCCATAGCTACAAATTCCCTCTCAATCACAAACCCGCATTGCCGTTAGTTTCCCCTCACGTGGCAGGTGACCACATTCTGAGCTTCCATTTCGGTGTTTACAGGAGCAATACCAGAAATGGCTTCAATCTGTCTTGGTCACCCTCCTCAGGGGGGCGCAGGTCTCTGCCAGCACCGCGAGGACACCTCTCCTGAGCTGGGTTTTCCTTACGTGCAACACAGCATGGAGCTTCCAAGCCTTGTCAACAGCTGACACGGCTCCTTCCCAAAGCAGGGAGGCAACGGGGTGATGCTGCCTGCAAGCTGGGCCCCTTGCGGGAGCGACTTCCCGGCTCCTCACCTCCTCCGCAGCTCCGTGTTATCCCTCAGGGTGGCCTCGCTGGCTGACAGCAGCTTTTGGAGAAAAGCTCTCGCTTCCTTCCAAGCTCCACGGCCCAAGGCCATGAAGGCATTGAGGGCTGGCTGCAAGGTGATAAAGGAGGAGAGGTGGATGAGGGGCATTTTGCTTGCCCTTCATGTGCATGTCCTGCATTTTCAAGCCTGTGTGTGGAATGTGTGTGGAAATCAGAACGACAGGCTGTGTTCTAAGTACCTGCTCAAAGACATGCTGATGTTTGGAAAGAGCCGGTCCGTTGAACAGGTGCTTAATGACGCTGAGATCCAAAATCTGCTCTCCGATTGCGACTCCAATCCTGTGCCGAGGCTACAAAGCAGGGAGAGGCGGGGAGGGAGAGGAAAGGAATTTATAATTATACCCAAAACTGCCAAAGTAGAGGGAAAGAAAATGATCAAGGAGATAAATCCATGAGGGACAAGGGCCCAGTATCACAGCAAGCGACCACAAAAAGCTAACGGATAGGGCTGCCCGATGAAAGAATGCTAAGAGCAGCTTCACGGCAGAGACCTGCAAGGGTCCGGGAGCACCTTCCCTCCTGCTGCTCTTCTGGGGAAGAGTAGGACAACAAAATGGAGGGGTCCCCTTTTCCCCTGAAATCCACGCCCCTTACGCATTAATGACCAGCATTTCAGCACACGTTCTTACCCCCACACCTGAAATATGCTGGGAGGCAGGAAAATGCTATTCTTGCTTTTACAGAAAGGGAACAGAAGCACAGAGAAACCAAGGACAGCATTCATCGCATCCGCACAGTGATACAGTTGGAAGGAAACGGGCATTGTTCAAGCCAGTTCCTCTGCCTGTTTCGGAGAGCTCTGGCTGCCACTGGGCACAAGGATGGGACGGCGGCACGTCCTGCCAAGTCAGACGAGGCCCAGGCTACATAAACTCGCCTTCAGTGCTGCAAGAAGCCCATGGCTCCAACCAAACCTTGGCTGGAGCCCCAAGCCTAGGGAGGGCTCTGCAAGTGCCTGGTCACTCTTGCCCACAGCTGCATTTGCCAGATAGATGTAAATTAATAAACAAAGTCCCTGTTCCTTTGCTGCAGCCCTCGCATGCCGTAAGCCAATGGCACTGCTGAGCCACTCCATTAAACCTATTTTTTAGCCTTTCATTTTTTAAACATGTTTCCAAATACGATAATAAGTATTTATTTAGCAAACAGCCCTGCAAAATGTACTAAAGGTCAAGTCATGTTAATCTGCAACTAGGATGTTGCAGACAGGAATGACATCAGCTATTTTAACCTGAAAGCAGTCAAACTTTGTGCCACTTCTGGCACTTTATTTTCCTAAGGACCCAGAAACCCTTGGCTGCCTTCTAATAAGGACTTGTGTAAAGATGTTTTCACAACGGAGAAGAGATAAAAAACAAATTTGTTAAGATAACATACACATCTAGAAACAGAATAAATGAACCCCCTTGCTTTTAATCTTTGGAAAATATCAGATGAGAAAACACAATCCTCTGGTCTAAATTCTTCTTTTAAATAGATACTTTAAACTTGGCTATTGATAAGCAAAGTGATCAGAAACCAGGACCTGATCATGATGTATCTACTAGCAGGGATAAAAATATCCCCTTGTTTTTTTCTCTTTAGGTTTAGCAGTGATAAAATCATTTCTTTGTTTTTTTCTCGTTAGGTATCTCTGCTCATTTCCTTCCCTCCAGCGGGGCACGTTTATGGGGCTTGCTGGGATGGGTTTTGCAGGCACAAAATTCTGGTCTCAATTCTCATTAAAATAGCAACTGGGTAGCTAGCTTATTTGAAAAACTTTAACAGTGTTTTCTTACGTAAGACCTACAAACTGTAGCCTTCGGGCAAAGCACTGAAGTCCTGCCCACATTTGAAGAGTCACTTCACTACATCTCCCTATGGAGGTGCAGTAGACACAGACACAGGCTGGGGGCAGGAGCGTCAGTTGCAAGGACAGGAGTGACGCTCCTGTTTTGTCCCCTGGTTTAGGGTCTCTGCACAGGCCCCACCAAACGCTGGAAGGGCAGACGGAAGCGCTGCTGCCCACAAGACATGACACTCACTGGCGAATCCAGCTTTTTCAGCCAAGAATTCTGGTTTTATCCCTATCAGTTCATACCACACAAAGAACAGGACACTGCAGAATTCGTCTTAACAGAAATACATATTTAGTGCTGTTTTTTGAGGAGAGAGCAAAGGCCTGATTAGACTTGGCCATAAAAAATAAGAAATACAGCTAAATAAATAAATAAAAGTGAGAACTGTGACCTGCATCTACAAGAGGAATGAAGAGATCAAACACAGACTGAGCAATTTCACAACAGTCAATACCACGCTGAAACTGTGGCATTCGCTAGCCAAAATACTTCTTTCTCAGAAATGCTTTTTTTTTTCATTTCTTCTGTGCAATGTTAAAGCAGCTGCCATCCAAATAATCGCATAACAATCAAACAAAAAACCCAGCGTATTAGCTATAGCTTCATTTTCAAATCCAGGGGCCTGTGTGCAAGCATCGCAACCTGCCTGGGAAGTTTCTCTTTGGCCCAAATTGCCGGAATTCCTGCTCCTATTCACAGCTTCTAATCACAGCAGCGCAAGGACAGAGTGTGCAGTTACTCACCTCCTCCTTCGTGGAGAAAACCCCATAGGGGAGATTTTGCAGGGGAAAATCCGAGTTCTTGTCTACCTGGATGAAAGACATGACAAAACAGGACGCAGTTCCTGCTTAGCCCCAGCTCTGCTGCTCCGTGCAAGGGAGAGCCCGACTCCCAGATCCCACCTCCTGCCCCAAACCAATGGCCGGGCGCCTCCGGCGTCCGGTGCCAAGTTCCTCTGGCAGCAGCCGGGTTAATGAGCACCAGGGCCCGCGTGCGTCAGCTCCCGCTAAGGGGGCACGGGGCAGAAACAGCCTCTTGCTGCTCGTGAAACTCGAAAGAAAAAAGCAAATACTGGTGTGGGGGGAGCAAGCTGAGCAGACAAGTCCTGCTGCTGTGTTGAGACAAGCGTTATTCTACTCCTTTACCTTACACGGAGGCACTTTCCTAGCAAAGGCAAAATGTTTATTATTATGTACACATCTAACTGCCAGATGGGCAGCAATTCTGCCAAGGGCACAATTTTTACCTAAAACTGTATTATTCCTTTTAAGTTTTTTTATTTTTATTTATTTTTATTTCCCTCACTTCCAGCAACTTAAGAACAGAAATGCAAGCAACTAACTATACGAAATGGGGACAGTGTTTCTGCTCCCAGCTCTCATGTGCCTTTAGGGCACCCCATTTGGAGAAAGTAGAATCCAATGAGGAGGTATCTGTGAAACAAGAACTAAGTAGTAAAGATCACCCCTATTCAATAAAAGGGGTTAGATGCTTGTGGCTGCTAAGCCAAAGAACTGATTTCCTGCTGACCCCTTTTGTTTTTTTGGCAGAGAAGACTCAGAAGAAACGAGGCAAGAGGCAGATGCTGATATTCAGTGTCAGGTGACAACACTGGGGACAACAGTCCATCTGTGATTGTATTTTTGCTAGCTCAGGTGCAAGCCCACAGTGCCAGGCAGGGGATTATTTAAGTAGGAACACCTCTCAAACAGCACCAACGCCAGAGAATGTTCCTTTAGGTAAATTCAGTATCTAGGATACAACTCCAATTCATAGGTTGTCAAAAGTGTTTTCCACACAATAAAGAGATTTCACAGGAAGATTACAGCGGGTATATCCAGAACCTGCTTACTCTGAAAAATCTTCAAAGCATGTTTCATATTCACCCCAAGCATCTTAAGAACATGAATTTATCTAAGTGCTTTGCATTGCTGTGAATGCACTGGTATTAATTATAATGTTCATCTGCTAATCCCAAACAGATGACAAAATACAAACCGTCACTGATTATCCAGGTTGAGAAGGAGATCAATCACCACGATAGCGTGCAGCTAACACCAAGCAAACAAGGACTGTATACAATTATTGCTAGAGAAAAGTGAGTTTCCAAACTAAATGCAAGCTTGTGTATCAAGGATCATTTGCTCTTCCAATATCCTTAACTTTTTGAAGACTCTGCACAAGCAGGTTATTAGATTGCTTCAAATATGAAGAAAGAATTGCATAACATTGACCCACCCTCACCGCCTGTACTGCCGCTGTACTTACAAGTAGCATCACTGCAAGTCAAGTTTCCTCTTGGCACAGTCTTGTTTCCTCCTATATAACCAAGGGGCAGAGTAGGTCTCGCTTTGAAAAAGGTAGTAAGAGGATTTCATGAATTCCTGGAGGAAGTCCCTCTTCTCCTACCGTTTGCTCTTTCAGTCTCACAGATACCGGCGCAAGCAAACAACTGTTCTTTCCCCATCATGACATCTGCAACATCTCTTCTTTGCTTGGCCCATCGGGGCACAGTCAGATGAGGAAAGCTAAGGAGGGGGGACGGGGAGAGAAAACGGAGCTTTCAGGAACAGAGGAAAGAGACCACAAACAGCCAAGAGAGGGAGGATTCAAACCTAAAAAGCAAGAATTAGTGAATAAGGGGGAAAGCAAAGGAAGAAACATACACCCCCCCCCCCCACACACACACACACACAAAAAAATGCAGGCATAGCACAGAATGAAAGAGCAGGAAGTTTAGCACACACTGAAGAAATAGAGCATCTTTGACACGTAAGAAGAGGGCACTACTGAAGTGACTTCTTTGCTCCCTCTGTCACTACAAAAACATGTACCTTTCAGAGTTCGTGCTTAGACTAGTTTTGAAAGAGCAAAATACTTCATCAACTACTGGGTCTTGCAGGTTACTTCCCATAGCTTTCTAATAGAGAAAGAGCCTTCTCCTGCATAGCGTTTACATCCTAAATGTGGTGCTTTATCTCCTAATTGCAGCCACAGCTTTTAAAGACCATTCAGAATTTTAAAGGATGCATCCAGCTTCAATCTATTTTTTAAACAAGCATTTTCAATGAAGCCAAGCAATTGTATTTATTCCACAAATGCTCAAAAGCAGCTTAAAATCAGCAGCAAGTCACCAAGGGACTTTTCAGCTGAGGGATCAGTGCCATCTGGAGAGGAATTTGTTTCAGCGTGCTGGTCTGCAAGAAGCAGCACTGGCTGAAGTTACTCAGTGCTACATTAGCCACTCGACCTTTAAGCTACATGGATGACCAGCACAGCTGAATGGTTGACACAGGCTCTAATCTGACAAAACAGATGAACTTCATTAAAAGAAAATTACTGAACACCCCCACAAGGCAGCAAGAAAACAATCCCATTTGCCCACACATCAGAATTACTTACAAGGCTGTGGATTCACTAAAGAGCATGTCAAAGGCGGCGATGGTCAACTTCGAAGTTGAGGGGTTTCACACCTCACAATCAAGGGCATGTGCTGCAGAAGTCGTCTCAAGACCCACAGTCATGGATTTTCAAGTAAGTTAGTAGAGTGCTCTGCAGCTCAGCTACTGGATCACAAACTCCATGGCTATATTCCCTAAAGCCAGAATCGCGTTCGTGGACCAGAATCACGTCTACAGAATCACCACCTAGCGGGTGATTTAAACAGGCCATGCCTTCCCCCCTAGGCACCCCCTCAGTTCCAGCATGTTTTAACAAAACGACCTTGCTCCTGCATGTGTGAATTGCACCACACACAGGAAGCATGGAAAAAAAAAAAAAAGAAAAAAATCTGTGGAGCATGTATCAAAATACAAAATGCAGGTTTCAGAAAACTGGCCTTTCCAGTACTTACGAGGGAATAGGTAGAAAGCAGATAAAAGTTAGCTGGCATTGAAATGCAAGGCCTCTGTGGATGAACATACTGCACATACAGGAGTCACCAGTGAAAAATCCCCATGAAAATAAAGCATAAGATAATACAGATCACAGATGTCAGTGACAACAACAGGAGTCCCAATTTTTTAAAATTTTATTTAATCAAAGTTAAGACGTGGATAAACATAAATACAGCACAGGTACTTCAGATCATTCTTCATATTTGTGTACAGACAAACTGATGGATGTAATCCCGATGAAACCTGCAGTCAGTGAAGTGCATACAGCCTTCCCCCCACACACGCAAAAACAAAAATCAATTTTAAAAAACCACACAGACAATCTCAGCACACACTCTCATTACAAATGATTCATACATAAATAGGTAGAGGGTGCAAACAAGCTAATATGCGAACATGTATAACCTCTCATTAATGGGAGAAAAAAAACAAAACAAAAAACAGAAGCAGCCATAATGATTAAAATACATTCAGTTACTGATAACTAGTTGTGCCATACAAGGCATTATCAAAAAAAGGAAATTGTGCTGCAGAGAAAAGCTATATACAACAAGAAAATAAACTGCAAAGTTAACGCATGCACGTTTTACCTGGAAAAGCACAGCCCTCCAATATTTTCTCCATGTTTGTTATAAAAGCCCTCTGCACTCAACTAAAATTAAGATGATCTTAAAGGATAATACTTGTAAAGTTTACTTAAGTCTTCAGCCACAAAAAAAACTGCAATGAAAATAAATGTTCAGAGTCATTTTCAAAACAAAAAAAACAAAAACAAAAATCTATTCATCTGATGACATGCATGATTAAAAGGTCTAGGCAAGATACACTGCTCTACATTCCTGATGACTAAGGAAAAAAGCTCAAGTCAATTTAATCTGCAGATGGTCAGAGGATTTTGTATTCCAGCAGAAGCAGCAGTTCAGATCTTCTGGATCTTTTCCCCAACAACTACAGGATTCTCTTTTCTGATTTTCTCAGCAGCATCAGCTTTGTAATTGTAAGAGCAACTGTGTACATCTGAATAACGGTGCATACCGCAGTAAACGTTTCCACATCGACACTCAAACCCTGTGGACAGAAATATAAGCTCAGACATTTCAGTATTTGTAATTGGACAAGTTTTAAATCCCAAATTTGCTCCTATCAATAAATCTCAGTCACTGGTATCAATCAAAACCAAAGTGCCCCTGCTGTAGGAAGCATAAGAATCACAAATATTTAAGTGATTATAAAAAT
Organism: Nothocercus julius; assembly: GCA_013398735.1. Classification (NCBI taxonomy): domain Eukaryota; kingdom Metazoa; phylum Chordata; class Aves; order Tinamiformes; family Tinamidae; genus Nothocercus; species Nothocercus julius. Next base: position 3,661,199 of record VZSV01000026.1, on the reverse strand, counting down.
TTGACTAGGCCATTCCTTTCTATCATGATACACTACTACAAAGCATATTTGTGGAGATCTGCTGCTAGTTTTGTTTTTGAACCTACACCCCACAGAAGTGATGTTCAGTTGAACTCTTCCACTGAACCACTGCAAAGGCTGGTAAGTGAATAGTAGCAAACTACCATCTGACTCCTCATCTAAGCAGACTTTTGAAAGCAGCATTTGGAATTAAGAATTTTACTTAGGGAAAGCAAGCTCAAAAACAAAAGGACATACAAAGAACTAAATCCAGTAAGCAGCCAGCTGAAAGCATCTCTAGCCAAGTTTTATTTCAAATAAGAAATTTCAAGAGATGACTATGCCCCATTTTCCCTTAAGAGAAGGGTATTTCAAAAGGTCCAAAGACTAAGTCTCTCATAAGAAAAAAGCAGCCAGTATTTCTCACCAGTAAGTCCAACCTTCTTCCGACACATGAAACAACGATTCTTTTTCTGTTTTGGCTTGTCAAGCGACTTGTCTTGTTCTTCAGGTGCAGGCTCTGCATTCTCTGACACTGAGGCTAACGTGAAAAAAAAAAAAAATGAAAACAGTAGAAAGTGTCCTCATCTTCCCTTCTGCTGCCCAGTACGATAAACTGAAGTCCATATTGTAAGGGTTGGCTCTACAATTTCAAAACAACTTCTACCTCTGAAGTGATATTTACTCAGCTCCTGTTTAGAAACGGTTAGGACTACATGGCAATGCTACTGGAGCGCCCTTTCTTTAAGCATTAAGTCCAATGCAAGGAAAATAATTAACTGAATGTTCATAAAAGCTTTCCAGTAAAAAAAGGAAAAAAAAAAAAAAAACACCATAAAGTAAAAAGTTTGATGCCCCCTTTATGTATCAAAATAGTCAAAAGCTACTATTTAAGAGTCAGATTTCACACTGCCAGATTCAGGAGGGGTAAGAAGAGGAGAACATTGAACAGTGTTTGCTGCCAGCACTGCTCATCAGTCTCCTAAAGTTTGCTTCTAAGAAATGCTGCATTTCACTGGGATCAGTTCAATAAAACACTCCTCTCTCCAAGTGCCACATCAACACTATTTTTGCTGAAGACAGCAATACTGAAGGCACACAAAATGCAGCGCTCCAGAGCGGTCTCTGATCCCAAGGAGTTGGTCATTACCTAGGGATGATACCCGGTTACCTACAGATGCACAGAATTGTCTGGAGGAAGCTCACTGACCAGAAAGCCAGGAGGAGCCAGGGTAAACACTTCTCACATTAAGGATATTTGTTACGACAATTTTCAACCTACTTCAATTCTCTTCCACATCTGAAAGAGGTTACAGATTGTGTAAAAAAAAATACAATTAAGTAACAATGGTATCTGCCCCACCCAGGTAAAAATAGCAAGTAGCAGTCCTTTCTCTGGACCAAAAATAAAAACAAAAACAACTTCATGAAGTGCTAAGAGCTGGTATCTGCCTACCAACTATCACTAGGTCGCAGCAGAACAAGCTCCCAGTGAAAGGTGCAGAGAAGCTACCAAAGGGGAGTGTTTGCAGCAAAGAATGGAAGGGAGCTGCAGCTGGGAACAGCATCCATGGACACACAGCTGAATTCAGAGCTCTGAAGGAGGGAGCCCCATAGCAGCCCCAGGGCACACACCCACCCTCTGCACCACAGGCATCTCTGGGCATCTGGACTCTTATTAGGCAGAAAACCAACAGATGCAGCAAGGACCATGCAAGTTCTGTGCCAGCTGATTACTGCTCTGTTTGATAATTGTGCTTTTTTTTTTTTT